>APFE031565874.1:321884-421134 GCA_000404065.3 Pinus taeda
TACCTGGTGTACATTGAGAAATCATGTTAGATAAATAGAGAGTATTATTGATCAAGTCAATTAAATTGCTCGTAGATAACTTGCATCTAGAAACCTCTCTCTTGGCTTTCATTAATTGGGACTGCCACTCCATGAATAGGATTTCTTTATGGGATTCTAAAGTTTTGGGCAAGTTTGTTGCCTGTCCCTCATTAGAGTCCTGCCAAGTAAGAAAATCTGTCAAGGTGTCGTCGGCTTGCTCTAAATCCTGCCTGGCATCAACTGATTTGTCTATTATAGATGTTTTTATGTCGCATAGAGGTTCGACTTGGGAAATTTCATGACACAACAATCTTATTTGTGTTATTAATGCCTTGTTAATCTACATTGCCTCTACTCTGAACTCGGCAGGCTGGGGAAGACTCTTGAACCTCTCTACTTGAGCTGATAATTGAGCAATTTTCTCATCTTTTGTCTTTGCCATCTGTTCATTCATTGCCTTCAACTTTGATAATGCCTCTGATAATTCTTTCTGTCTCTGAATCGCTCCCAAATCGATCCTCTGTTTCTCTTCATGCAACTGTTTGCTGAGCTGGTTATTTAACTATTGCTGCGTGGACAATTGCTGTTGTAGTTGTTCTGACTTCTGCTGTTCCTCCGATAGCTGTGCTTGTAGTGAAGTGATCACTTGATCCTTTTCTTTCAACAAATTGCTTACCTCTGATGCCTTATCCATGGTGGCTGTCGAATAGGCACCAGCATATTGAGATAACTTTGTCAAGTCATCGGAGGGGTCGAATTCTTCCCTCCATACCACATTGGTTGTTATTGCTTGCTCAGGGAATAGAGAAGGTTGATAAATCCTTCTCCTTTTCCATTGTTGCTTTATTACAGCCCTGTCTTTTGGGCTATAGAAAACATCCAGTGGAGGAATGTCCTCCACCTGCAAAATAATTTGATCAGAAGGATTCTTTGGAATTATTTCTACTACAGTAGTTGGGGGTAGACCGCTGGTTCCTTTGCTTGGAACCTCCTTTGATGCTGTATCTTGTGTGTCGGCAGCTTTGGATGTTTCAACATCCATTGAGCTCTCAAGATTGCTTATAATTGTATTAAATTGTTGCCATTCCTCGAGCAATCTTGGGTCCATTTGAGTATCGACACTCACCTCCTTGCTGCTCTGCTCCTGCTTCTTTTTCTGTTCCTCCTCCCGTATTCTCTCTTGTTCTTTCTTTTCTGCTTCCTCTCTGTCTTTCCTCTGTAATTCCTCTCGTTCTTTCCTCTTTGCCTCTTCGTGTTCTAACCTCCGGAGTTACTCCTGCTCTCTTCTTTGTACTTCTTCATAGATTTCGGATGTAGCAGGAGGTTCGCTGGTAAGTTGCTGCTCAAGCTCGCTTATTGTATCATCGAGGCAGTAGCTAACAAATATAGAGGCAGAGTTTGCAACCTCTATTCTTGAAGTTTATTAAATTCTACTAACCCGTCATCATGGTATCTCATTATAGCTAATTGCTGCACCTCGAATATTGACTCGGCTGAGGAGAACAGGTCATCAAACTCATCTTCCTTATGTTCAAATTTAGTAAGTTTGGCCTGGTCTAGAGCATTATAGATGACTTTCTTCGGGTCGAAACGTCTATTAGGCAGAGCGGCGAGACTTAGGATGTTAATTTTTTCTGCCTCTTTCTCTGCATGTTTATAATCATGCAGAGTATAGATGCCACACCTTAGAGGAAAAGGAGGCCAAACTTGCTTCTTTGAATTTATGAGAGTCTTTGTGTCTAATGTGGTTGTAAGTTGATATGTTATCTCGCGAGCTAATAGTTTGTCTGGTATGTACAAGGGGAGGATATGAGGTCTGGCTTGGCTGCCAAAAACTCTTACATAAGTGAATTTTTCTTCTCCAAACCAGGTTCCTAAGGCTGTCAAGTCAATCTCTGCCTGCGAGGAGATCTTAGGGGCAGGTCTATCAAAAATTGCATAGTAAATAGGTAGCATGAATCCATTGCATACTTGGTGTAAATTATGTTTATAATGAGCTTTCCATAATTTATGGTGGTAGATATTAATAGGCATAGGGTCCTGTGGAGTCCATCTCCACCCTAACATAGGAAACTCAGAATTAAAACAGAGGGTGTCCAAAATATAGGCACTAAAGTAAAATGGAGGGCTGAACCTATCAGTAACACGGGATTTGTTTCTAAATTCAAGAATAGTTGTGGCCAACTTATCCGATAATATAGTTCCCCAATCCATGATTTAACTATTACATGCTGCTTCCATCAAAGGTACCATCTCTATGGAAAATTTTAAAGAATCATGCAATCCCGACATTCGACACATCATGACTCCAGCATAACAATAAGGAGAGCATAACGAGTCGACGGAGTACTTACCCGAAGACTCATGTTTGTGTTTCGCCGGGTTCTGTCTCCATTCTCGTATGGGCTCCGACTCAGTTTCATTTTCATCTCGAAACTTCTCCAGAAATGCTTTATTATACTTCTTCTCTCGTTCGGGAAAATGGTACATTTGTTTGAAACCATTGGGCTGAAATGAACCAAATACTCTCCCATCAATAGTGCAGAATGTTCTGTCTGTAATTGGAATTTCTTCAATTTCCCATCTCACCACATCCGTATATGGGAGAATTTTCTCTCGAGCCTCTATCCTGTGTAGGTAGGAATCAGCCAAATCTTTTAAAGTAGCATCATATTTCCGGCTTGAACCTGCTGTAGCTCGTACCGATGTTTGCTGCGGTTCCTCGTCTTCAACCAGGTTGTAAATATTCTGCCAAGTAGTACTGCCAAGGCCGAGACATGTGGTATCTGAGATTAATCCCTTTTTGCTTGGTCCCGGATCGGTGGCGTGTTGTCTTGTTACCACAGAAGTTGAAGTCGTTCTAGACTTCTTAGATTTCTTCCCCATTTGGTCTGAAATCATTACTGCGGAAAAAATCTGCACAAAAGAAAAATGAACGTAATGCAGAGAATAGATGGCGAAAACCAAGTATGGAGGAATTGTGTCAATCAATGAATAATGGAAGATTTATCATAAGGCTCCCACGGATATAATATTTGAAGGGATTTAGGCATAACTGCTCATTAATTGGCCGTTTAAACCTGTCAATCATTTAAATGCTCATTATATCCTTTACTTGCCGAATAATCATTTAAGCGTGGATTTGATTTTTTGGCGGTTGGATGCAAGCGAATCACTATCGGGAAGAGAAAAGGCTTTAAATGATAATTAATATAGTATAGCGAAATCATATCAATCCTTTTCGAAAGTCGCATTTGGGTTCATCGCAATCGGCAATTGGAGGAAGCCTTGGGCAATCTTATTTAAGTTTTTTGGAATCCCCAATCACTGATAGCGATATCGCTTGACTCGCATTAGGAGTTTTAAGGAGGAGAGTTCGTTATATTCATATCGCATTCCCCGATTTCCGATTGCGATATCGCAATGGAGCAAGGGGAGGGGCCTTTTATTATTTGTTTTCCCGATAACCGATGGTTACTCGCTCTTGTCGCATCAGGGAGAATCAATGGGTCATGGTTATGCATCCTTTGTTGTTGCGATATGCGATCTTGCGATCGCTTTATCGCAACAATAAAGAATTATCGTTTTATTTTTAAGACCGATTATTTATCAATTCAAAAAGGTTTTTTTTTAAATGTTTTGTTTGTTTCCGAACCTTTAGAAGAGTGATGGGTTAATACCAATTTAATCTAAAAGGGACCCATTTCATATTATAATTTTCTAAAGTAAAATTTTATGAAATGGGGGGTTGTTGTATAGCACAACAATTGGTGATTCGCTGGAAGAAACAGTTATCTCTGAAAAAGATATTGGAATATTTGAACTTTCTTTACATAGATATCTTATCAAAAAGGAAAGTTATAATATAAATAGGTATACACACATTCTGAATATAATAAAAGCATGTTTTTTGCTAATTCCTTCTCTCGTTAAAATTAAATACATTCTAAGTTTTAAATTGGCCTTTATTGGTTGATACTGATAAAACAAAACACCTTTCCAACTTATCCTTTTTAATTGACTCCTTTGTCACAGGTAGAGCCTCTGCTACCAGCAAACATTCATAGTTTCGACAGGGATACCTTTTAACCATTTGATTGTCCACGACCCCTCCCATCTCAAAGTATGATTAAAAGAATGAATTCAAAACATCTTTTCATATTTTGTATTTCTTTTCTTTTCCATTTTTTGTAAGATAAAAAGCCATTGTCCTGGTTTGGTTGCCAGTTGATTTGACAATGCCATTCACTGGTTGTAATCTAATCGAACAAGCTGGCTCATGATGAGACCCCTTGTCTTATGCTTATGCTTATAAGCCATTACCCTGTTTTGGTATGCAGTGTTGGTAATGTCGGCTAGACTATTTCCCAATGATCATGGTAAGCAGGCTTGCAATAAGACCCCTTATCTTTATATCAGATATTTTAGAATTACACTCTGAGTAATCATAAACTTGGATGAATGGGATGGACAATTTTTCTCCTTAAGAGAAAAATGGATGACAAGGTAAGAGTTGAGGATGCTAAGATTGAATCAGTCTCTATTTTGATATTGGTAACCCTTTTGTGGCTAGTTTGAAAACATTAAAATGATTTACAGTAGTTCTAAATCTTGAGAGGATTTTCACAAAAATAAAATGGGGTCTTCAGAATGTTAATATACCTAATTTCCTAGAAATTGTCCCTTTTGTTTAAGATTTCTATTTTACAAAAGTAAATATTTAAAAGTACTTCTTCCAAGCAACATTTCAATATAGCAAAGGCCAATAGAAGCTATTTTACAACTTTATTTCCTAATGGTCCTAAAAATTGCAAATCCTACTGAATTTGAAAGAGAAGGGGTTACCTCCTCAATTGAAGAATTTCTTTAAGATGAGGCCATTAACAGGAAGAGAGACCCTCTTTCCTGATAGATCTTGTAATATGAATGTCGAATGGCCTATCTTCTCGCTGATCTGAAATGGTCCAAGCCACATCTTTTGCAATTTGGTGTGTTTACCTTTATCCTCATGTGCTTTGTCCCATTTTAGAACTAGATCACCAATCTGCAACTGTTTAGAACTAGACGAAGTTGAAGCAAATGATGACTTGATTATTTGCTGATGTTTATCATGAGTAATTTTGGCTTTCTCTCTCTCTTCTTCTAATTTTAAACTTTGATCATGTTTGAGTTGGATAGAAGAAGAGGGTCTTTCTTCAATAAATTGAACTAGGGCTAGAGAAGGAAGCGCTAGATTGGTCGGTAGTACTGCTTCTTTCCCATATACAAGATTGAATGGAGAAGTACCTATTGAGGCCTTTTGCATTATTCTATCAGCCCATAGTGCGAATATTAAAGATTTGTGCCAGTTTTTATGATTTTGTTCGATAGTTCACTTAATGATTTTGAGTAGATTTTTATTGGTAGATTCTGCCAGACCATTACCCTGGGGATAATAATTTGCAAAATATTTCAATTTAAATCCTCTTTTGATAGCAAACTCAAACATGGAATTTCCAGAGAAATAAGATGCATTATCAAAAACAAGATCATTTGGGACACCAAACCTGGTAATGATGAACTGGTCTATGAATTCTATAGTTCCTTCAGAGTTTGTTGTCTTTAATGGAATTGCTTCAACCCACTTAGTAAAGTAATCAGTAGCAGTAAGAATATAATTATGTTGTTTGGAGGATTGTGGAGTTATCTCCCCAATGATGTCTAATCCCCATCGTTCAAAAGGTTGATCGATATTAACTGGTTGCAAAGGAAAATCTGGTTTCCTTTGTCTTCCATTGGAGACTTGACAACTTCGGCATTTCCTTACATACTCATGGGTATCTCTGAATAAGGTGGGCCAATCATATCCAGCATGGATGATTTTATGAGCTGTTGTGTCAGCTCCAAAATGTCCTCCAGCTGGTCCATTGTGTAGCTCCTGTAAAACCTTTTGTGCTTCAGGTTTCTCCAGGCATCTTAATAAAACTGAATCATAGTTTTGCCTAAAAAGGACATCATCAATGATAATGAAGTTTTTTGACTTTAATCTAATGGCCCGTTTGTTTTTATAAGAAAGATTAGGAGGTGCATGTCCATTTTTCAAATAAAATATTAAATCTTCATATTGAGATTCAGAATTGGTAATACTTATCTGGTTGATTTCTTCAATACGATCTGTATCACCTGATTCCGGAATGTTGGATGCTCCTGCTAATAACCTGCAAAAACCTTGGCCTCTAACAATATTTGCTGGCTTGATTTCCAAGTCATATTCTTGAAGTGTTGTAACCCAATTTGCCCTTTTTTCACCTAATTCTCTTTGGATCAGTAATTGCCTTACTGCAGAAAAAGGAACTATTACTTTTGTATGGGCTTTTAGAAGGAAGGGTCGGTAGTGTTTAATAGCTTTATACATAGCAAAGGCTTGTTTTTCAACTTCAGAGTAATTTAGTTCTACACCTTGAAAATTTGAGCTAAAGAATGAAATCGGTGCTTCCAAGTCGCAATCGTTAATCTGAGTGAGTACCGTTGCATAAGATGAATCGGACGCGATAGTGTACAATGTGAAATGATTAGGAAAATTAGGAGTGTTTAAAGCGGGGGCATTGATTATTGATTGTTTGATTAAATCAAACGCTTCTTTTTCCACAGGCCCCCATCTAAACACTAAATTTTTCTTGATCATGGTTTGTAATGGTAAAATGATATGAGAAAAATCGGGAACAAATATTTTGACAAAGTTGATCTAACCTAAAAATGACTGCATGGATTTTTTGTTATGAGGAAATGGGATTTCAGAAATTTCTTTAATCTTGTCGGGATCAATATAAATACCATCTTTGGAAACGATAAAGCCCAAGAGCTTTCCTTGATTTAGAGCAAAGAAGGATTTTTTGGGATTAAGTGAAATACTATATCTTCTATAACGCTCAAAGATTTGATTCAAATCATGTAAATGGTTGGATCTCTTTTTAGAAAATACAGTAATATCATCTAAATAGACGACTATTGTTTTGTTGATCAATCCTTTGAAGGCTATAGCCATTACTCTTTGGAATGTAGCTCCTGCGTTAATAAGTCCAAAAGGCATTTACTGATAGGCATAAGTTCCCCATTTTGTTCTGAAAGTAGTTTTGAGTTTGTCATCAGGATGGACCAGAACTTGGTTGTATCCTAAAAAACCATCTAGAAAGGACATTAGCTCAGAACCTGCTACTGAATGGAGTATTTGCTCCATGGTAGGTAATGGGAAATTATCTTTCTGACTTGCCTTATTCATATTTCTGAAATCTATACAAATCCTGATGTCACCATTTTTCTTCCTGACAGGCACCATGTTGGAGACCCAGTTTGAGTGCCAAACAGGAAAAATAATCTTTTCTTTCAAGAGTTTATTGAGTTTTGATTTTATCTGACTCTCTAAATTTGGATGTATTTTCCTCAATTTCTGTTGAACCGGTTTTTGTTCAGATAGCATTGGAATGGTATGTTGTATGATTGATGTATCATATGTTTTTAAATCATCATACTTCCAAGCGAAGACATGTTTATTTTTCCTTAATAATCTAATAAATGTTGTCCTTTCTTGTTCAGAAAGTCATAATCCTAAATTGATATTTTGAAGGTTCTGCTCAGTACCAAGATTTATTAATTCAAATCTTAAGGTAGAACTTTGGATTTTTGAATTGGTTACCTGTTTGAACATGTCTTTAATGTCGTAGAGATCTTCAAGTTTAACCACAGGTCTTGGTATTGAGTTTTCCTCATGCTTTTCTTTCATTTGAAGATCATGATCAATTTCATCAATGATCTGATCATTGTAGGATTTGTCGGAAGTTAAGAAATGTAGAATGTCTTCATCGTGGTTGAACACTCGCCAATTGGTGATATTGTTAGGAATTGATGGCCTAAAGATCAACTCTACTGAAAATATATCCGGGCTATAATCTTCAGAAGGCAGGAGTTTAGAAGCAACATTGGCCAACAGGTCAGCTGCTGCATTCTGGGATCTGGGAATAGGTGAAATATTGAATGCTAAGAAATGAGATATAAGTTCCTAGACTAAAGACTGATAGTGTTTGAGGTGATTAAAGAGACAATGGATTGTATTTCGAACTTGTTTTATGACAATCTCTGAATCGCCAAACAATTTTAAATATTGAAGTTTCAGGCCAATAGCTTTATATAATCCTTGCACCAAGGCCTCATACTCAGTTGTATTATGTATTATTTGTGCATTCAAATTCTAATCTACAAGAAAGCATTGTTTTTTCTCCCTCAGGGCTAACTAAAATACACCCTGCTCCTGATCCTTCACTAGATTTTGAACCGTAAATCTATAAAGACCAAAATAAAGAAGTATCAAAATTTTTATTTACAAAATCCTCAGTAACATTAACACATCTAGATCTGTCAGTTTGTGAAAAATTTTCGATTTGTGATGTGAAATTGTTTATCAAGAAAGGAGATGGTTGGGAAATATAATTGCCAAAGAATGATTCAGAAGAATAGTTTCCTAGAATGTTATTGCTAAATGAAATTGGTTAATTCTCCTGTTCGAACTCTGTGATAGTATGGGTCATGTGTTTCTCCCGATTGATTTTTATTTGATTTGGCTTTCCCTTGTAGGGAAGCCACATATGAGACCAATCGGTAGAAATATACCCATGGAGATTTTCGGACCAATCCCTGCTCAAGATTAAACCATAAAACTCAGGTATCAACGATTAAGATATCAATTCTTTGAACCAGTCGTGGATTAGCCAATAACCTGATAGTAACAGAGTTTATTTCCCCTAAGACCTGGACCTTGGTTCTATCTAACTGTACAATGTGAATTGAAGACTTTTGGGGTTCTATGTTCAGTTTTGAACAAACTGAAGCTGGAATTATATTGGATGATGCCCCAGAGTCAATTAAGCAGTTATGTAGATTTCTATTGTAGATTTCGTACGTTAAGAGGAAAGGAGGGGTATGGGAATTTGATCTGTCTCTGATTAGAATCGTATCAGTAGCCTCAACTCTACCAGAAGGTGGTTGTCCTAAATCACTCGCAGCTTTAGTACTGGGAAGAGGCGAAGAAGGAACTGCTTTAAATTCTTTGAGAAGCAATTTCTCTTGATGTTTTAATTTGCTGAGTTCAAACATGGTGATGTTTGCCTTAGTTTTTTTCATATCATCAACAATATTGTAATCCATTGAATCTGATACTACCAACGTCTTTGATGATGAAGGTATATTGGAGGATGATGGTTGATTTTGAGGCACTGTTGCAGTTGGCTTCCTTGTGGGTACCTTTTCCTTTGTAGTATTGGTACCTGCACTCATTTTCTTTGAACTTGCCTGGACAGGTTCAAGGACACTTTTGCTCCTGGTAGTCACAAGAAAAGCTTCTTGTTCAGTTTCGGTATCGGAGTCAGGCAATATGAAGTCCCACATTCCATGGCATTCAACGAATTCCTCTTCCTTGAATTCATCGGATGGTGCAATTGTTTCTTCTTCTTCTTCTTCCTCAGGGTATGAATCTACATTGGATATAACATTTGGAGGTTTTGACTCAGGTTTCTTAAAATTCCTATAAGGTTTCTTTGTTGAGGTTTCTGCTACTTTCTTTTTAATTTCAACCATTTCATTTGACATCGTTTTGAGGACCTTTTGAAGACCCTCCATATCGTATGGATCTTTGGTGATTTTCTTCTTTGAATCATCCTTGAAAGATACTTTTTTGGATTTCCTGTCCTCGAGAGCAGCTTTCTTTTCCAAAGCGATTATACATTTTTCGACAACGAGGGCTTCTTCATCGTGGTTGAACACTCACCAATTGGTGATATTGTCAGGAATTGATGGCCTAAAGATCAACTCTACTGAAAATCTATCCGGGCTATAATCTTCAGAAGGCGGGAGTTTAGAAGCAACATTGGCCAACAAGTCAACTGCTGCATTCTAGGATCTGGGAATAGGTGAAATATTGAATGCTAAGAAATGAGATATAAGTTCCTGGACTAAAGACTGATAGTGTTTGAGGTGATTAGAGAGACAATGGATTGTATTTCGAACTTATTTTATGACATCTCTAAATCGCCAAACACTTTTAAATATTGAACTTTCAGGCCAATAGCTTTATATAATCCTTGCACCAAGGCCTCATACTCAGCTGTATTATGTATTATTTGTGCATTCAAATTCTAATCTACAAGAAAGCATTGTTTTTTCTCCCTCAGGGCTAACTAAAATACACCCTGCTCTTGATCCTTCACTAGATTTTGAACCATCAAAATATAAAGACCAAAATAAAGAATTATCAAAATTCTTATTTACAAAATCCTCAGTAACATTAACACATTTAGATCTGTCAGTTTGTGAAAAATTTTCGATTTGTGTTGTGAAATTGTTTACCGAGAAAGGAGATGGTTGGGGAATATAATTGCCAATGAATGATTCAGAAGAATAGTTTCCCAAAATGTTATTGTTAAATGCAATTGGTTGATTCTCCTGTTCGAAATCAGTGACAGTATGGGTCATGTGTTTCTCCCGATTGATTTTTATTTGATTTGGCTTTCCCTTGTAGGGCAGCCACATATGAGACCAATTGGTATAAATATACCCATGGAGCTTTTCAGACCAATCCCTGCTCAAGATTAAACCATAAAACTCAGCTATATCAGCGATTAAGATATCAATTCTTTGAACTAGTCATGGATCAGCTGATAACTTGATAGTAACAGAGTTTATTTCACCTAAGACCTGGAATTTGGTTCTATCTAACTGCACAATGTGAATTGAAGACTTTTGGGGTTCTATGTTCAGTTTTGAACAAACTGAAGCTGGCATTATATTGGATGATGCCCCAGAGTCAATTAAGCAGTTATGTATATTTCGATTGTAGATTTCATACGTTTAGAGGAAAGGAGGGGTATGGGAATTTGATCTGTCTCCGATTAGAATCATATCAGTAGCCTCAACTCTACCAGAAGGTGGTTGTCCTTAATCACTCGCAGCTTTAGTACTGGGAAGAGGCGAAGAAGGAACTGCATTAAATTCTTTGAGAAGCAATTTCTCTTGATGTTTTAATTTCCTTTGTCTTCCACTGGAGACTTGACAACTTCGACATTTCCTTACATACTCATGGGTATCTCTGAATAAGGTGGGCCATTCATATCCAGCATGGATGATTTTATGAGCTGTTGTGTTAGCTCCAAAATGTCCTCCAGCTGGTCCATCATGTAGCTCCTGCAAAACCTTTTGTGCTTCAAGTTTCTCCAGGCATCTTAATAAAACTGAATCACAGTTTTGCCTAAAAAGGACATCATCAATGATAATGAAGTTTTTTTACTTTAATCTAATGGCCCATTTGTTTTTATAAGAAAGATTAGGAGGTGCATGTCCATTTTTCAAATAAAATATTAAATCTGCATATTGAGATTCAGAATTGGTAATACTTATCTGGTTGATTTCTTCAATACGATCTGTATCACCTGATTCCGGAATGTTGGATGCTCCTGCTAATAACCTGCAAAAACCTTGGCCTCTAACAATATTTGCTGGCTTGATTTCCAAGTCATATTCGTGAAGTGTTGTAACCAAATTTGCCATTTTTTCACCTAATTCTCTTTGGATCAGTAATTGCCTTACTGCAGAAAAAGGAACTATTACTTTTGTATGGGCTTTTAGAAGGAAGGGTCGGTAGTGTTTAATAGCTTTATACACAACAAAGTCTTGTTTTTCAACTTCGGAGTAATTTAGTTCTACACCCTAAAAATTTGAGCTAAAGAATGAAATCGGTGCTTCCAAGTCGTGATCGTTAATCTGGGTGAGTACCTTTGCATAAGATGAATCGGACGCGATAGTGTACAATGTGAAATGATTAGAAAAATTAGGAGTGTTTAAAGCGGGGGCATTGATTATTGATTGTTTGATTAAATCAAACGCTTCTTTTTCCATAGGCCCCCATCTAAACATTGAACTTTTCTTGATCATGGTTTGTAATGGTAAAATGATATGAGAAAAATCGGGAACAAATATTTTGACAAAGTTGATCTGACCGAAAAATGACTGCATGGATTTTTTTTTATGAGGAAATGGGATTTCAGAAATTTCTTTAATCCTGTCGGGATCAATATAAATACCATCTTTGGAAACGGTAAAGCCCAAGAGCTTTCCTTGATTTAGAGAAAAGAAGGACTTTTTGGGATTAAGTGAAATACCATATCTTCTATAGCGCTCAAATATTTGATTCAAATGATGTAAATGGTTGGATCTCTTTTTAGAAAATACAGTAATATCATCTAAATAGAGGACTACTATTTTGTTGATCAATCCTTTGAAGGCTATATCCATTGCTCTTTGGAATGTAGCTCTTGTGTTAATAAGTCCAAAAGGCATTTTCTGATAGGCGCAAGTTCCACATTTTGTTCTGAAAGTAGTTTTGAGTCTGTCATCAGGATGGATCAGAACTTGGTTGTATCCTGAAAAACTGTCTAGAAAGGACATTAGCTCAGAACCTGCTACAGAATGGAGTATTTGCTCCATGGTAGGTAATGGGAAATTATCTTTTTGACTTGCCTTATTCAGATTTCTAAAATCTATACAAATCCTGATGTCACCATTTTTCTTCCTGACAGGCATAATGTTGGAGACCTAGTTTGAGTGCCAAACATGAAAAATAATCTTTGCTTTCAAGAGTTTATTGAGTTCTGATTTTATCTGACTCTCTAAATTTGGATGTATTTTCCTCAATTTCTGTTGAACCGGTTTTTGTTCAGATAGCATTGGAATGGTATGATGTATGATTGATGTATCATATGTTTTTAAATCATCATACTTCCAAGCGAAGACATGTTTATTTTTCCTTAGTAATCTAATAAATGCTGTCCTTTCCTGTTCAGAAAGTCCTAATCCTAAATTGATATTTTGAGGGTTCTGCTCAGTACCAAGATTTATCAATTCAAATCTTAAGGTAGAACTTTGGAGTTTTGAATTAGTTACCTGTTTGAACCTGTCTTTAATGTCATAGATCTTCAAGTTTAACCACAGGTCTTGGTATTGAGTTTCCCTCATGCTTTTCTTTCATCTGAAGATCATGATCAATTTCATCAATGATCTGATCGTTGTAGGATTTGTCGGAAGTTAAGAAATGTAGAATGTCTTCATCGTCATTGAACACTCGCCAATTGGTGATATTGTTAGGAATTGATGGCCTAAAGATCAACTCTACTGAAAATATATCCGGGCTATAATCTTCAGAAGGCAGGAGTTTAGAAGCAACATTGGCCAACAGGTCAACTGCTGCATTCTGGGATCTGGGAATAGGTGAAATATTGAATGCTAAGAAATGAGATATAAGTTCCTGGACTAAAGACTGATAGTGTTTGAGGTGATTAGAGAGACAATGGATTGTATTTCAAACTTGTTTTATGGCAATCTCTGAATCGCCAAACACTTTTAAATATTGAAGTTTCAGGCCAATAGCTTTATATAATCCTTGCACCAAGGCCTCATACTCAACTGTATTATGTATTATTTGTGCATTCAAATTCTAATCTACAAGAAAGCATTGTTTTTTCTCCCTCAGGGCTAACTAAAATACACCCTGCTCCTGATCCTTCACTAGATTTTGTACCGTCAAAATATAAAGACCAAAATAAAGAATTATCAAAATTTTTATTTACAAAAGCCTCAGTAACATTAACACATCTAGATCTATCAGTTTGTGAAAATTTTTCGATTTGTGATGTGAAATTGTTTACCGAGAAAGGAGATGGTTGGGCAATATAATTGCCAAAGAATTATTCAGAAGAATAGTTTCCCAGAATGTTATTGCTAAATGCAATTGGTTGATTCTCCTGTTCGAACTCTGTGATAGTATGGGTCATGTGTTTCTCCCGCTTGATTTTTATTTGATTTGGCTTTCCCTTGTAGGGCAGCCACATATGAGACCAATCGGTAGAAATATACCCATGGAGCTTTCCAGACCAATCCATGCTCAAGATTAAACCATAAAACTCAGGTATATCAGCGATTAAGATATCAATTCTTTGAACCAATCATGGATTAGCCAATAACCTGATAGTAACATAGTTTATTTCCCCTAAGACCTGGACTTTGGTTCTATCTAACTGCACAATGTGAATTGAATACTTTTGGGGTTCTATGTTCAGTTTTGAACAAACTGAAGCTGGCATTATATTGGATGATGCCCCAGAGTCAATTAAGCAGTTATGTAGATTTCGATTGTAGATTTCGTACGTTAAGAGGAAAGGAGGGGTATGGGGATTTGATCTATCTCCGATTAGAATCGTATCAGTAGCCTCAACTCTACCAGAAGGTGGTTGTCCTGAATCACTCGCAGCTTTAGTACTGGGAAGAGGCGAAGAAGGAACTGCATTAAATTCTTTAAGAAGCAATTTCTCTCGATGTTTTAATTTGCTGAGTTCAAACATGGTGATGTTTGCCTTAGTCTTTTTCATATCATCAACAATATTGTAATCCAGTGAATCTGATACTACCAACTTCTTTGATGATGATGGTATATTGGAGGATGATGGTTGATTTTGAGGTACTGTTGCAACTGGCTTCCTTGTGGGTACCTTTTCCTTTGTAGTATTGGTACCTGCACTCATTTTCTTTGAACTTGCCTGGACAGGTTCAAGGACACTTTTGCTCCTGGTAGTCACAGGAAAAGCTTCTTGTTCAGTTTCGGTATCGGAGTTAGGCAATATGAAGTCCCACATTCCATGGCATTCAACGACTTCCTCTTCCTCGAATTAATCGGACGGTGCAATTGTTTCTTCTTCTTCTTCTTCCTCAGGGTCTGAATCTGCATTGGATATAATATTTGGAGGTTTTGACTTAGGTTTCTTAAAATTCCTATAAGGTTTCTTTTTTGAGGTTTCTGCTACTTGCTTTTTAATTTCAACCATTTCATTTGACATCGTTTTGAGGACCTTTTGAAGACCCTCCATATCGTATGGATCTTTGGTGATTTTCTTCTTTGAATCATCCTTGAAAGATACGTTTTTAGATTTCCTGTCCTCTAGAGCAGCTTTCTTTTCCAAAGAGATTATACGTTTTTCGACAGCGAGGGCTTCTTTCATGTTTTCGGCCAATGTACGTTTTCCAGCCCTATCTACAAAAATGGCTATATTTGAAGGTAAGGCTATAATGTACCACTCGCTTCTAATTTGTTCACTTGGCTTGGAATCAGTAGGGCTTTTATTCAAGAGTTTATTAAACCGGGAGTTAAACTCCTTAATTGGTTCTCTAGACTCAATCCTTAGATTCGAAAGGTCATTAATGAGTGTGGCCAAGGATCTATCATCGCCATATTTGGTAAGAAACTGCTCCTGAAAGGTATTCCAACTAGTAATGGATCCAGAGGGCAAGGAAAAATACCAAGACCCAGCTGATCCTTGTAATCTATAGGGGAAAAGTCTAACTACAACATCTTCTTCTGTTACTCCCTTCAGATTAACTGACAACATGAAATTATTTATGTGTTCTTCAGTTAATTTTCCAGTATCTGGATTAAACTTTGGTAACCATTTCTGAGGATAATCAGGTAACGGATGTAATGGTGCAGGCATAGTGACTGCACCAGGATTGTTCCATGGGTTTTGAGCCATCTTGGGGGTACCAATGATTGCCTGTGGTGTTCCAGGTGTTTGGGGAGGAGGTGGAAATGAAGACTGAAAAGATTGTGATGTTGAAGGTGAAGACCCCTGGTGAACAATAATATGTAATGGTGAAGTGGGTGTTTGACTTCGCATTGGAGATGATGAGATGGAAGATGATGGAGAAAAAGTCTCACTACCAGAACCTTCAGTGTTCTTTTTAATCCCTTTGGGGTAAAGGCAACTCAGGTGGTTCAATGCCGAGTTTTTCGCTTTGAAGTTTGGTGAGATGTTGAGGTAGAAGGAATTGTGAAGTCTCACTGCCTTGAGATACTTCAGATCTCTGAGGTGAAACGAAGAAGCCTTGAAGTTTCTGGATGATAGACTGAACTTCAGGGGACTCTGGCCTTAAACATTTTGAAGTATGATGGGGTTGAGCAGTGGTAGTTGATCCTTCTTCTTCTCATCGGGACACTGCTATTTCAGAGTGAAAACGAGAGGTCCGAGGAGAGGTGGAGGGTGATTTACTCTGTGAATGCTCTATAGGTTTTGATTTACTCACCATTCATAGTGGATGGCCCTCCTTCTAGCGCCAGAAATGTTGATGCCCCGAAAATCGTTACATCAACATCGAGAGATAACCACCCAGTCCGGACCTTAATACAGCTCCTTTTTCGTTTGGGATGGTGGCTCCGACTGGATATAATGGGACCAGTTTCCCAGTAATGAATAAAAGGTGGTGGATGAATGACTGATTTTCTAATAAGTGATAATAAATGGAGGACTTATTCTATGAACGAAAACGTAAATGACTATTTAATCCCGGGAAGCTTATATTCTTAAGTGCAACGTTTAGTAATCTGTGTTTGGTGATAGGCATATAAATGACACTATTCAATAAACAAAGGCATTCTTTTAAATGATAATTGCGTCGTTCAAATAGTTGAACGAAGTAATTGATAAAACAATATTATACTTCTCTTTTTATGTTACTGATACATGCATGATTGAGAGAATAGTAAACTATAAACATCCAATAGTGGAAAGCATAAAGTTTACTGTTAAAACACATTCACATATTCAATAATACCAAGAATGATTAAACAACAATTCACATAAAAGGAATAAATTTAGACATAGATAATAGTACCATATGAGCTGCGAATTATTCCCTACGCCAATCACAATTTGAATTCCTTCTTTCGATTCAGAAATACTTTTAGATAAAGGCAGTAGTGCACATTCACATCAAAGCTTCATTATCAAAATTTGGAAAGATTGGTCCAGTTTTCATAAAAGAATATGCCTGAAGTACAGTAGTGCAACTTCAGGCTTAAGTCATAAACAAAAACTTACGACCCTTTCTAAATACATGAAAGGGTCTATAAATACTAAACTAAACTAGCAAACTAAAAAATTAAAATGCTACTAAATTGGTATAATCCGATCTTGAATATCTCTCCCACAGTGATCTGGTAATCGACAGCAATGATTCATCATTCTGGCTATTTTCCTTTTGTCCTGAGTTGGCATATTGCCAGCATTGGTTCCACTTCTTGAGGGCAGCTGAGACGAGAATTGAATTGAGCAGCATAGGTGGCATCATGTATATCGGGAATGATACACCCGATTGCATCCGTTAGGCATTTGAGGGCGGCTCTCTGGCTGTATGGTTTTACTAGGAACAACCAATAGGTGTCCCAAGTTAAACTTTTAATTCCTGAGATCAATTTCCCATTCTTTTCTAGGTCTTGGTGACATGACTGCTCCAATGTCTTGGCTGATAATAATTTACCTGGTGTACATTGAGAAATCATGTTAGATAAATAGAGAGTATTATTGATCAAGTCAATTATATTTCTCGTAGATAACTTGCATCTAGAAACCTCTCTCTCTGCTTTCATTAATTGGGACTGCCACTCCATGAATAGGATTTCTTTATGGGATTCTAAAATTTTGGGCAAGTTTGCTGCTTGTCCCTCATTAGAGTCCTGCCAAGTAAGAAAATCTGTCAAGGTGTCGTCAGCTTGCTCTAAATCCTGCCTGGCATCAACTGATTTGTTTATTAAAGATGTTGTTATGTCGCATAGAGGTTCGAGTTGGGAAATTTCATGACACAACAGTCTTATTTGTGTTATTAATGCCTTTTTAATCTACATTTCCTCTGCTCTGAACTCGGTAGGCTAGGGAAGACTCTTGAACCTCTTTACTTGAGCTGATAATTGAGCAATTTGCTCATGTTTTGTCTTTGCCATCTGTTCATTCATCGCCTTCAACTTTGATAATGCCTCTGATAATTCTTTCTGTCTCTGAATCGCTCCCGAATCGATCCTCTATTTCTCTTCATGCAACTGTTTGTTGAGCTGGTTATTTAACTATCGCTGCGTGGACAGTTGATGTTGTACTTGTTCTGATTTCTGTTGTTCCTCCGATAGTTGTGCTTGCAGTGAAGCGATCACTTTATCCTTTTCTTTCAACAAATTGCTTACCTTCGATGCCTTATCCATGGTGGCTGCCGAATAGGCACCAACATATTGAGATAACTTTGTCAGGTCATCGGAGGGGTCGAATTCTTCCCTCCATACCACATTGGCTGTTATTGTTTGCTCAGGGAATAGAGAAGGTTGATAAATCCTTCTCCTTTTTCGCTGTCGCTTTATTATAGCCCTGTGTTTTGGGCTATAGAAAACATCCAGTGGAGGAATGTCCTCCACCTGCAAAATAATTTGATCGGAAGGATTATTTGGAATTATTTATACTACTGTAGTTGGGGGTAGACCGCTGTTTCCTTTGCTTGGAACCTCCTTTGATGTTGTATCTTGTGTGTCGACAGCTTTGGATGTTTCAGCATACATTGAGCTCTCAAGATTGCTTATAATTGTATTAAATTGTTGCCATTCCTCGAGCAATCTTGGGTCCATTTGAGTATCGACACTCACCTCCTTGCTGCTCTGCTCCTGCTGCTTTTTCTGTTCCTCCTCCCGTATTCTCTCCTGTTCTTTCTTTTCTGCTTCCTCTCTGCCTTTCGTCTGTAATTCCTCTCGTTCTTTCCTGTTTGTCTCTTCCTGTTCTAACCTCCGGAGTTCCTCCTGCTCTCTTCTTTGGACTTCTTCATAGATTTTGGATGTAGCAGGAGGTTCGCTGGTAAGCTGCTGCTCAGGCTTGCTTGATTGTATCATCGGGGCAGTAGCTAACAAATCTAGAGGCAGAGTTTGCAACCTCTGTTCGCTAAGTTTATTAAATTCTACTAACCCGTCATCATGGTATCTCATTCTAGCTAACTGCTGCACCTGGAATATTGACTCGGCTGAGGAGAACAGGTCATCAAACTCATCTTCCTTATGTTCAAATTTATTAAGTTTGGCCTGGTCTAGAGCATTATAGATGACTTTCTTCGGGTCGAAACGTCTATTAGGCAGAGTGACGAGACTTAGGATGTTAATTTTTTTCTGCCTCTTTCTCTGCATGTTTATAATCATGCAGATTATAGACGCCACACCTTAGAGGAAAAGGAGGCCAAACTTGCTTCTTTGAATTTCTGAGAGTCTTTGTGGCTGATGCAGTTGTAAGTTGATATGTTATCTCGCGAGCTAATAGTTTGTTTGGTATGTACAAGGGGAGGATATGAGGCCTGGCATGACTGCCAAAAACTCTTACATAAGTGAATTTTTCTTCTCCAATCCAGGTTCCTAAGGCTAGAAATTCAATCTCTGCCTGCGAGGAGATCTTAGCGGCAGGTCTATCAAACATTGCATAGTAAATAAGTAGCATGAATCCATTGCAGACTTGGTATAAATGATGTTTATAATGAGCTTTCCATAATTTCTGGTGGTAGATATGAATAGGCATAGGGTCCTGTGGAGTCCATCTCCACCCTAACACAGGAAACTCAGAATTAAAACAGAGGGTGTCCAAAATATAGGCACTAAAGTAAAATGGAGGGATGAACCTATCAGTAACACAGGATTTGTTTCTGAATTCAAGAATAGTTGTGGCCAACTTATCCGATAATATAGTTCCCCAATCCATGATTTCACTATTACATGCTGCTTCCATCAAAGGTACCATATCTATGGAAAATTTTGAAGAATCATGCAATCCCCACATTTGACACATTATGACTCCAGCATAACAATAAGGAGAGCATAAGGAGTCGACGGAGTACTTACCCGAAGACTCATGTTTGTGTTTCACCGGGTTCTGTCTCCATTCTCGTATAGGCTCCGACTCAGTTTCATTTTCATCTCAAAACTTCTCCATAAATGCTTTATTATACTTCTTCTCTGGTTTGGGAAAATGGTACATTTGTCTGAAATCAGTGGGCTGAAATGAACCGAATACTCTCCCATCAATAGTGCAAAATGTTCTGTCTGTAATAGGAATTTCTTCAATTTCCCATCTCACCACATCCGTATATGGGAGAATTTGCTCTCGAGCTGCTATCCTGTGTAGGTAGGAATCAGCCAAATGTTTTAAAGTAGCATCAGATTTCCAGCTTGAACCTGCTGTAGCTTGTACCGATGTTTGCTGAGGTTCCTCGGCTTCAACCAGGTTGTAAATATTTTTCCAAGTAGTACTGTCAAGGCCGAGACATGTGGTATCTGAGATTAATCCCTTTTTGCTTGGTCCTGGATCAGTGGCTTGTTGTCCTGTTACCACAGAAGTTGAATTCGTTCCAAACTTCTTATATTTCTTCCCCATTTGGTCTGAAATCGTTACTGCCGAAAAACTCTACACAAGAGGAAAATCAATGTAATGCAAAGAATAGATTGCGAAAACCAAGTATGGAGGAATTGTGTCAATCAATGAATAATGGAAGATTTATCATAAGGCTCCCGCGGATACAATCTCTAAAGGGACTTAGGCATAACTACTCATTAATTGGCCGTTTAAACCCGTCAATCATTTAAATGCTCATTATATCCTTTACTTTCTGAATAATCGTTTAAGCGTGGATTTGATTTTTTGGCGGTTGGACGCAAGCGAATCACTATCGGGAAGAGAAAAGGCTTTAAATGATAATTAATATAATATAGCGAAATCATATCAATCCTTTTCGAAAGTCGCATTCGGGTTCATCGCAATCGGCAATCGGAGGAAGCCTAGGGCAATCTTATTTAATTTTTTTGTATCCCCGATCGTCGATAGCGATATCGCTTGACTCGCATCGGGAGTTTTAAGGAGGAGTGTTCGTTATATTCATATCGCATTCCTCGATTGCCGATTGCGATATCGCATCAGAGCAAGGGGAGGGGCCTTTTATTATTTGTTTTCCCAATAACCAATGGTTACTCGCTCTTGTCGCATCGGAGAGAATCAATGGGTCATGGTTATGCATCCTTTTTTGTTGCGATATGCGATCTTGCGATCGCTTTATCGCAACAATAAAGAATTATTCGTTTTATTATTAAGACCGATTATTTATTAATTCAAAAAGGTTTTTTTTTAAATGTTTTGTTTATTTCTGAACCTTTAGAAGAGTGATGGGTTAATAACAATTTAATCTAAAAGGGACCCATTTCATATTATAATTTTCTAAAGTAAAATTTTATGAAATGGGGGGTTGTTGTATAGCACAACACCACCATAACACCCAACAAATATGCATTCTTTGGCCAAGGAGAATCTTCAAATTGATAAGATTCATAATTCAACACATTAACAAAAGGTATACACTCCAAACCTGAATTAAATAACATATGTTTGCATGGGGATGAATTCACCACAATAGTATGATTAGAAACTTAATCTCAAGAAATAGGAAAATAGTAACGAGAAATTATTAAATCCTTTCAGTAAAAGTTTGCTTCCAACAAAGCAATACAAATGGAAGAATTTTGTGAGAAAATGTAGATCTTACATGGTTAAGGAGTTTCACCAGGATCGCGAGAGCCTAACATAGCCATCAACGAGAGTTGAAGAGCCTCGACTTCCTGACAAGTTCCAGAACTTTGAAAAGACAAAATAACAACATTTATAAATTGAGTCAGATCGTAAATTGCATGTGGACAATTGCTATCAGTTAAGTTAACAGGATAACCACAATATGGAAGGTAGTTATCTACGTCATTGGTTTGATTAGATTCTTAAAATTCAACAAACATATTGCTCAATTCATAAGATTATTCTGATCGCAAATCTAAAGATGTATGAATCAAAGAGATCTCACGAGCAAACTGATTCAGAGAGTTTCCCCTAAGAAAACATGAGATGATAAAGAATGGAATGGATGCTCTGTAATTTCATTGCTAATCACACTATCCTGTGTCATTTCAAGATTCAACTTATCAGATAAAAAACTTGAAGAACATGAAGAATTTCCATCGCAAGTTGATGCATTACAAACAATACAGCACAAAGGATAGGGAGGTGAAGAGGAAGAGGTGTTCATAAGTGCATCTTCTTTGACTGAAACAAATTTTAGATCTAAATATTTTGAAACAAAATCTTATTGATAAACTAGAAGATTAGATGGTTCACTTGGGCATTCATCACCATATATACCAGCAAAGTCGTCCTCCTCAAAATGATTGTTTTTCAAGATTTTAGATTGATTAAGAAAACATATTTCATTTGATTCATTGTCAAGTTTAGTGGATTGAAAATTAGCCAAGAATGAGGAAGCATCATCTTCACATGGAGGCTTTTGCAAAAGAGAATAAATATTGAAAGAATCTTCACCTTCCTTCTCCTCTACCTGTGAAATGTGACTACCTTGCACCTGTTCACTGCTTGGATTTGGAATAAATAGATTAGGTAGATCAAGGGACAAGGGGTCATGAAAAAGAGATGGTAGAGGATGACATGTATCCAAATTGGATTCAAGATTTAAATTATTATTAATAATATCATCTTGAGGAATGCAGGAATTAGTCTTCATCATAGGCTTCATAAACCATTCCGAGATTTCCTCCATATGATTTGAATCAATATGAAAAGCGAAAGCACGATGAGAAGATGGATTAGGAATTTGATTTGAATATTTCCCAACTTTATTATCATCGCGAGGAGGCACCCTCATTGGAACTAGAAAAGGAGGAGGACAAGGAACAAAAGGAATAGTAGGTTCCTCCTCTTAATTATGGGTGTCTCATGATTTACAAGAGTTATGGAAGCATAAACATTAGGTTATTTGGGTTCACCATGTAAAGAGATATGAAGCAAATGTTCAAAATTTTGTTTAAATAAATCCCAATCTGTTTCTTCTTTAGGAAATTCATAGCAAAGGTGAAGGAATCACTTATATAAATCCTCAATTGATTCATTAGGCTTCATTATCAACTGTTTGATTCTTTTATAAACATCTCTGTAATCATACCTATCAAATGTGAAATGAAGCTCCTTGATGAGGTGTTCAAGAGAATGAATGGAAGTAGGTGGTAGAGTGTGACACAATCGGCTAACTTAACCTTCAAGGTTCAGGAAGAAAAGAATACAAGCCGCATCTTCACAATCAATTTCATATTATTCACATAAATTAAGGAAAAGAGATGGATGCTTGACAATGGAATTATCACCCTCACCATCAAAATTGAATTGAGACAAGTCATGGAGAGACTCATCGGGGATTGAAGTTTCACCACAAAATAGGTTATAAAAACACTGTAGGATTATGATTTTAAGACGAGCCATTTTAGATAAGAGGTTCAAAATAGACTCAACAGGCACAACTTGTCATTTGGCTCTCCTTATAGTTCCATTTTGTTGGCAATGTTGGAAATTCGTCAACCAAGGGGTCTCCCCAATGTGAAGTTTCCTAATTAGACCTCACATTGTTTGGAGTAGGAGCCCCATCCGGAGTATCAACCCAACTTCCATCTACAAACTTCAACACAAGAGAGTAATACGTAGGTATTTTCAAATCAACAAGTGAGTATGCCTTGTTAAATGTTCAATTGCAGAAAATATCAAGGTCCTTATACCAAAAGGGAAGAAAAAAGTGGGCCCTTTAAAGACGAGTAATAGTACCAATCTAGAAACAATACATAAGCATATACATATGAATGAATCATTGATCAACCAATGAAATAGTTCACAAGGA
The DNA here is from genome assembly GCA_000404065.3 of Pinus taeda. Classification (NCBI taxonomy): domain Eukaryota; kingdom Viridiplantae; phylum Streptophyta; class Pinopsida; order Pinales; family Pinaceae; genus Pinus; species Pinus taeda. Next base: position 345,534 of record APFE031565874.1, read on the forward strand.
AGCAATGATCGTTAAAGCAATTACAACACACCTTCAACAAGATAAGTACCAAAGCCACCTAAATAGTTCAATTTCCTTAGTACAAATGAAAACAATATACATCGCAAACATTCAAAGGATAATATTAAAATGTTCACGTCATATGCATGAAAGCATGGTGGCTCAACGAGCTATTGAATTAAGTAAATTTCCAAGATACATCAATATAATGAACACCACTAGCACAAATAGTGGAGCATTAAAGCAGTCACTCGCTCCAAAACAATTATCTTCCTCTCCAATGCTTGGTAGGAGGAGCCAAGGTGAAAGAATTCCTTTGAATGTGCTATGAGAGTGTATATATAACAAATGGGGTGATCATTCACCTCCCTTGTGACTCTTGGATTACCCTCATGACCATTTGACTTCTCTATGACCTTTCGACTTCCTACATGAATTTTCACATTACAAGGATGACTCTTTGACTTCCACTTTTCATTACATTTCTCCAATATTGAATTTACATAATCCACAAAATGATGTGGAATATGTTGGGTCATGACATGACATGACATGACACTGATGACATGGAAATGTCAATCCACTCTTTGATACTTTATCTTCGATACGAGATGTATCCAATACTTCGTCTTCATGAGAGATATGATTTGTTCTTCATATCTCTACAGATTATTCATGTGGTCTTCTATCAATACTAGTTGTGAATCAATACAAAGTCTTCATGTGGTCTTGATATTTGGTGTTATGTTTTACTCTAAAGTTCCTTCATTTTCCCGCTTGATGATCATCTTATCTCTTAAACTCCATAGGTGTCTTCTAACATGATCTGCTTCTCCTTTTCCTTCATCATCATCCTGTCATGATAAGATACAATAATCGTAACTGAAAGCCACCCATGACAAGACTACATTAGTCCAAAAAATATTTATCCAACACGCTTCATGAAATCACTGGTTAGGGCTGGAACTCGGTGACTGATTGAGAGATTAACTTAGGGATTACGAAGTTCCAAAGGCCAAGGTCCAAGACTGAGGCTTGATATTGCATAGTTCAGGATGGTCAGGGTCAAAGGATTGCGCAATTGAGGGGATCAATAGCTCAAGGCTAGGATTTGAGGCTTGAGGTTTCCCAATGCACAATTATGGAGGGGGAACAATATCATTAATTGCGTAGTTGTGTAACTCAAGGTGTCAGACTGGAAGCATGATGCTTGACACTACACATTGCACAATTGTGGCTAATTGGGAGGCAAAAATTGCACAGTTGGTGAAATCAAGAGGCCAAACTGAGGGCTTGAGCATGAAGTGTTGAAAATATAAATAATAAATGTTAAAAATAACATCTAGAAATTTTTAATTTTTCCTTGAATTAAATTGAGAATTAAATTGCAATTCTTTTCTCATAGAAACTTGTAATAGTTAACTAAGTTAAGTTGACTTAGTTAGCTTAGGAAATTCGAGTTGGAAGTCTATCTGGAGTCATGTAAGTGTGATCCCTAAGTTTTAGGGGTCCAGATTGAGTTCATTGGAGTTGTAATTAGATAATGCATTTCAACTGAGTTATAGTTAGTTAAAATAGTTCTAACTATTTGAGGAACTAGTAGAGGTCTAGTAGTGAGTTGGTGCACTAGTGCATCCTCAGTGCTTCACTAGTTAACTGAATATTCACTCAAAAATAAATCATGCATGTTACTTTAGAGGAATACCCAGTTGATGCTAGAGTGCAGGGACAATGTACTATTATTCGTATAATTTTCTGAGTTGTACATATGGTGCATGCAATCAGTTGAGGACCTAGTTTTAGATTGCGCAGTTATGGAAGAAGGATTTCCTCATTAAATAGAGGCTAATTACTTTATGAATTGCACAAGGAAATAGTGGCCTGGCAAGCAACAAAATTGACTAAGTGTTGGCTAGAGCAGGCTTGTGAGGTAGAGAGTTGATCATACTTGTGCAAGAATTATTCTAGTGAGAACAAGCTTTGTATTTTCTTCTTAGATTTTCTAATTACAACAATATATATAGTAGGGGTTTTGAGCAGTGACTTTCCTTGGATAAATATTGTGTTATGTGCCATTGATTATCTTCCTCTTTCTTATTATTGTTTTCATTGATAATTGGTTTCCATTGTTCAAGAGTAGAGTAGATTCTTGTCTTGTGTTTTAGGACATTACATGAGCTGTGAATCTGCAGGAAAACATACATGGTATCAGAGCAGGAATTTTTTGGGCAGCAAGTTTGTAGAGCATATCTGAATTTTTTTGTTGAAAATTAAAAAAAAAAAACATATCTAGAATCCTTGTGAAAAATATCCAAATTAAAAAAAGAAAGAAAATTGCTTGAATTAGAGTTCAAATGAGGGAGATATCGCCAATTTAAAATCAATTCTCTCTTCTTCTTCTTCTTCTTTTTTGTCCATAAAATTTTGTGACAGCAGGATAGATGAAACAAATTGATGTGCAAACTAAGAACTAGTATGCTCTTGAGGTATAAGATGCATGCAAAGCCTTGAGGATCAAGACAAAAGTTAGGGACTTGGTGGTTGAGAGGGAGAGTGAATTACCTCTCAACATGCAGCCCAAGAAGAAGCCTCAGAAGTAGTCTCAAAAAATTATGGAGCAACCACAATTGGAGAAGCGGAGAGGAGACCAAGTGGAGAGATCCACTCAGAGAAGAAGTAGTCTCAGACAATTGTGAAGCAACCACAATTGGAGAAGAAGATAGGAGGCCGACTAGAGGCATACACTCATACAAAGACATCCATTAGGGGGGATTTTCAAGCCATATGGGTAAAGGGAGCACATGCAGCCATACCTCCAAGTGAGAGGTGGGGCAATGTGAAGTGATATTCCCAAGAGGGCAAAAATTGGGTAGGGTCTATTGAGAGGTTATCTATTGGACCATACCTTTCTACAGAAGCACAAAGTAGATAGTAGGAGGATGGATCAGTGGTGGTTGATGTAGTCAGAGATTAGAGTGACAAAGGCTAGAGGAGTCAGATAATGGAGAGAATAGAGCAAAGTTGACGATAGTAGAGAAAGGCAGAGTCAACTGAAGCACAAATTTTTTAGTCGACAGAGGCAAAGCTAGCAGCAGTGATAGACTTTGATGACAAATGAATCATACTAATTCATATTGGATACTTTTTCAGCTTCAAGAGTTGCTATAACAACACCAATAGGGAGAAGTGATGCATGCAAAACATTCCAAAGGTTTAGGATCGAGATATAGTTGAATTCCTTTCTTGTTGAGAGGGAGTGTTGAAAATAGCAATAAGAAATGTTAAAATTAACATCTAGAAACTCTAATTTAATTTGTCCTTGAATTAAATTGTAATTCTTTTCCCATAACAACTTGTAATAGTTAACTAAGTTAAGTTGAATTATTTAGCTTAGGAAATTCGAGTTGTAAGTATATCTGGAGTCATGTAAGTGTGATCCCTAATTTTTAGGGGTCTAGATTGAGTTCATTGGAGTTGTAATTAGATAACTCAGTTCAACTAAGTTATAGTAAGTTAAACTAGTTCTAACTGTTTGAGGACCTAGTAGAGGTCTAGTAGTGAGTTTGTGCACTAGTGCATATTCAATGCCACACGGGCTAACTGAAGATTCATTAAAAAATAACTAATGCATGTCACTTCTGAGGAAGCCCTAGTTGAGACTAGAGTGCATGGACAATGTACTATCAATTGTATAATTTTCCAAGTTGTATAGATGGTGCATGCAATTAGTTGAGGACCTAGTTTTGGATTGTGCAATTATGGAAGAAGGATTTCCTCATTAAATAGAGGCTAATTCTTCTAGGAATTGCACAATGAAATGGGGGCTTGGAAGGAAGCAAAATTGGCTAAGTGTTGGCTAGAGTGGGCTTGTGAGGTAGAGAGTTGATCATACTTGTGCAGGAATTGTTCTAGTGAGAACAAGATGTGTATTCTCTTAGATTTTCTAATTAATGCAATATAGATAGTAGGGGTTTTGAGCAGTGGATTTCCCTGGATAAATATTGTGTTATGTGCCATTGATTATCTTCCTCTTTTTTATTATTGTTCTCATTGATCATTGGTTTCCATTGTTTGAGAGTAGAGTAGATTATTGTCATGTTTTTAGGACATTACATGAGCTATGAATTTGCAGGAAAATATGCACTAAGCTTACTCACAATGCAATTCTAGGGAACAAGAGGCCAATGGTTACGTAGTTGTAGTTTAGGATCTCAAGGCTAAGGCTTTAGGACTGAGACTGCAGAATTCGTAGTGGAGGACCAACTAGAGAGGAAAACATAACAATTCTGGAGCTTAGGGGCTCAGCTTGAGCAATGAGATTGTGTAGTGCATAGTTCTGGGAAGTAGATACTACACATTTCATAGTGCCAAGAGGCAAGGTTATTGCTTGATGACTGATATTGTATAGTGCGAAGTTTAGGAGGGCCGGATGAGGCCGAGTGGCCTGGTTGGGGAGTTTTCCCAGTTTTGACTAAGAGTGGGATTAGTGAAATGAAGTTGAACAAGAACAAGACTTGAGCATGATCATACATGTAGATTACTTGATGACATAACACAGGACACCCAAAAAATATGAACAACATACTATCCCCAATGTGACAACATTGCGGTAACTCACTCCAAGTGCGACACTAAAGATACACATTGCAATGATAGTGACAACACTTGTGCGACAATGCTTGAAACTTTGGAGATGAGTACGATACATGTTTACATGATGAGAAAAACTCATTATCACAAATATTAGCCCTTGAAAAACACCAGGAATAGATTTTGCACAATGTGCGACACTTAATACGCTAAAAGACGACACTTGTTATATGAAAAGAAAGTGTGAATGACACTTGTGATATGAAAAAAACAATGAAATAAAAATATGCTAGAGTGAAGATAACATGAAAATGATACTAATTAAAGTGAAAGCAAGCAAAAGTGACAATCGAAAAAATGAAAATGACACTTGTGAAAGCGAAAGCGCACAAAAGCGACAGTTTGGAAAACCCTTCGAAATAGATGTACAACACTAGCCAAAAATGAGATAATGTCAATGAAAGTGCACTTTGACTATCAACATAGGTTTATCATCACAGAAACCGTCTTGAATGACTGTGTGATGCTTGTTCAAGCTTGTGTAAAAGAATGTGCTCATGAAATTTTACAAACTGAGCATGTGCAAGTAGGTGACTTCGACACTTACAATTCAAGAAGAGAGCTCAAAGACTCAACAAAGAATCAATTGATGAAGAAGTCACTATGGAACGACTGATCGTAAGATCCATAGTAGGCTCCAAAACTCAAGTGTAGGAAAAATTTTGGAGGGTGTTTGTTGCAGCGATAACACATCCTTTTGAAGTGAATTTCTGAATAAATTTTATTTTCAAAAATTTTATAATATTTTCTTAATACTATTTCACCCCCCTCTTAGTATTACTTGTCTCTACATTATATCTTTCATACTGGCGATATTATCATCACATTGGTGTCAAAGCAGTCGATTCTTGATGCAGGGTTACCCCTGCACATACCTACAGTAATCATAAACATGCATAAATACATCTGTCCTAGGTATTTGACTCACAAAGGAGTCAAATCTTCAACAATACATGGTTAAGGCCATTTTAGCCATAGTTCCTTTTATATCGGAACTTAATCACTTGCTTAAACCTCCTATCAGGACTATTTATCTCCTTATAATCTACATTATCCCTTAAGTACAAACCTTCCATTAATTTTTCCTTATCGGGACTTTAAAACCCTTCATAACCTTCATTAAGATTTACAAACCTTTAAACCACACATATATAGCCTTTCTCTTTCAAAACCTTGGTTCATATATGTTATATCACATGAATTGCTCTATCGGCACATATTTTCCTTATAAAACCTTTTACAAAGGAAAATGCCACAAAACATACATTTTTCTACCTTATACAGCTTCTACACATTCTCCAAGGCTACCTTTATTGCAATCAGGCATCGCTCCCTTTGCGGGTCTTACATACATGTGCCTGATCACCCCTTTTCTCTCGATATGCCACTATCACTTCCCGAAATACACCATTGGTGCTTAATTCTTTACCATCCCATTTACAAAGGAAACATGCACAAAACAAAGGGAAACCCCACCGGAACACAAAGCCGGACTTCAAATATTAAAATCTTGCACCTATAACTATTGTCGGGTCTGCCTCTTAGTCCATCGCCTTTTTGCTACGCCGATCTTCATTCTTTGATACCCCAATCTTCGATCTCCACTTATTGGCTATTGGCGATATTGCATAATCGCATATCGACGTTTCAACATTCCACCATCCCTTGACCTCTGTCCAATGCGAATTGCGATTAAATCTTGGCCATTGATCTGGCATTCAATCCAACGGTCGAGATCTTCCTATAATCAAACAACTTGCATACTAATCTTCCGCCGTTGATCTACACCCAACAGATCCGATGGCTATCCTTGATATCGGGTAGATAACAAGCGTGAGGATTAACCATCCAATAAAGTGGTTTCCTCTCTCCTCTCACTACCATACGTCGTTTGATGAGTGGAATCAACTCTTATCCTTCAATACTGCTTACGGTTTTGTGGCCGCCTGAAATCCACTTCCACTATTGCAAAACTGCCTTCCTTCGTTAAAGTTCGCCGATGCAATATTCTGCGATTGGATCCTAGTCGTTGATCTTCAAGATCCAATCTCTACTAAGCACTAGCAATTTACTACTTCGCTCCTCGTTTTTACTTGGTTTTTACGCTAAGTCTTCAGTTTTCTATGGTTTCCAGGTTTCTTAAGGGTTCTGCCTTACACTCTTCTGCTACTCAATTCGTTCCCACTTGAGCTTAACTCTGCATGCTCCTTTGATCAATGTCACTTCATAGCATTTCCTGATTCTTCAAGTGGATTTAATGATCCATTAAGACTCCTTTGAATTGCCCTTCTCCTCTGTACTCCACCTCGACTCTTTCTGCAACCCCTATTACAGAACCTACGAGTTCACACAATAATCAACCACTAAAACACTCAATTCACACATTTGCACACTCAAAATCAAATTCCTCTATATATAGACATATAAATAGCTTATTACATTCGAGATTTCTCTATCTCACATAGGCCTATTCTCCAATATCGTGGCCTCTGCCTCTGACTCTGCCCGTAGGCTTACATATATGCCAGTGAGTTTTGTTGAACTCATCCTAGTTCAACTCCTAAATCTATTGAACTGACTCCTAGATGTACTCTATCCTCTATGTCCACTTCTAACTCATTAAATTCCTAAAATCTCTCTCTTGTTCCTCGAATCATGAACTACTTTAAGAGTTGGATTTGACTTCTAACTCTTTGTCATTACTAGCCACTCATATCCTCATTTATTTGAGAGAATTTACAACTTCCTCTCACTATCTAATTAATTTCTATTTTATGCACTCAAAAGCCTAATATCACATCAATTTATCACTTAGGAATCCAACTTCCTAAAAATACATGACCCCCTATGTCTACTTATTTACAATGATTTTCTCTTGGGTTGAATGCTCCTGCATCAGACTCCCAAAGTAGAAAATATTCATGATCTCTCGATCATGTGTCTTCTGATATTTGTCTTCCTAGATCCCATAATTTATTTTGTAACTATACAAATGTCTTGTTCCTTCGTTGTTGTTGCACTTCTGCTGTCTTTTTCTCCCACTTCTTCTTCTTGTCTTTTGATCATGCTTCCCGTTGCTACCATTTTCCTCCATTTGAACTGCTTTATCATCAGTTGCCACATCTCTTCAATTTCTGTCTCCAGTACATCCTTGGTCTGGTCCATGTCATGCTTCATATTTCTGCCTCTTTCTTTTTGTTTCAGGTTGATGTTGTTGTTCACTAATTCTTTAAACTGTTGTTGGTTACTTTCTCTTTGTAGCTGTTGGATTACTTTTTATTCTTCTTTTAATCTTGTTCCAACTTTTGCCTTGCTTGCTATGTTGGCTTCTATGTTGACTCTTATGCTGACTGCCTCCCTATCATCCCTACCCTCTTTCATGATTGTTTCTGTCTACACTGAATCATGACTGTCCAACATTCCCTCCAACAATTTAACATATTTGTTCCATGGATTGAATTCTTCCACAAATTCTTCTTCTCTCATCTTTATTTGGCAGTTCATCTGTGCCAAATCTCCTCCAGCATCTGCAACTAAACCTACACTTACAAAACACTTGTTAAAATAAAAAACATAAGGCTTTTGTGCCTTATCTTCCTTTGGAAACAATTCAGTTTGCTGCTCTGTTTCTTTCTCCTCTGTCAGCACATCAGTATGCTGTTTTGAATCCTCAAAAGAATTCATGAGACTGTCAACTAGTCTCTCCTTCACATTATCTGCTCTAATGATGTCTTCTTGCTCTCGTCCACCATAATGAACTCCTTCCTTTGTATTCACACTGTCATACTCTGAATTTCTCAGCGAATATTCTAGCAATGCAATTTCCTTGTGACACTTCATAAGTATTTCATCATCACTTATGTTTCCTACATTTATACACAAATTATTAGTTTGGAAATCATAAATTTCAACGGTCTCAACTGTGGCTTCACATATCAACTCTTCAGACTGAATTTCATCTCCTTCTTCCACAAGAACTTGTTCTTGTGTTGTCACAGTTTCAAATATCAAGGCATTATTAAGTTCTTTCTGTTGCAATAAATCATTGCTTCTCTCATTTAAGAGATATTCTCCATCCTCCTTTACTTCAGAGTTTTTATCTTCTAAAAGATACTTTTCCATACTTCTGACAGCTTCAAAATATTGCTCATTCTCTGCAAAACACTCCTTTGTTAGTGTTCCTTCTCCCTTTGCTAAGTCTTATGCATCGACTTCTTCCTTCTTAACATGTTTCAGTAGATGTCCTTCTTTCTTACTGACTGTCTCAACAGTTTCCATGGCTATTTTCGCTATGCCTATCATCATAGTGAGTTGATGATCTTTTACTATGTTTTCAGCTAACATAGTCTCTTCTTCTTCAGTACATTTTGCCTTGCTGTCCCTCTATAACTCTTCTCCCAGAGTTATCCTTGTCTCGCCATCTGCATTAACATTCTCCTGTATTTGTTTTTCATTAATAACATTAATCAAACTCATTTGATTACCTTTCTGAGACAATATTCCTTCATTCTTCATAAGAATAAGATCTTGTTTCCTCATCTCTATGACAGCTTCTATAGACTCATCCATAGACTTTTTCTTTTGTATACAATCAAATTCTTCTTCTTCTGAGAAGTTTTCTTTGTCACCTTTTACTTCTAGATCTTCATCTCCTATGAAGATATCTTCAAAAGGTTGCTTTTCTCTTGCAATACCCGCCATTGTACACAAACTATCAATTTTAAAAACATAAGACCCTATGGTCTCACTGGATGCTTCAACCATCATATCTCCTTGTTATTCCAAGTTCTCTTTATGACTAAAAAATTCTTCGATTGTCTCCTCTTGAATCTCTTCAAGCCCTTCACTTGGTTGCTCAATATCTTTCCCCAACTGCATATGAGACCTATCTATCTCATCTTCTTCTAGAACATAATTTAGATTCTACTTGTCTTCTTTCTCCTTTATGACAATATCAACAAATTTTCCTTATTTACATGTTTCACTTGCAAACATACACAAATTTTCAAATTTAAAACCATGTGACCCTTTGGCCTCACTTTAAGTTTCAGTGTTCAAGTCTTCATCTTCACTTTCTCCCAGAATTTTTCCTTGTTGTGGTTCATAAATGGTCTCTTCCATTTCTAACTCAAATTCCTTGAGTTTTTCCCTCAACCACTTTACTTGCTTTTGTTGTAGCCTTCTCTGCATCTCATGCCACTCCACTGGCTTCTTCCTCAATACCCAAGCTTGTCTTTGTTATTCTTCAAGTATCCTCCTTAATGCATCGAGTTGTTATTTTAACTTTGCAATCTCTTTGTCAATTTCCTCTTGACTCATCCTCTTGCCATTTTACTTGGCATCCTCTTTCTTCATATTTCTTTTGACGTGGCTTCTCTCTGAACCTCTACTATGACTATCAGTAGTCATCTTATTCTCCTCTTTATTCATGAACTCCTCACTCATCTGCAATAAGCCTCTGAAACAACTAGTCCTCCTAGCTGCAATATTACCTCACTAAGCTCTCCTCACTTAGTCTTTTGGTAAGTACGGTCCTTTGTTTGGAACCTCCTCTTGAGCAACACCTTTTCTCCTTCTAGGCTTCTGCAATCTCTTACTCTCTCTTGAGAACACTTCAGCTGTCCTCTCTGTCCAATCTCTTGTTGGATTCTTCAGGTTCACTGCCACTTCTCTATCTGAGTGTTTTCCTTACTCTGTCTTCAAGAACACATCTGGTTCTCCTCTCACAACTTCTCTTGCTGTCACCTATGCATTAGTATAAAAATACACATTCTCAATTTAAAACAGAACATATTACCTCACCTTCAAGATCTCATCATGATCTTGTTTCACCATTCCACCTGTACTTTGAATGGATTTCCTCTGTCTCTTGCATTTGCAAGTTCTGCTACACATCACCTCTGTGTGCCTACTTCCTTTTGTCAGATTAGAATCTAATCCTTCCTCTTGCTTGCAAAAACACCTTAACACATATTCTGTTCTCAATTCTTTCTCATAGAATTTCTTTATTCTGTTTTAACCAATTGTTTCAACTTCAATTATGCTCTAATTACAAATCTGCTTGGACACCACTATGATGCAGGGTTACCCACGCACATACCCACAATAAGCATAAACATGCATAAATACATCTGTCCCAGGTATTTGACTCGCAAAGAAGTCAAATCTTCAACCATACATGGTTAAGGCCCTTTTAGCCACAGTTCCTTTTATATCGGAACTCAATCACCCCACTTAAACCTCCTATCGGGACTATTTATCTCCTCATAACCTACATTATCCCTTAATTACAAACCTTCCATTAATTCTTCCTTATCGGGACTTTAGAACCCTTTGTAACCTTTGTTAAGCTTTATAAACCTTTAAACCACACATATACAACCTTTCTCTTTCAAAACCTTGGTTCATATATGTTATATCACATGAATTTCTCTATCGGCACATATTTTCCTTATAAAACCTTTTACAAAGGAAAATCCCACAAAACATACCTTTTTCCACCTTATACGGCTTCTACACATTCTCCGAGGCTACCTTTATTGCAATTGGGCATTGCTTCCTTTGCGGGTCATACATACATGTGCCTCATCACCCCTTTCCTTTCGATATGCAACTATCACTTCCTGAAGTACACTATTAGCACTTAATTCTTTACTATCCCGTTTACAAAGGAAACATACACAAAACAAAGGGAAACCACGCTGGAACACAAAGCTAGACTTCAAATATTAAAAGCTCGCACCTATAATTATCGTTGGGTCTGCCTCTTAGTCCATCACCTTTTTGCTACACCGATCTCCATTCTCCGATACCCCGATCTCCAATCTTCGCTTATCGTCTATCGACAATATCACCTAATCACATATCGACGTTTTAACATTCCATCGTCCCTTGACCTCTGTCCAATGTGAATTGCGATTAAATCTTGGTCGTTGATCTTGTGTTAGATCTAATGTTTGATATCTTCCTCTGATCAAACAACTTGCATACTAATCTATCACCATTGATCTACACCCAACAGATCTGATGGTTGTCGTTGATATCGGGTAGATACTAAGCATGAGGGTTAACCACCCGATAAAGTGGTTTCCTCTCTCCTCTCACTGCCATGCATCATTTGATGAGTGGAATCGACTCTTGTCCTTCAATATCGCTTACAATTTTGTGGCCGCTCGAAATCCACTTCCACTGTTGCAAAACTACCTTCCTTCGTTAAAGTTCGCCAATGAAATATTCCTTAGTCTCTTCTGCAATTGAATCCTGGTTGTTGATCTTCAAGATCCAACGGCTACTGAGCACTAACACTTTACTCCTTTGCTCCTCCTTTTTACTTAGTTTTTACGCTAAGTCCTTAGTTTTCTATGGTTTTCGGGTTTTTTAAGGGTTCCGCCTTACGCTCTTCTGCTGCTCAATTCATTCCCGCTTGAGCTTAACTCCACATGCTCCTTTGATCAATGGCACTTCAAAGCATTTCCTAATTCTTCAAGTGGATTCAATGATCCACTATGACTCCTTCGAATTGCCCTTCTCCTCTGTACTCCGCCTCGACTCTATCTGCAACCTCTATTATAGAACCTATGAGTTCACACAGTAATCAATCAATAAAACACTCGGTTCACACATTTGCACACTTAGAATAGAATTCCTCTTTATATAAACATATAAACAGTTGATTACATTTGAGACTTCTCTGTCTCACATAGGCCTATTCTTCAATATCGTGGCCTCTGCCTCTGACTCTGCCCATAGGATTACATATATGCCAGTGAGTTTTGTTGAACTCATCCTGGTTCGACTCCTAAATCTATTGAACTGACTCCTAGATGTACTCTATCCTCTATGTCCACTTCTAACTCATTAAATTCCTAAAATCTCTCTCTTGTTCCTCGAATCATGAACTACTTTAAGAGTTGGATTTGACTTCTAACTCTCTGTCATTACTAGCCACTCCTGTCCTCATTTATTTGAAAGCATTTACAACTTCCTCTCACTATCTAATTAATTTCTATTTTATGCACTCAAAAGCCTAATATTACATCAATTTATCACTTAGGAATCCAACTTCCTAAAAATACATGACCCCCTATGTCTAGTTATTTACAATGGTTTTCTCTTGGGTTGAATGCTCTTGCATCAATTCTCTGCTTCCATCCACACTTCTTCGCATGCTCTTTGTTCAACCACCTTCCTCAAAATTGTTTGTCTATCCTCTGCATTCTCTCAGGGCCGATTACCTATCGCGCTTTGCTTCCAACTCTATATTGCGTGCTTCCCTTTCCCCACTGATGCTTCCAATATCCATTTCGTCCTCAACCAATATTTTTTTCATTTATTTCTTTGTGTCATGCCATCTCTAACATTTGTTGCTACTATTGAGAAATGCAACAAGAAATTCTCAATTTGATTTTGCCTTGATTAAATTGAGAAAATTTGAATTTCCACATCAGAAGACAACTTGGATGCAGTTAAATTGTGTTACATGGCTTGTGTCACCTAGTTTACTCAGTAAATTAGAGTTGGCGGAGATAGAGTTTAGTTAAGCATGTGTGATTGCTGTTTTATAGCAATCAAGGTTAGTTATTTTAAGTTGTTTTAGTTAAACTAGTTCCAATTGTTGGAGGAACTAGTGGAAGGTCAGTTGTGTAGTGAGATTTTTGTCTAACTCAGTGATCATCCAGTTAACTGATCAATCAACCCAAAATAGCTAGTTCCAATAGAGAATTCAAGTTCCCAGAATGTGGTGGTGATTCCAAGGTAGTGTAACATCAGTGGTAGACTAGTCTTGAGTGTACAAGTGTTGCATGCAGTCAAATGATCAACCTTGGGAATTTCACAACCAATTTGAGGAATTTCCTAAATAATAGGGGCATAATTTATCAATGAATTGTGTAAATAAATAAGGGCTTAAGAAGAAGCATAAATTAACTAAGTCTAGGTCATTGCTTCTCAGTGAGCAGAGAGATACGTTATTCACTTGTAGGTTGTGCTCGATTGAGAAAAGAAATTATAATACATCTCTATTCATCTGATTAATGCAAGCACACAAAGGGGTTTTTAGTAGATCATTTTTTCCACTAAACAATAGTGTAGGTTTGTGTCTTGTAATTTTGATTAAAAATTCATGAGAATTTGCAAATCTACATTATAATTTCTACATGGTATCAGAGTAGGAGTTCACATTAAAGCGGAAATTTCAAAGTTTTTTCTGAAGAGGTGCGAATTTGGAGTTCAATTTAGCAGGATCTCTTCAGGGTTGGGAAGATGACCTTCAACGGGATGAGACTATAGGATGCCTTGGAAGGAAACAGTAATTTAATTTCATGGAAGGATCACATGGAGGCAACGCTGGATGACAAAAAATTTCTATAATACATCAAGAAATGTGTTGCAAAACCACATGCATTTGATGCACAAAACCTAGCCCAATGGAAGAAAGATGTAGCCAAGGCGAGGAGAATAATATTGGAGGGAGTGAAAGACTACATTTTTACAAATCTCCATGGGAAAGAAAATCCTTATGCAATGTGGTAGGCACTAAGAGATCTGTTCTAGAATAGTAATGACCATAGGAAACTAGGAAACTAGTGCTCAAGGATAAACTTCGAAATATAAAGATGCAAAATAATGACACTATTCAATAGTATCTGAGTAGGTTCACACAAGTTTGTGATGAGCTTGTAGGAGTTTGTGTTACTATTTTAGATGATGACTTGGTAAGCCTAGCCCTTCTAGGCCTTTCCAAGACCTAACATAGCTACCAAGATTTTATGAACAAGAGGGAGAAACTACCAAATTAGGAATTCTTATGATATGATTTCGTATAGGAGGAAATAAAGCGAAATACCAAAGATGGAATTTCATCCAAGGGTAAGGATGAAGAAAAAAGTAGATTGGTTGGAAAGGTAAATAAGGGGAAAAGGAAGAAATCTCAAACTAACTTGAATCCAACCGTGGGGGGAAGAAGAAAGATTTGTAAAAAACTAAATGCTTCAATTGTCATGAAATCGGGCATTATGCCATGAAGTGTCCACACAAAAATTCAATCAAGAATACCTTAGGAGGAGTAGTAGGTGAAGCTTTGGCTTCACAATTCGATCTTGACTTCACCCTTATCACATGCATGGCCATCACAGTGATGGGGAGTGTGTGGTACTTGGACTATGGTGCCTTCTTCCACATGACAGGGTGCAAATACTTTTTCAGTGACTTGGAGGAGAAATATCTTCATATGCACATCAAGTTGGGGGATGATGGAAGGTACAACACAACCTATATTGGTACAGACACCTTTCAGAGGGAGTTAGGCTCCCTTCCTAGACTCAAGGATGTCATGTTTGTTCCAGGCCTAAAGAAGAATCTTATCTCTGTTGTGGTTTTGGAAGACCATGGTTGTGATGTGATATTCAACAAAGGGAAAGAATTACTGAGACACATGGCCATGGGATAGGTGAATCAGATCAAGGTTCGTGTGAAGAACCTATATAAGCTAGATGTGGAATATTGTGTTGCATTAAGCACTGAGGTGGAGAAAGTGAAAAGTCACGATGTTGGTGAACATTGGCATAGAAGACTTGGATATTTTCATGTTGGTGCCTTGAATATTATGCAGCAAATAACCACTGCCCTCCCCAAAGGAGCACTTGAGAATTAGGATGTATGCAAAGGATGTACTTTAGGGAAGTACACAAAATCCACATTCCATGATTGGGACAACAAAGCACATGCAATCTTGGAAAGGATCCACTTTGATGTCTATGGACCTTTCTTGATAGTCTCCACTCCCAGACACAAATATTTTGTCATTTTTATTGACGACTTCTCAAGGAAGGGATAGATCTTCTTCATGTAGAATAAAGATGTTACATTCTCCAAGTTCGTAGAATTCAAGGCACTAGTTGAGAAAGAAACTGACAAGAAGGTGAAGGCTCTCAGGAGAGATATTAGAGGTGAGCATGTTTCAAATGAATTCAAAAATTTCTGTGTGAAATAAGGCATTAAAAGAGAGCTAACAACACCCCACAAACCACAACAGAATGGGGTGGCTGAGAGAAAGAAGCATAGCATTGTGGGAGTTTCTAGAGCTATGTTATATGACGAAGGCCTACCTCTGCATTTGTGAGGCATGCAACACAACAATCTACTTGCAAAATCATAGTCCTCATCAGATTCTTAGTATGATTACATTGGATGAGGCTTTCCCGTGGAGGAAGTTGGATGTGTCGCACTTTAGGATTTTTGGAGCCTTTATTTATTTCCATGTCTCCAAAGAATCAAGGAAGAACTTTGACCCGAAAACAGATTTGGGGGTATTTGTGGGTTACACAGAAACTACTCACAATATTGTGTGTACTTTTCATCCCTCAAAATGATAGTTGGGTGAAGGGATGTAAGCTTGATGAGGAGAAAGTGATGCGATTCTCTCTTAAGAGGGACCTTTAGATCCCACTAGAAGAGGATCCTTTAGCTCCAAAGGAGGAGCCTCAAGAAGTTGTGGAGTAGCCAGAAATTGAGGAGTATAGAGTGGATACTTTCACTCAAGTAGAAACATCCAAAGAAAGAAGAAAAAGAACCACGAAAGTGGTAAACTTGTGTAGGATGCGATGGAGAATGTGGGAAATCATCCAAATTTGCATAGGCAGAGAAGGTCACCTGAACGGTACATTAGCTACATGGCTCTAATGATTGAGATTATAGATACCGAGCCATCATATTTCAAGGAAGACGTAGAACAACCTTTATGGGTTGATGCAATGGTGGAGCAATATGAATCCATTGTAAAGAACAATGTTTGGGAAGTGGTTCGAAGACCGAAAGATAAATCAGTTGTGGGTTCAAGATATATCTTCAAGGTTAAGCATGAAGAATAAGGAATCATAGAGAAGTATAAGGCCATATTTGTGGCCAAAGGATTCTCTCAAGTTGAGGGAATTGACTATGAGAAGAATTTTTCTCTTGTAACAAGGTATTCATCCATTAATTCAATTCTTGTTCTCGTTGCATAGATGGGGTGGAATGTCCACTAGATGGATGTAACAACAAAATTTCTCTATGAGGTTATTAAGGAGGATGTGTACATAGAGAAACCAGAAGGTTTTGAGACATTTGATCAAGAGTCTCATGTGTGCAGACTCAAGCATGTGTGGTACGGTATCAAACAAGCACCTCGTGCTTAGTACACCAGGATCGACAATTATCTCACCGGTTTGGGCTTCACTAAACGTGAAGCACATACAAACCTCTATCACATCTTGGTAGAATGTAAAATGGTTATTATTGTCTTATATGTTGATGATTTCATTTTAACTAGTGATGAACCGTGTCAGGCCAAGAGGTAACGCCACGAATTGAATTGTATTTTGCATTAAGATGGAACATGGATATATATATATGGAGAGGGAGACAATTGGGGTTCATCTCCCAATGTCTCTTTGTCTTCCAATTCTATTTATTTAGCTATTTACAATATTTACATGGATTTACATAATTCCAAAGATTAGGTGTCAGCATTACCCCCCCATAATATGAAGGGATGTTGGTGAGTCCAAGCATCATTCTGAATCTTTCAATCTTTTCTCTTCCAAGCGCTTTGGTGAAGATCTATGCAATATTCTCATTTGTGGAACAATCTCATAGGTGGATTGTCTTGGCCTCAACATGATGTCAAATCAGATGGTATTTTTTATTGATGTGTTTCGTTTGATCATGGAACTTTGGGTTCTTGGCCAAATTTATTACAGAAGTGTTATCAATCAAAAGAGGAGTTGAATGCACTTGTTTCTCTTGCAAATATTCCGGAATTTTATTGAGCCACACAATTTCCTTTTTCGCTTCAAATGCTACCACATATTCTGCCTTAGTTGTGGAATTTGTTTGAACTTATTGTTTGCGTGACCTTTGGGAGACAACTTCTGATCCAAGACTCATAACATCACCTGAAGTAGACACCCTAGTTTCTTTATCTCCATCGAAGATTGAATAAGAGTATATAATTAAGTTGAAGTTGCCCACCTATGTATACTTAAGTCCAAAGTTGTGATTTCTCTTCAAGTACTTTAGAACTCTTTTTGCAGCAGACCAATGACCCTCACAAGGCTTTTGCATAAAATTGGAGAGAATTCCAACAATAAATGATATTTTTGGTCTGGTAGTTATCAAGTAGTTGAGACTTCCTACAAGCTGTATATACTTCATTTCATCCTCAAATTATTTTCCCTTAGTGGATGTGAGATTTAAGTTCTGTTCCATTGTAGTAGTCAAAGGATTGTACTCAACCATGACAAACTTGTTTAACATATCTCCAATGTACTTCTTCTGAGAGAGGAATATAAACTTCAGAGGTTGAGTTACTTCAATACCAAGATAGTAGTGAACATAGCCCAAATATGTCATGTCAAAAACTTTTCTCAATTCCTTCTTTATGGATGCAATGTAGATCTAATTGTTCCCTATCAAGATATACAACTATTTTTCCAACTTTCTTGACAAACAAAGTTGCATCATCAAGGTCATAATGTTTGAAGTTGAGTTTTAGAAGATGCTCAGTTAACTTCTTGTACCAGGCTCGCGAGTCTTTATTGAGGCCACACAAGGATTTTACAAGCTTACCTACTTTGTGTTCTTGAACCTTCACAACAAATCCTTCTAGTTGGGACATAAAAACATTATCTTTCAGTTCTCCATTCAAGAAAGAAATTTTTACATCCATTTTATGGAATTTCCAACCATTCTGAGCTGCCAAGGTAAAGAGTGTCTGGATGGTAGCCCATTTTTGTTGTGGGAGAAAAATTCTCCTCATAGTCAACCTCTTCCTTTTCTGAAAAACCTTTTGCCACAATCCTGGATTTATGCTTGTCAAGTGAGCCATCTTCTTTATACTTGTTTTTTAGTACCCACTTGAAACCAATTGGTTTGGTTCCCAATGGAGGATCAACCAGCTTCTAGATGCCATTATTTATCAAGGCATCATATTCTTTCCGCGTCACTTATTTCCATTCATCATGAGAAGTGGCTTCTTTGAAGGAAGTTGATTTGAAATTTGTAGACAAATTCAATTCACAATCACAAAAAACATCCATATCAATGGGTGAATCAGAATCTTCTACATCACCTCCATTTTTTTTGGTTGAGATTCTTGTTCTTGTCTTTCCAACCTCATCAACATGTAAACTTTTGAGTGTATTTGTCAACCATTTTGGAGGACCTTTCTGAGATGACATAGGTTGCTCAGTTGACTGAGTTAGGGATGAATCAAGATTTAGTCTCCCAATTATGTCAATCACATCACTCAAAGTTTCATCAGTGGCTAGAGCTTCATGCGAGGGAGAGAGTGCTTCAAAAGAAGATTCCATAGATTGATCCAGTGTAGTAATCCCCCCTTCTAGATGTGGAATCTTATTATCAAATTCTTGAAAATACTTTGCATGTCTAAATATATCCAAGTGACTAAGCTGTCGCTCAACAACATTTTTAGTCTTGGAAGATTCATGAAATATCACATCTCCAGATATTATAAACTTTTTTATTCACTTCATCATAGAAACACTATGCTTTGGAGGTATTTGAGTACCCCAAGAAGATAGATTTGCAACTCCTTGCACCGAGTCCCTTTAGATTAAGGGGGGAATGCTGACATGGGTCTTCTTGAAATGAAGGACATGGATCTAATGCACTATTTCCTTGGGTTGGAAGTACGGAAAGGCGATGGGGAACTATTTTGTTTCTCAAGGGAATTATGCAAATGTGATACTACAAAGATTCTTCATGGAGAGTTGTAAACCCATGGAGACACCTCTAGAAACTAACTGGAGGAAGGGGGATGCCACTTCAGGTGAGGAAGTGGATGCTACTATTTATCGATAATTAGTGGGTTCACTAATGTATCTTGTGAACACATGGCCATATATGTGTTATACAGTCAACCAACTAAGCCAAGAAATGGTTAGGCCAACCAAATTATTTTGAAAGGTAGCTAAGCATGTTTTATGGTACCTGAGAGGCACTACCTAGTTTGGGCTATGGTACAAACAAACAAAGGGAGTGAAGTTGTGTCACTTCATAGATTTAGATTGGGCAGGGAGTCCATCTAACCAAAAGAGTGCATTAGGTGGAATTTTCAGTGTTGGGCCCACAATAGTTTCCTAGTATAGTAGGAAGCAAAAATCTATGACACTCATCTCAATAGAAGTAAAATACATCACTGCAAGTCAAGCATCATGTGAGACAATATGGATGCGAAAGATACTTGTATGAATATTTGGTTAGGTGTTGGAGCCAATTGTGATCTACTATGATAATGAGAATTGCATCAAGCTCTCTGAGAATCCTATATTTCACGATCGGTCCAAGAATATAGATATCTAGTATCACCATTTTCGGGACTATGTGTAGAGGAGGATAATGTTGCTACAATACATTCCAACAAAGGAAAAAGATACTAACATTTTGAAAAAGGCCTTGTAAAGAGGGAAGTTCGAGTTACACAAGTGCATGATAAGGGTGGTTGATAATCCATTTCTTGTTGAGAGGGAGCGTTGAAAAGTGTATCAAGAAATTCTCAATTTATTTTGCCTTGATTAAATTGAGAAAATTTGAATTTCCAGATCAAGAGACAACTTGGATGCAGTTAACTTGTGTGACATGGCTTGTTTCACCCAATTTACTCAGTAAATTTGATTTGGAGGATTTAGAGTTCATTTAACCATGTGAAATTGCTAATTTGTAGCAATCAAGGTCAGTTATTTCAAGTTGTTTTCGGTTAAAATAGTTCCAACTATTGGAGGAACTAGTGGAAGTCCAATTGTGTAGTAAGACTTTAGTCTAACCCAATGATCATACTATTAACTAATCAATCAACCCAAAATAATTAGTGCATGCAAATAATTCAATTTCCCTTGCTGTGGTGGAGATTCCAAGGCAATGTAACCTCAGTTGTAGACTATTCTTGAATACAGGTGTTGCATGAAGTCAAATGATCAACCTTGGGAATTGCGAAATTAATCTAAGGAATTTCCTAAATAATAGGGGCCTAATTTCTCAATGAATTGTACAAGAAAATAAGGGCTCAAGCAAAGGTAGATATTAACCAACTATGGATTAGATCTTCTCGGTGAGTAGAGAGATAGGTTATTCACTTACAGGTTGTGCTCAGTTGAGCAAAGCAATTGCAATACATCTTTATTCATCTGATTAATGCATGCAAGCATAGGGGTTTTTAGAATATTTATTTCCCTTGGAAAAATACTATGTGCATGTGTGCTATTTATCATTGCATATTTTTTATTGATGTCCTAAATTGTGAATTTAATTATGCATAGCAGTAGAGTAGGTTTGTATCTTGTGATTTTGATTAAAAATTCATGAGCAATTGCAAATCTACATCATAATTTCTACAGTCGCATCAATTCACCACTACTTCCCCATTCTTCATTTCGTCGTTACCTTGTTGTGTCTACCAACATTTTTTCGTCTGTCCATTCTTTGTCTTCACTATCTCAATATTTACCGATTGATTGTTAGCGCTTTGGTAAATGAGTTAGATGCCTTGGATTTTATTAAACTAGCCGTGGTTAATCACATCATGTTGTTTGGCCCAAAATGTTTCATACTTGGTTTAAAACTAAAATCCTATGAGTATATACATCAATATAATATATATTCTATTAATTAATCATATAATTATTAATTAATTATATAATTATACTTCATCCTACAGCAATTAACGCCAACTTGTAATTGTTCTTTTCATTAGCAGAACCCACTTTTTTTATTTAAAATAACAGTGTTTATATATATATATTATATATATATATAATATATATATTTATATATATATATATATATATATATAGATATATATATATATATATATATATATATATATATATATATATAAACACTGTTATTTTAAATAAAAAAGTGGGTTCTGCTAAGAAAAAGAACAATTACAAGTTGGCGTTAATTGCTGTAGGGATGAAGTCAATACCGTGTTATATCGTATTAGTAACATAGAAAAATCACACACTAAATTTAGGGAAGAACAAAATAAGTTTATGTCAATGATGGAGCAAATATTGTAGAAATATTTCAAAATTGACGAAACCACCAAAAAACTCGACGACCATAGCAAACATCTTAATAAATTAATGGAAAAAGTGGACATGCTAATAGTTCAAACTTTTCAAAGACCATAATCTAGCCCGTAAAACAAAATTGTACATGAACCTATAGATCCGCCTGAGATATGCGTTTTAGGTAGCCAATATTACACTAAATTTCCAAAAAAAAAGAATATCAACGGATCAAAAAGGACCTACCCAAGTACGACGGTAAAGACCATTGAGGTGTTATTGTTTGGGTTAATAAAATGGAATCTGTCTTTGAATCAAACTAACCATTAGGTGAACGTGAGAAAATCATGACAACATCCAGTAATTTGGAAGTAGAAGCATATGATTGGTTCCTATGGTGGTCTGGCAAATGTGACGCTTGTTATTTTCATTGGAATAATTTCGTGGATGCCATGCTAAAAGGATTCTACAATGAAGAAGAAGATGATTTCTACAATAAATTTGTTCATCTCAAGCTAAAGGGGCCTGTAAGCGAATATACCCATGAATGGGAGGTAATAGCTAGAGAACAAAGATGATTTACTGATGAACAACTAATTAAAATGTATAAATGTGGAATTAAATATTTTATTTGTGTAAAAATGAATTGTATAAACCACTAAATATTGAAGAAGCTAGACATGTGACAAGGCTTATTGAACGAAAACATAAGTTCAACGTGCCATCATTCAAGGAAGATGAAAGCCAACGACAATACTCAGTTAAAAAAGATACAAACAAATGGAGATATTGTGGAGATAAATGGATGTCAGGATACATATGCCTTCATAAGAAATTATATACTTATAAAGTTGTGAAAGAGTCATACACTTCAAGTAATGAGTTACAAAAAAGGATAAAGAATACAAATAATTGTCATAAGTTTGGAGAAAATTGGACACCAGGACATAAATGTGAAGACATCCCTACATTACTATAAGATAAGAGATGGAAGGAAAATTGAAGTACAAGAACTTGATGAAGGAATCACTATAATACACAATACATATTCAAACCGTAAGGAAACATCAAAAGAAGCATCATTAGTTGCAATCTCATGTGTCCGACAAAATTAGGATAAAGAAAGCAATTTTTCACAAGATTAAATACAACCAGTGATTGCAAAATACTTACCTTCGAAAGCAGAGAACCCAGACTCCAAGAAGAAATAACACCAAAATTACAACACCACCAAAAAACACGATGAGGATATTAAGCCCCAAAACCTTGAAGCTTAAGGGGATCATAAGATGTAGAAATGTCAATATAATTGTATATTTGGGTAGTACCCATAATTGTATAAACATTTATATTTCTAAATAACTTAATCTAAGTATGTGCCTAGTCAAGGACCTAACCATGAATATCACTAGTGGGAAAAAGTTCGATGAGATAGGAGAATGTCATAAGGTTTTAATCCAGATAAAAGAACTAGAACTATGGACAAAATTCTTTGCCCTACCACTCAAAGAAGTGGATATAGTTCTAGGTGAAGAATGGTTAATACAATTACGAAGCTATACTACAAGCCTTAAAGAACAGTTCATGGAGTTTAGTTGGAAAGGATGACACTATAAATTATATGGTTTTGATGTTCCCAGCTTCAAGGAAGGTGCAAACGCATATGAGAACTTCACCAACTGACAAGGAACAAAAGTCAAAATAAATAGATGTCATTCCATAGTAACTTGCTCAACTAAAGATAACCTTGCTTATTATGCTTTGAGGACAAAGCATCTACAAGGGGGTGGAAATGTTATGAATAAAATATTCATAAAAATATTAATTAAATAAATAATATTAAAAATTGACAATAATAAAAATAATTAATTAATTAGTAACACCATTAGTTATGAAAGGTCAAAAGGTCAAACAATGTGACCATTCACCTTCGTGGCAAATCAATGCCTTTATAGGAAAACCGCCACGAAGGCTTGTAATCACTAATTCAATTCTTATTTAATAATAATATAATCACTTATTTACACATATACACAGTCTACACACAATTATATCTTGTGTATTGGCGATCTTACTGTTACACTATTACTCACAGGTGGGTCCTACATTTGATGTAGATCCCACAAGGTCCAAACCCTAATCTCTTGCGCCAAAGGTGCAGACCCGCAAAAAAATCAAGAAACCAAGAGAAGAATGGAGAATTCAAAGTATTCATGCATGCATATCATGTTAGTTCTTAATCAATTCTATTAAGAATTCATAAACATGAAAAATATACAATAGAAATGGGATGGGATATGAGTTTCATTTTTATCAAAACTAGTAGTAGTAAGGTAGTTACAACATAATCTGATCATGGCTGCTGACGCTTATGGAACCTTCCTTCAGATCCTTCCTTCCCGGGCCATTAAAGGTCTCCTCTCTATTAATATAAATATGTATGTGAGATAGGGATGCTCAACACCACATCAAGGAAACTAGGATTTCTTGGAGATAGGGTAGTGCTTAAAAGAACAAGAACAACATACTGAATACGAGGAAAATTTTATTAGAGTATGGATGCTAAATATATTGATGCTCACGAGGGAAACCCAAGGTGTGTATTTATACCACCATAAATTGTTGGTTATGCTATGGGATATTGTAGGTAGGATTATGGTTTAATCCATAAATCCAGCCCGAAAAATAGTTGGGTTATATATTTTTTCATATTTTTAAAAGTTGTACGTGAGAAGTTTAGGAAAACCCATGTACATACATGATTTTACTTTAAGCAGGTCATGTATGGAATTTGAAAAATTATTTCTTAATATAATGTTAGGTCTACATAGGGAAGGGGATACTGCTCTACCCAATACATGCATATGATGATAAGTTAGGCAAAACATGCTATAACAATATCGATGTTAAAAATTAGGTAATTATCTTTACTAGTGCTCAATTAAAATCACGAAAATCAACATAAATCTTAATCTCACCATAATTCTTTCTAACCTCCACTAAATTGGAGATCCATTTAGAATTTTTGATTGGAAAACTTATGCCATCCTTCTTCAACTTTTCAAGTTCCAACTTACAAGCAGTCTCAATTTGGGATTGATTACTCGTAATTTTTTTCCTAAAATATTTGGAGCCTTCTTTAAGAGATATAGTGTGTTTAAAGATGGAATTATCATATTCTTCCATATCATCATAGGTCCTTGCAAAATCATCCTGAAATTATTTAAAGGAAGGGTGTGATGATCAGTATCTCTAGTAGTATAATTGATGCCCAAATTTATGCACTTTGGAGTTTTATTTGTAGTAATATTAATTCTCTAGGTTTCTTGAAATTTTCTAATGGAAGGATCATCAATTGTGTTCTTTTTCCTTGTTTGATAGTCTCTTGTGAAGAGTGATTAAAGGATAAGATAATTATTGTGAAAAGATCCATAACTTGTTTTTGAGTTTCATTTTGATGAGTTTCTTCATCTTTAGTTTCAAGTGTATTTCATCAATAATAGAAGCAATTGATGGTTTTTATTGTAAATATGAGAAGAAATTTACAAAATGGTCATCATTTTCAAACACCTATCAATATTATTTTTCAACTCGTATTAACTAGCAGAAAAATATTTTGAAATGAAAGGTATTATTAGTCTTAGAATCATTTGGATTAGAGAAAGAAGCTATAACTGGTAATGGATTTTCCTTTTGTTTTATTCTCTTGAGGGACAAAAATTACATTAAAAGAGTTAAATTCTTTAATAACATCCCAAACTCTTCTTACATAGGTTTTCAGTCTTATAATTTCAAATTCTAGCATCAATATAGTTATGCATCATTAATACTTCCTTGTTCTTAAATAATTTCTTTGTTCTCGTGGAACTTTAGTCAAATTACAATCTTTATTTACTAACGACATGCAAATTCTGTCATTCATGATATTTCCTCATATCATGGAACACTAATCATGACCAAGTATCATGTCATACTCAGCTAGAATATCCACCATCATTATCGTGAATATTGTTGTAATATGGGGTGCTAAGCTTATCCAAGCACAAAAATATTTGATATCCCCATAAGCAAGTACCTTTTTGGAATCAATTGCATAGAAAATTTCTCTAGTTCTTACTATCTTGGGAATTCCAATCCTAGAGCTTCCATATTAGATAGTGGCATAATGTTGTTAGTAAGTCCACTACCAATCATGCATGTATGTAGCATACATTATGGTTTTCAAGTGAAATGTAAAACGACAGAACTTTTTCTCTTGGTCTTGTTGGTATATAATTTCATTGTAGTTGTTTCAATACAAGTACTTTTATTCTAGAATTAGATGAATTTGTATCTACCAAAAGCTTGAGTAAATTATCTCTTTGTTGAGGTATTTTGACTATGTCAATAAATTCTAGAGTAATATGAAGCTTGTTAAGTTCATCTATTTCATTATAAACCATTCGTGATTTAGAACTAGATGATGATCTTTCATTGCTTTATAATGTTTATTTTTGCCTTTTCTTTGTCAACTTGATTTTTGGATTTGAATTTGTTTTCTTGAATCCTTGTTTGGAAAACATTTTCTTGATCTTTATCTTCAAAATCCTCTTGTTAAATAGAATTCTCTTGAACTAAAGGAAGTGGATTTGCTTCCATTATATAGATTCTAAATCTTGGTTTTGATCATTCATTAGTGCTTCAATAAATTATTCAATCCCATCAATATAATTTTCTTGTTCAACAATTTCTTCTAGTACAACATCATTTGGATTTGGAACTTGAGATGCTTTGGGCCTATATTCATGATTTATTTGGTTCATGTCAACTCTATCTTTATAGTCTGGTTGTGAAGTTATTGCATCCTAATATGGTGGAACAATATTATTGCTTCACTATAAAAAAATTGTTTCATTTTGAATTTTTCTAATTGTTCAATTCAATGCGATATCTACATATCATGTTTGGTCCTTTGGAAATCTTCAAGAGCAAGAATATTTCTTATATTTGGGGGTTGTCCTTGGAAAATTCGCCATCCAACAACTTTTTCTTCACAATTTTGGATGATGAAGGAGCTTGAGATGACATATAAAAGTTTGACATTTGTCTCTAGAGTCATCCGAGACTAATTTTCGGGTTTGCATTACTCTCCAACATGTATTCTTTCATCTTAGTTCGTATCCTCATGGTAGCATCCAATGTTGTGATTGTGTTGATTTTATTGCATATTTTACACTTGATGACATTGCATTCTTGTAAAACCCAAAAATGACTAGATCATTTGGGCATTTCTCTTCTAGAATTTGTTGTAAATTTATGAAAAACATAGGTTTAAATCTCTAATTCTTTCATTCTTTTCAAGATATATTTTAGAGAATAGTGTAATTAAAGTATGATATGAAATACAATGAGAATATATACTCAAAAACACATCTTCCATATCATTAAAAGGGCTAATATATCTTGTTGGAAGAGAAAGGTATCGATCATTTGCTAAACCTATAAAATTTTGGAGAAAAGCTCACATCATAAAATAATCATGATTGATCAAATGAATGTAAAATATTATGAGAAATTGGTTAAGATGCTTTTTAGGATTCATGATTCCATCATCACTAAGAGTAGGGAGAACACCATGCGGAAGATTGGGAAATTGATGATTGCTCTCCTCGTAAGTCCAAGGGGATAGATCTTGATCTTCTTCTTTGGTTTATCTATCTATCATTCTCCCTTGTTTCATTATTAGGGATTTAATTTCTTTGTTTTTCTCATTCTTCCAGTGCTACTACAACCTTCTCTTATGATGTAGAGCTTTAAGATTTAATTTCTTGAAGAGTTTGAAGAGCTTTCTTGTGCTCCTTGTTAGAAGTCCATTATATGTTTCTAGCTTCAAGATTTTACCAAAGTCTCCTTTATATTTTAACTTCAACAATTTCTTATTGTTGAGTGAATACTTGCCAAGTGCACTCAATCTCTTCTTAATTTCTTGATATAGACAAAGGCAAGTTATACATTTGGTTCAATATACTTCTTTGATCTTCAAGTGTAATCAATATTTGGGGTTGTACTAGATTTTGACCAGTCATTTGATTATTTTGGCCTATGAACTCATCCTTCTGTTTTTATTACTCCCTATTGGAGTTGCCAAAAATGTCGATCGCTAAGAATGATAAAATTCTTAGAGATAACATTACAAGGAAAAATCCTTCTCCATTTTTGGAGAGGTGGTGCTCATATTTAATAAATATGATATAGTAAATACATAAAAAAAAAAAAAAATTAATGAGATAGGACCAATCCTTATCAAAATATATATTCACAATTATCATTAGACAATATTCAAAGCATAAAAATAGGAAGTATCACATAGTACCATTTATAGCATAACATGAAGTAAAGTTAAACCTATCATCTGGGAAGATGAAAGCAAAGGACCACATCTGCAATGAACATAACATGATTTTTCCATCAAAATCATAAAGGGTTGACAAAGAACACACATGAAATCTCAGACTTAATCTCAAAATCTTTGAGACATCTCTAACTATGTGCCCTAAGTAGTTATGTAGAAGATTTTTAATATATAAATGTTTTAAAAAGAGTTTATATTATCCATAAAATAGAGATGTTTTAATCAAAATTGATTGGGATAGGGCTTTGATGGACCATATAATAGATGAAAAAGATCTAGAAGAGAAGAGAGGATAAGGTTAGGAATCAAACTTTGATATTCAAATACTTTTAAAAGGAAAGTTTGGATGAATACTAATTGAGAATAAATGAAGAAGGTTAAAACATATTAAATGGTTACCCAACATACTATGTTGGAAAATATCTCTCTTATTTTCTTGTTGAAGCTTTCTTTATATGTTATTCTATTGGAGATGCCCCAATTGTTGTAACAACTTCTTGAGAATCAAGATCAAATAATTTGACCAAAGCATTATTTAACCATTATTTGATGTAATATCATAATGGTGCAATTGTTAACTCATGTCCAATATTGAGTTGGAACAAATCGTCTTTGATTTCCTTCAACTCAAAACCTAATTGATGAATTATGTCTTCTTGATCTTCGTTTTTGTTAACAAATTAGAGTAACCATTGTTCAACTTCTTCCTTCAAAAAATAAGTTATGCCATTAAATTCATTGGCCCATGAAATTTTAATAACATCCAATTGTTTATGCATTTGATCCTTATAACCAATATAATGTCCATTATTAAATGTGGACCCTCAAACTCTTTAGCTACATCAAAAGGCTTGAAAGACAAATCACTTCATTTTGAATTAATGGCATCATATTCAAAAATCATTTCTCTTAAATATTTGATTCTTCTAGATCAACAATTATCTATTTGTTTAAGTCAAATATTTGTTGAAAGGTTGTGTTCCCTTCTGTGGGCATTATTCATATGTGATACTATTTCACTAAAATTACTAATAACTTCCTTATATAAATATCATACTTTTCTAAGTCTTTTTGGAGATATTATTTAAGATTTAGGATACTTGTAGAAACATTACTTGAACTAGTATCCACATCTCAATTTTCAAGGTTTAAAGTAATCCTTTTGTTAATGTTGGTTGCAACATCTTTTTTTATAGTTGTCAATAAACTTGAAGCTCATTTTAGCCTTGATCTTGATTCTGGTACATCCTCACAAATTCCAGGCAACCTCATAATTGATATAGGTTCTATGAATAGGGGTTTAGGAAACAAAGAATTCTTTAATTATTGTACTCCCTTCTTTAGAATTACATTTTTCCTTTTCTTGATTTCTTATATAATATTTGATGGGATTCCCTATAGCATAATAAAATTCTAAAAATTGAGAGAGTTTTACCTATGTTATAAGTATTCAAAGTTCCATTTTCCTACTACCTTTTGTTCTTTAGATAAATCTTTTAAATTTGTAGCCTTTTGAAACTTTAGTTAAATGCAACATAATACAGTGGAACATATTCCTCTTCAAAAATTGTTGGATCACTATAGGCCAATTCCTAAGCTATCGTTCTAGTTTCAATTAGTTGTTTCTCTACTTAGTTAGGCACTTTGATAGTAATATCAACTTCCATTTCTTCAAGATTTATTCCACATTGTTGGACTTAAATTAATTTTTGAGTGATATCTCTTTTCCTCTTTGAGCTTCCTGAAATTATATGTGATTTTTCAACATATTTTTTGGGAGGATCCTTATCTCCTATAACTATTATATTTCCAATGACATATTTCCTTTGATCCCATATATTTCCATGACATTTAATTCAAGTCATTGAATAGCTTCTTTGAGAAACACAAGGTGAACCAAGGTCATTACTTTTTGGAGTCTATCTCTTTGTTATGTTGATCATGTTTTAACCAAATGCTTGATATCATATAGTAATGATAATTGGCGACCTTTACAAACATTTTCTTGATGGTTTTGGTTATCCTCTCCACCTTCATCCAACTGTAAATATTTTCAAAAAGGTGAATTGTAACCTATAGAAGACATGTGAGTTGAAAAAAAACACTTTGGATTAAAGCCTTGAAATTAATGAATTCTCTCATTTTAAGAGAATCAAAATATAGTCCATGGGGTCTTAGATAGACGGTGATCAAGTGCATTGTTAAGGGACTCCTAGATGTTAAGCCACAAGTTTAGCTCCACGCACTATTTGAGTGTTATTCTTGGACATGACCATGATGTAGCCTCATTGTTTCCGAACTTACAAAAAAGAAGAATAAAATAACCAAAATATACAAAAAAATCATCTATGTGGGAAATACTTTTACTATTAACTTCTCCAATCCTCATAGGCGTTGGGATGAACCATGTCTTTCTTTTTCCATTAAAAAAGTTATCCCATGCTCTATAATTTTTGCATAATTATGTCACAAATAATTTGTTGTAGACATATTATGGAAGTAAACAATGTTTTCCTTGAAATCCATATAATCTTATATAAGTGAACTCATCCTATAATTCAAATATTCCTTTTCCAATAAGAAAATCCATAGCTTCTCTTGACAAGATATCTATTGAAGGTCCATGAATCATTCTCTTGAATATAGATAAGAAAGAATTTTGGACTTTTTTATCACCTGAAAAATGATCACCTAGCCATTTCATACTAGGTTAATCAAAATACACCATGTAGAATGATTTTTTACACATTAAAACCCACTTTCACCTTAGGAAATAATTTAGTGAACCATTTTCCTAAATTATTTCTCATTAAAATCCAAAAAACCCCCATGAGAATAATCAAATAAATTATTATTTTATTATTCTCTCAAGCTAACTGTTAAATCATTATTTGTAACCATTTTTTACTTAACTACTTGAATAATTAAATAAATTATTTAAGCAAAGCCTTTCAGTAGAAATCACATGAGAGAAATTTTTGGCCGACACGTTTCGAACCAACAAGTATGGTTCATCATCTTATGTGATTTCTACCGAAAGACTTTGCTTAATTCATTATGGATCACAAAAGCTTGAATACAGAAATAAATAAATCATTATTTATTTATTATTCCCCATTTTTCTCATGAAATAGTTATTAAATTGCTATTTAGTAATTATTTCTAATTCATATTTGACTTTATCACCATAAATAAATTAATAAATTATTTTTTAATTGTTAATTAATTTAACCACTTTCTAAATAAATATATTTGATCATTTCAAATAATCTTTCCTTCTCTAAAAATATAATAAGATATTCCTAATGACTAGATCTTGATTTAGTCAATTTGTTATTACTATTTTAAATCTAGATCTATCATACTGTTTTGTTATAAATAGAGGGCTTTTCTCTTCATTCTTCACCATGACCATTTTTATCATCCTCATTATCATCCTATGTAATTTGAGCTCCCACATTGAGTTTAAGCCATCACCACTTCCTTTTGCCCATAGCACACATTCTAAGAGAGAGAACACTGAAGTTGTAGCTGAAGCACATGGTTACAAAGGACCCATCCCATGGACGGGGATTTGTAGACACAATTCCACATATTCTCCTCATAAGGTGTAATCATTCTAATTTTTAAAAACAAAGTTAAATTTCTGCTATTTCCATTGGGTTCTTAATATATCATTTTATGTTATATGTTCTTTTATATTTGCACGTTATTTGTTGTAGGGTTTTCATTATTTGTTTTGCAGGTTTAAAGAGCATATTAGCAGTCATTTTTTGTTGTTAGGTTTGCTTGTCACCAACAACTTAAGTAAGGTGTTTTGGTACACTTCTCCAAAAACTTTATACTAGCAAATGGTGACTCCACTAGTATAAAAATTCAGAACCCTAGTTATTGTTGTTTCAACGTTTTTGAGTATTTTTCAGGATTTCTTCTTTCTCTCCATTTTTTTTCTTTGTTCAAAGAATCTTTGTTATGTTGGGTTTTCGTGTCCTTTTTGTAGGTCACAAGTACCAGTTGCGTAGGAGGCGACATTGTCTACAACAAATCTACTGAGAGGAACCTTCAGAGGGAGAGCACACTTTATGGACCAGTAACTACACCCCAGAACACACTTTTTAGGCTTGTTTCTACATCCGGGCACACTAAACAGGTTAGAACTTGCACCCTCTTTTTTTAAGAATTTTTCAAAAAATTCAATTTTTGGCCGAGAGTTTTTCTTGTGTGTCAGGAAGGGTTTCTTTTCTTTTCTTGGTCACCCCTAGGCCTAGAGTCTCATAGTATTTTTTATCATTTTGAGGAAGGAAAAAAACCCTTAGGTTTTAGAGTACACTTTTTCCATTTAGGAGAAAATCCGTTGAGTTGAGCAGTCTAGTTTGGAAAACTTTTAGCCACTATTTTCCAACTCTGTTTTCATCTCTTTTTAATCCTTTCTAGGCCATTCTTATAACATTTTGTTTCCCTCTGAGACTTGTGTCATGTTCCTTCTCTAAGACCCCCTTGAGCATCCTTATTACAACTTATTTTTTGCTAATTTCCAACACTTTTATTTTTGCTGGTTTTTTCTGCATCATTTTCGTAGATTGCTTGAGACATTATAACTTTTTGTCATTTAATTTCTTTAATTTTATAGTTTTCCATCACTTTTCTTGCTCCTTCATAGCCTTTTTGGGTGGGGAATTGTGTTCTTGAGCTTGCTATTATTTTACTATTCATATTCCATATTATTTACAATTTATACACTTTATTTTTTAGCAACATTAACATCTTAAAACATGCTTTAATAAACTAATCCACATACACATTTCTATCCACACACTCATGCCCTAAGTGAATATCAACTTGGTTACAAATGCCAATCCAAGACTTAAAACACTCCACATTAATAATAACTTAACTCTCATAGTTTAAGCCTACTTGGGCAATAAGGAAAAAAATATCTTGTAGTTAGGGTTAGGATTGGTGGGATAGGATTCCAAAAACCCATATCAATCACTTACATCAAGACATAGAAATTTGTCCTTGTAGGGAGCTTAAAATCCTTCATAATCCCACAGTCAAAATTGATGCATGCTAGAAACCTGATTTAGAGGGGGTTAGGCTTAGGTCTTAGTGCGTGCAACTCTCCACAAGGCTACCTAACTCACTGGTTAAGGGCTCCACATTGTTGACTAACTAACAAGAAGCCCCATATTTGACCGCCCCCATGGGATGAAGGTAACCTTAGTGGCCATTCTTAGGAAAACACCCTATAGGAGTGGTTGTGGGTAGCAAACATTCCTCTACATTACCTTCCCCTAGACGACCCTGCTTCCGGACATCCAAACCCATCAAGTAAGAAGTCTTTTGGAAGGCCATCTAAAATAATAGAACCAGGATTTGTTTGAGTATTTAAACCACCTTTAGGATAGAGGTCATTTTTTCTTTGATAAGACGTGTTTTCTTGAATAAGAGTAGCATATCATTATAGTTATTTTTCACCTTACATCAATGCACTAGGTGTTTTCTTGTTGTTTGTTACTCTCTTTATTTATCCTCATCCTTTAGCTTTTTGTATCTTATCTTGTCTTGACACCATTTATCCCCTTAGGAATTTATCGAGGAGACTTCATGACCATTTCCCCTAGTTTCCTTTTGGACATCCTCTCACCCCTGCTCGTCAAGTTAGGATCCATCCTTTCAATCCACCATCTAATCCACATACAAAATATAGTTCTTTTGATTCTTCTAGTTCCTCCTAAGATTTTGCATCCTCCCAACCCCATACCGCTACCATGTCAAGAACTTATGTGGGCAGTAATACTAGACCCAATGCGGGTGGTGGAAACCAAGGTGGTAACACTGGTCCTAATGAGGGTAACCATCAAGGAGGAAATATCGAAACCTCTTCAGGTATGGCCACTAATAAACCTTTACTTCCTTACATGGCTAGTTTGAGCCTCCTTGATTTAAGCCAACTTATCAATGATCCCCTTCTCCATGACCAGAATTGGCCTCCCATGCCAACCAAACTTCCCTCAAACATTCCCAAGTTTGAGGGAAATCCTGGAGAGGACCCTACCAATCACACTCGCTCTTTCCATATGTGGTTCTCTTCCAAATCCATCACTGAGGGCTCCATTCATCTTCATCTCTTCCAACACACTCTAACTAGAGTTGTGTCCAAGTGGTATGTCGACCAATTGCAGACCTCTCATTCCACCTTTGCGAATCTTGCCAATGCCTTTCTATCATATTTCCAATTACTTATTCGATATGACATTGCTAATGAACTATTGACTTCCTTCTGTCAAACATTTTCCACTCATCTTTTTGACCATGTACAAGAATGGGATAGAAGGAGGAGCCTATGTAAAGCTCCTAAGTTTTAAGATTTTGTCTATATGGACTGGTTTTTGAGAACTCTCTTGGGATCCATAGGTAAATATATCACCTCTCACTTCCCCTCAAATTAAGGAAGAATCTCTCTAGATAACTTTGAAATATGACCTGATATACGCTAAGTTAGGTTATGTTTATACCATTTTTCTTGATCTCCCTAGGCCTAGTGCTGCTTCTACACTAGGGGCATCTCATGTCATTGATGATATCGTTGTATCCATTTCTTATCCTCGCCCATCACCATAATCTCAACCTCCAATGAGTTATGGTCTATCTCAAGGGGGGACTAGTTACACCTACACCTATCCTCTTCCCGATCCTTCTCGTGTTAACTCTTACCAAGGTACAACTATGTCATACGAATTTTCTCATTCACGTCATCCAATTCCAAGGCTAGTTATTACTCAACTTGGTTACCAAAAAGTTACCATGAACCCTAATTATCCATTTGCACTACCTAGTGTTTCGGCTGCAACAACATTAACACCTCAACCTCCCATGCCTCAACCGTCTCTGCCGCAACAACTACCTCCTCATAGTCAAGTGTAGGCTCAACGAAAGTGATACTATTCCCCCCTTCTCCCCCCCCCCCCCCCCCACCAACCCCAAACCAAGGAATAAGGGGAAAGGTAACCAGAATAAAAAATCTTAGGGAAATAAAGGAAATTAAGGTAGACAACCTAATGCCAATAAGGTTGATCAGTCCAATCCTACAATTGAACAATAGGGTGGGAAACCCAAGCAGAACAAGGATCTTAGGAAAAATAAATAATGTTCTTGTTGTGGGACTTATGGCCATTAAACTCATGAATTTCCCCTTCTCCCTCAAATGTGTCAGACATGGGAAGCCCAAGAAGTTTACTCTAGAGGGAAGAAACCTATCACCAAACCCCCTCTTCCTTCTATGAAACTAACAATGCTTACCAACCCATTCCCTCACCAAGGATATGTGGGCACCTAAACTAGAAAAAATCCTCTAGCTCTTCAACCTTCGTAGGCTAGGAATGGAAATTATCAGGTTCTCATGATGAATTCCAAAGATATCAACCTCCAAACTTGGTCACATCAATATGAAAATCCTCCTAACAAGTCAGTGACTGATAATCAACCCGAATGTTCCACTGAACCCCTTTTGTCACCAAATTGTACCTTACAGATCCCTTAGGCTAAGGTAGAGGTTCACCCTAAGATCCCCAAACGACCATTACATCAAAGTTCTACTAGTTCTAGAGCCAACCATACGTATAGTGTAGTAGATGACTTAGCACAGTCTTGTTGGGTGTGTGTTATATTCTTTCCATGACTAGTCCCATGTGCAAAGAAGGGTGGGTAGGGGGGGGCGAAAGCCTCCCCTATTGGGTGGCTTGCAAGCGGGCGATAGCCCCCCAGGATTTTTTTTTTTGGACCTTATATTAGGTGGGAAAACCTACCTATGGTTTTTTGCATGAGTTTTACACATGGTTTTGGGCATGATGGTTTTTTTCCCAAGGTATCTTATAGATCTGATCAAGGGAACTATGATTATGTTTTAATCTAAGGTTAATGGATTTGGGTTATGAATGCTTCGACATGTATATATATGTGATACAACATTGAAAGGAATATAACAAAAAATCAATCTCCTGGTTTTGGGGTCCAGGGGAAAATCTCTGTGTATATGTGTTTTACGTTCTCGCCATTGTTTATTTTTTGTTTTTAGAATTCGTATGCATGTAATTTTTGTACAGGGTTAAAACCTAAATTTTGAATCATAGTTGTTTCATCTTTAAGAGGACACCTCTGCTATTGAGGGGTTTTGCTTGGGCATGTGGTAGACCCTGTGTAGTGGGAGATCTGCATGATCGATTCTTGTGGTGACAGAATATGGTGAGCAGTGGAAATATAGAAACCGAGAAATTTAATGGTCAAAGTTTTGCATTGTGGAAACTCAAGATAGATGATCTGCTAGAGGATAAAGATCAGCGGATCGCAGTAGATCAGGTACTAAACCAATGAAAATGTCAGATGAAGACTCGACAAAGTTGGATTAGAAAGCAAAGAGCATGATACGGTTGTGTATCTTAGATTCAATATTGTTGAATGTATTAGGGGAAGCTACGACAATGGCTTTTCCAAACAAGTTAGGGACTTTGTACCAATCTAAGTCTCTAGTGTACAAACTATTTCTATGGAAAAATTAGTATAACCTAAGGAAAAAAGATGGATACTCAGTGATAGAGAATTTGAACGCCTTTAATAATGTGGTAATTCAGTTGTTATCTATTGATATTAAAATTTTATATGAAGATAAGTGCATCAGTTTGTTCTGTTTCCTACTAGATTCGTTGGATGGTATGGTTGTTGCACTAGGTAGCAATACAACTACCTTGAAGTTTGATGAAATAGTCTCATCCTTGTCGTCGGAGGAGATGAAATCGAAAACTATGGAGGACCAAAATGGAGATTCCTTTTTTGTATGAGGACGGTCCCAGAACAGAAATAAAAATTAAGTCCTCGAGTGGGAGATCTAAATCTAGAGGGAGATATAAATCTCCAGGAAAACCTGTAAAGGTGTGCTGGAAATGCAGAAAGGAAGGGCACTTAAAAAAGGATTGTAGATCTAAAGCTCCTAAGAAAGGAAAGGAATTTCATGATTCTCCTTTTATAGAGGCAAAAACACCTCAGATGAAGGTGGGGGTATCTACTTGGCTTCTTCTTCAAGTATACATGTAGATCATGAAGCATGGTTGATTGAATCAGGTGCATCCTTTCACTTCACTCCCCATAGGGAGTGGTTATGCGAGTATGAGAAATATGATGGTGGTGATGTCTTCTTAGGAGATGACAGTAAGGATAGAATCATTAGAGGCGGAAAATTAAATATGAAGTTGCAAGGAGGAAGGATTAGAACACTTTCGGGTGTTCTACATATTCCTGCATTGGCCAGAAATATGATTTATGTAAGCAAGATAGATGATGTAGGTGTAAAAAAAGTGTCCAATAAATATACCTGTAAGATGGTTCAGAGAGCACTGGTATTAATGCAGGGAGTTCGAATTTGAACTTTGGACAAGCTTCTGGGTAGCACTGTTATTGATGGGTGCAACAATTCTGTGGTTTCTGAAAGTGGAGCAGAAAACCTTGTGGTCTCTGGAGAAAAGACTAGGTTATGGAATCAAAGGCTTGGACATATTAGAGAGAAGGTCCTTCAAATGCTTCATGGTAATGGTATGGTAGAAGGTATGTCTGATTTATCTCTAGATTTTGATGTATGTGAACATTATGTATATGGGAAGTAGAATCGGGCGAGTTTCCCCTCTAGTGCTAAGAGGGCGAATGGGATATTAGAGTGTGTGCACAATGATGTGTTTAGACCTGTGTCAGTTCCATCATTAGATAAGTCTATGTACTATGTATCATTTATAGATGACTTATTAAGGAATACATGGATATATTTCCTTAGGAATAAATCTGAAGTCTTTGACAAGTTTAAAGAATTTAAGGCTCCGGTGGAAAACTAGATAGAGAAGAAGATAAAGGTGTTGAGGACAGATAATGGTGGAGATTTTTGCAAGAAGCAAATTGAACAGTTCTATAAGAAGTGTGGTATATCACGACATAAGACTACTCCATACACACCACAACAAAATGGAGTTGCAAAAAAAATGAACAGGACATTGATGGAAAAGGAAAGAAGCATGCTCAGTGGTGTCGGGTTAGGGTACGAATTCTGGGCAGAGGCAATGGAGACTGCATGTTACTTGGTTAATAGATCACCTTCATTAGCATTGGAGGATAAGTCTCCACATGAAGTATGGACTCGTAAGAAACCCTCTATTTCACATTTGAGGGTATTTGGCTATGATGCATATGTACATGTTCCAAAGGATAAAAGAACTAAGTTGGATACTAAATGTGAAAGGTAGATCTTTATTGGGTATAAGGATGGTTTAAAAGGTTATAAGATTTGGAACCCAAAAACAAGGAAGGTTGTGTAAAACTAAGTTGTGGTGTTTAGAGAGGTGAAAGATATTATTAAACATGGATTCCTACCAAACAAACCTAAGAATATAGAGTTTGAGCTAAAGGCGGAAGAATCAGACTCTATAGTAGAACAAGAATCAGAATATGAAGAGCCACAAACTCCAGTTCTGAGAAGATCAATTCGAGAAAGAAGGAATCCAGAAAGGTATAGTTCATCTGCTTTCTGTTCAAAATTTTCTTTATCTATTACTAATGATGATCCTATAATTGTCAGGGAGGTAATAGATTTAGAGGATGGTAAACTCTGGAAAGTGACCATGGTTGATGAAATGACATCTTTGGACAAAAATGAGGCTTAGGATCTGGTGGAGTTGTCTACTAGAAGGAAACCCATTGGAAGCAAATGGGTGTTTAAGAAAGAGATGAATGCAAAAGGCAAGTTGGAGAAATACAAATCGTAGTTGGCAGCAAAAGGTTATTCCCAGGTGTTGGGAATTGATTTTGGTGATATTTTTTCTCCTGTTGCCAAGGTAGCTTCTATTAGATTGCTTTTATCTATCGTTTCTGCTTTTGATTTTGACATAGAATAGATGGATGTGAAAACAACATTTCTTCACGATGATCTAGAAGAAGAGATCTACATGAGGCAACCTGAAGGCTTTGCATTGAAGGGAAAGAAAGAACTGGTATGCAGGTTGAAAAAGTATTTGTATGGGTTAAAATAATCACCAAGGGTATGGTATCAGAAATTTGATACACTTATACGGGGATTTGTCTTCACCAGAAGAAAAGAGGACCATTGTGTGTATCTTAAATTAATTGGTGACCATGTTATTTATCTGGTCTTCTATGTGGATGATATGTTATTGATTGGAAATGAAAAAAAAAAAATCTAGGAATTGAAAACCCAATTGTCCTCCAAATTTGACATGAAGGATCTCGGTGCTACAAAAGTATATTTTGGGCATGCAAATTAAACGAGATTGGGAAAAAAGGAAGCTCTAGTTAAACTAGAGGAAGTATGTCGAGACAATACTACAGAGGTTGAATATGCACGATAGTGAACCGGTGAAGGTTCCTATTCTTGTAGGTGCAAAGTTATCTACTAAATAATGTCCCAAGATATAAGAATAGGAAGAGGACATGTCCCATGTTCCATATACAAGTGCAATAGGTAGCTTGATGTATGTAATGGTTTGTACTAGACCAAACATTGCACATGCAGTGGGAGTATTGAGCAGGTTTATGTCAAAACCAGGGAAGGACAATTAGACAATAGTGAAGTGGGTTTTCAGGTATTTGTGTGGCACTAGTGATTATGGTCTGTGCTACTAAGGAAGACCAGGATTGGGAAGAGTTTTGGACATCTGTGGCTTTGTTGATGTAGACTGGGCCAGAGATCTAGATCAAAGAATATCTACAAGTGGGTATGTGTTTAACCTCTTTAGAGGTGTAGTAACTTGGATGAGTGAGAGACAGTTTGTAGTAGCACTTTCAATTACAAAGGCAAAATACACGGCATCCACTCATGCAAGCAAGCACGAAGTTTGGTTGCAGAGATTGTGTTCAAGTATGGGGTTAGTACAACAATTTATAATGATATACTGTGATAGTCAAAGTGCAGTTTTCTTGGAAAAGAACCTTGCTTATCATTCAAAGATAAAGCACATTGATGTTCAGTATCAATTTGTGAGGGATATGGTTGAGGACAAAAAGGTGTTTCTGGTAAAGGTGGACACTTTGAGGAATGTTGCAGATGCATTGATGAATTCTATGACCACTGACAATTTTTCTTGGTGTAGAGAAACAATGGGCGTTGGAGGGTTGGACCAATGACTCTTCAAGTGCCCAATTTGGCTTCCATATGCCTTTGAAAAACCAAAAACTAACTTAACTCAAGAAGTGGCTCACACCATTAACTTCGAGTTGTGATCCTCAAAACTCCCTTATCATTCTGATGGCACAATTTCTTAACTCCTTCTAGCTCACAAAGCTAGTCTTCAACACCACTCTGGGCTTCACTTGCCACTGACTTCGAACAACTTCAAAAGGATTGGAATAGCCTCAGAATGGCTTGTCTTGCCTTCGAGTTGCTTGTTTCTTTAATTGGTGCATTTGACCACCTTTTATAACACTTTTCAACTCCAAGTTTGGAGTTTTTGTTAGAAAAATAAAATATCATAAATGGCTATTTGAATTAAATCAAATGCCTAACTCTAACTTTAGAGTTTGATGCATTCAATGCAATTAAAATTATACACCAAGTGCATTAGGTATAACCATATAACAAAATAATACATAGCACATGAAGTATTGGCGCATTGTTTTTGCTTGTTTTAATACGCCTTAACCAAAGCATACACATGGTGCATGTAGATTGGATCGACGGTAATAAATGTTTACCAAAACTCTGATAGTGATGTGATTCCCTTTAACTGTTGCCATGTGAATTTCTTCCGGTGGTGGTATTACGTTAACTCTGTGCCACATAATCGTACCACCTGCTCTGCATTGTTTCCATATCTAATAGTCATTCAAACACCGACGGTTAAGATCTCTTAACCCCTAGAATGTGAGCAGTTATTCCGTCAGTCTCGACCTATTCACTGTGGCATATGATGTTAGTGGACTAACATACTATCAGTGCCGACGGTTACTGGACCTGCTCCGATGTGTTGACCCGTGGCACGGTTACCTACTGCTTACTTGGTCCTCGATCGTTCGATGGCATATCCTGTGGCGCATACATGTGGCATGCACATATATCCAATTTTGATACATTGGTCCAACACTAATACATATGAACCTGCGACATATCAAATAGTTTGGCATTGAACCGATGGCTACATAACTCCGCGCCAACCGTGGAATTTTTTGTAACGATGTTGACACCTGTGCCACCTACTTGCGCCGCCTACTTGCGCCATTGCCATATCTGACAATCTTTCAAACACCAACGGTTAAGATCTCTCAACCGTGGCATGTGAACAGTTATTCTGATGGTCTCGACCTATTCATTGTGGCATGTGATGTTATTGGACCGACATACTATCGGCTCCGATAGTGACTGGACCTGCTCCGACGTGTTGACCCGTGGCACGGTTACCTGCTCCTTACCTGATCCCCTACAGCTCGATGGCATATCCCACAGCACATACATGTGGAATACACATATATAAAAAGTTTATACACTGATCCAGGGCTGATACATATGAACCTGTGGCATATCAAATAGTTTGGCGTTGAACCGATGTGTACATCTGCGCCAAACATGGCATTTGTTGTAACGGCGTTGACACCTTGCTAATCCCTGTGGCGCACATAACATTTGATATAGCTCCCATGGCATATCAATAGACCTAGAATACGGTGGCATCGGCGGTGATACATCCCATACATGGTAAATTCAAACTTTGGTTTAATATTACATTGCCACATAGTTTGATCTCCGCTCAACCATTGAACTTTGTAATATATGTTTATTATATGGTTTTTAAAACCATACCAATTGGCTTAATATATGCGCCCACCATATATATATTTTCACCATGGTTATATATAGTTTGTAAACCATAGTAAACCTTTTCCATAGTTTAATATATGCACCAAAACCCTAGAATCATATTACTTACACCATATAACAAATCAATCCTTGCGCTAGGTATAAACTTAATGCCAAAAATGTGTCCACCATATAACCTATATATATGCACCCAAACTAGACTTTCACTGTGTTGGCTTGACCATTGCCATGTGTGAAGCTGTGGAACTACCACTGACACATGCTGTGAAACTACCACTGGGCCTACAAGGCCCCAATTGTT
The DNA here is from genome assembly GCA_000404065.3 of Pinus taeda. NCBI lineage: Eukaryota > Viridiplantae > Streptophyta > Pinopsida > Pinales > Pinaceae > Pinus > Pinus taeda. Next base: position 387,806 of record APFE031565874.1, read on the forward strand.
TCCCTGTTTGGCTAAAACTTCAGTAGATGATTTCTCCTTCATCCGAAGGCCTTATCCGAAACCGAAGATACTGTCAGATTTAGCGCGACAAGCTCTTTAGCTTGGCACTATTTTAGGGAGCATATGAGATTGCTAAATTTAGAGCATGTCGAGAACTGATGCCATCTGAGACCATTTTGGTCTTCAAACATTACCTAGCAAACTTTGACTGAACTCAACAAGATCCATCTTGGATCACTATACTAGATCCTTATTTTAGTTTGGATTTCTTAAGGATGGTAAATTTTTGAACATATGACAATATGTTATGGCATAAAATAAACAAGAATTCATGTCAAATATCTTTGTCTTGTTGAAATTTACCGATAAGTGATTTCATTCGAAATAATATGTACCTAGTCAAAATGGTATTATTATGGGCGAAGTAATATAGAGCATATAAAACATACTTTGGAATGACATCCATGGAATCTCACCCAACAATCCTTGCAGATAACCATGAAAATTCTCTATAAGGGTATGCAAGTGAGCATACCTCAACTTGTTAAGAACCTTTAGGAAAATTGAGCAAATTCCCAAGAAATATTTTTAGAAGATCCACTCCCCCACAATGAGAATACAAAAAGGTGTTTGCTTTAGGAGCCTTGAGAGTTTTTTTGGGAATCAATAATCATATAATTTTTCTAAAGGCACTTAGTATGGGAGGGATAGATGTTTTTCCTTGTGTTCCATCCCAATTATCCTTTTCTTAGGGTTGAATTTATGTGCACACTAGATTAATTCATTAAAATCAAACACTTTAGGCATATAATCGACCTGTGTTATCCCAAATGTCCAGATTTTGTTCCAACTTTTATCCTCTATTGATAGTAATGAATGCCACTTATAATCCTATGACTAGAGAAATTCAAAGTCCTCACGTCCAACATTGTTATTTGTATTGTTGCAATAAAGATCTTTTTTCTTGCTTGACATACTTTCTTACATAAGTTTGATGAATCAATGGTGGCCATGTTTAGGTAATTTATTGTTTAAAATGGATACAAGTGTTAATAAATTCACCACAAGTTGGTTGTAATATGATATGTTGAGACATTCAATTCATTAATGGTCATTACTACTTGGATTTGAATTTATAACAAGGATTTTACAAAAATCATGTCATATTAATAACTATATCAATCCAAGTGTGGGAATAATGTAGTTCTAGTGAGACTTTAATTCTCTTGAGAGTAGTGCTTAAGTTGATTAATGAAAATTGATAAAGTATGAAAGGAACATTATGATTGTTGTCGATTCCAAAATAGAGAATGGGAAATGTGGGTTGTGGGAGATCAAGGAATGGGGTGAAAAGAGGTCTTCCACATTTACAAATTTTAAAAATGACTATGTACCAAGGTGATTGCATTTTAGAGGTAATGGAAATGCAGGTTGGGGAATGTTTATAAGAATCATGGCTCCCCAACAAGGCTTCTCATAATTGAAACTACTACATATTGTGAGAATACATGTGGGGCAGTTTCCACAATTAGGATAAAATAGACCATATTGTCAAAATCTACTCCCTAATTATAAAAATATTAATATATATTTTTTGTCCCTCAAAGTTCATCGAGAACGTGGATGTAACCTTGTAATTATGTATAATTGGGACAACCCAAGAGAAAATTCAAAAAATGAAATAATTTATTTATATAAATTATATAACATATAATCATTCATGAAACTTTGACTCCACAGGTTTTGTCCAAATTGCAACAAAAGATAATATTTGTTATATATAACATATATTATCATTCTTCAAAATGTCAACTCCTAGGGTTTTATTCAATTTTGATGCAATTACAAGTGTTCATCGCACTCATGACGACATCCAGTCCACATAAACAAATAACTATGTGTTCATATTATTTCATAAATATATTATAATACAATAATAGTTTGACATGGTAAACATTCCAACAACGTCAGGGGACTAAGAAACCAAATATTAATGTTTTGATATGTAGCATTTGTAACATATTTCACTATGCAACATTTCATGTTCCCATGTGCACCTTTGGCCAAGTGTTACAAAGTATCATGCATATGGTCACCGAAAAATAGTCAGACTACAGGGGAAATTGATCCCATAATATGCCCTTAATGTTGACCAAAATGATTTGAAATTATTCATTTGTAATGAATTTCTCATCTTCAGTGAGGGTCAAGATGTCAAGATTTTTAATGAATTCAAATAATTAGGAAAAGTATATAAGTCTTCTTGATCTTAAGTCTATCATAGGAATTGATCAATGGTCAAATGTTTTCCATGATATTGTCCAAACCATGCTTGATCTCAACAATTCTACTATTAAAGGAGAGGTTGTCTTTTTTCCTTAGATTAGGGCTTGAAATTTTCATCTTCTCCATGAAGGTATCAAGATACAATTTATAGAAGGCATCATCCTTCCCAATTCCACTTTTAAACATACACTTCAGGCCAAGGATTTCTCTCAAAATAATAAAATCTTCATTTAAGATTCCCTAAAAATATAAAAGTAGAGTCATTATTTCTTCAACATTACCCAGAATTGTTTTCTTTACACTAGACAAAGGACCTTGAGCAATAAGAGGATTATCAAACAAAAGATCATAGTGTAAGACCTCTATGGTTCAACTATTTGATTTCTAATTCTTGAATTTCTTCTTCTTGCTCATCCATTACATGTTCCCATAACTTACAAGTAGATTGATGAATATTCAAATTATGAGAAGGATTAATGTCCCTACCATCAAAATGAAACTTTTTCTTTTCAATTAATTTCTCACTTTAACTATTACCGTAGACATGGATAATTTATTGCTTTCCATGTTGTAACTAGAATAACATATGGTGAAATAAGAATATTCAAAATGATGAATATTTTATGGTACTACCTCCCTTCCAATGTCTAATAGTGTTTATTTGAGAAATAGTTCCAAGGGAAAGCTCCATTACATCATCCTAGACTTTGTAATTATCAAGGTTATCTAACTACTCTACATTTTCCTTTTTATAACAAGTTTATTCAATATTAATATATATTTCTTTTAGAGGAATGGGAATAACAAATTCCTTCTCCATAAGATCCTCCTTAGCGTTTTCCTCATCACCATTACCAACCATATTTCTTATCTTCTTCTTACTTCTACCTTTATAGGTAGTCGAATTAATCTTCTAAACAAACACAAAATAATTTCTAGGAGAATTATCCGTAATACCTCCCTTAGATTCAAGGCTAATTTTATCTCTTTGATGATTCTATGCCTCATTATTTTGTTTGCATAATTCCTTATCTTTCATAGCATTTTCCTTTTCTTCGTCATATTAGTTCAACATTCAAGCTTATTATGGTTTGTGAAATTCCATGGGAGTTTAAATTATTCACCCTACACATGGTAATTGATCCTTATAATTCTATAGCATCTTGAACCCCTTTCTCAACTATAGCATCCTCATTATCCCCTCCTCCTTCCTTAAGAGCCATGAATTTAGGAAAAAAATTGGTGTGTCTAAAGGAGTAGTGTGTCGTAAACAAATGTTCTGGATCATATCCTAGGGATGCATGTACCTTGATAAATTTAAAGGGTCTCAATAATCAAGATTGATAATTCAAGTGAAAAAAATCCAAATCCAAATGATTGGAAAGGCACACATATAAATTATTTCTTCTTTTTTAAATGAAGAAAATTTTCCCATTTTATGTATTTCCTAGTCAATTTTGATGGAAATTTTGATTGCTAACCAGTTTAGGTGGGTAAAATGGTTTCCCCTAAAATCCATACACTTTGTTATAAGTGAAGCCCCTTTATTTAAAATTCAACCCTTTCCTAGTGAGAAAATTCATCACCTCAAGAGTAAGGGAATCAAGCTCCCTTCCTAAAATAACATGTTTCACCTTCATGATAAAATAACTTGGATTTCATAAACATGGAATTGAGATCTATGCTTTTAAAACAAAGGATACCTCTAGTAAACTACGTTGAGGAGTTTTTCACTGGATTTTGGAAGGAGGGTTTTCTAGGTGTTGTGGCATTAGTACCTTCAAAGGTTAACTTCTCAAGGTTTGGATGGCACCACACTATAACATGTCCTCCCTTACAATTAGCCAATGCATCTTTTGAATACTCCTTGTGATGTTTTTCTCTAGTGTCTCTTCTAGAGATCTCACGTCCTAACATGTAACCTAGTAGACTATTTATGATGGACACCTTAGGTGAGATGGAGCCTATGGATTAGACCGTAATCGACTCAGGTCTCTTATGTTTTGATCATAGTTTTAATACCATGCGTATCAATGCTTTGGACTTGGAGGAACACCTAGCCATCCTACTAATCCTCTCCATATTATCCACATTAATTCCAATAATGAAGGAAAAAAAGGATCCTCGACTCCCATGCCTTGCTTGTCTTGTTAATACACATTTCCACCTAGAAGTGTAGTGATTGTTCCCCCCTCCCCCGCCCCTATCAACTATCACCTCCTATATTTTTCACCCCCTTGACACATTACACACCATTTCCTCTACCTCCTCATCCCCCCAATGCAAGATCTATCGTTCCCCCTCAATGTAATATCCACCATTCCCCCATGGAGAAAACCCATTAAACCTAAGTCCTCCTCTATCACAATTGTTTTCAAGAAATATATTCCCATTGATGTCATTTCGAATGTGTTAGGAAAGACCCTAATGGGTTTCTTCAACAACAAAAATCCCTCCTTTAGAGATCTTAAGGAATGGATTTCCTCTTCATGGAATCCTTTTTTAGGGTATTTTCCAAACTATTTTCTCCTTGTTCATATTTAGATCACCTTTTTTTCTGCACACCTAAGGATTGCTCTTCAATCAGATCCAAAGGCTAGCCCTAAAGACCCTCATGCCATTAGTTGAAGCCTTGGGCTATAGGTTTTGATCTTTCTTAGGAATATACTTGTTTCTGAAAATTTCAAGCAATCCTCCCCAGTTTCCCCTTATGTACTGGTCAAAACAAACTTTAGTATCCATTGTGAAAAATATTAAGAGATTCATATAAATTGGGCATCCAAAGGAGAGAGATGATGGCTCTATCTCAAGGTCGGGGAGAATTTGTGGTAGGTAATTTTAGGTGAACTTTAGATTATTGATGACAACATCATTTGGATGTAGAGAATTGATTATTGGAGGTTATCCTTTCGATGTTCTAAATTCCACATCATGAGATACCTCAGACACAAATATTAGGGGTTTGGGCCTCTGGGAAAAGGCCAGAAGCAGTCCCAAGTGAAAAAATTAAGGATTGATTCCAAAAGTAGGTACACCTTTGTGATGGTCTTGACATCTTCGCAATCATTTTTGGTCATAGGGTTTCAAGAAAAACATCCAACTCACAACATCTCAAACCCTGGTAAGTCTTTATCTCCCCAATATGTTCCCCCTGTTTGTTCCTTTTATTTGTTTAAGGAGGTGTTATAGCCATAGGGTTTTCCATAAGCTTAGGGGTTGAATTCACCTACACACACCTCACTCTCTTCTATGGAATCCTTAATTCCCCAACCCCCGCCCATAGTTTCAATCCTCCCCCAAATTCTAGTCTTCATTCCTACCCCTTCTATTTCCTCCTTACCTCCCTTTCTTGGCCATGAACCCATTATTTCCCATATTCATGTTTTTCCTTCTGATCCCTGTACTGATTACGTTCGCTCATTGGTGGGGGCATTATCTCTAGTTGCCTCCCTCAACCCTAATCTTCATATCCCCCATCCACCAAGCCCCATTATGAATTTCATCCTCACTCTCGCCCCATGGACTCTAATACCCCTTGAGGGGGGCTTAGCCCCTGACCCTATTCTTCATAACCTCGCCAGTCATAAGTTAAACCTTCTAAAGTAGTAACAAAAATCCATGATATTAGCAAGGGGAAATAAACAACCATCTATAGGTCCCTTAGAGTTGATAAGGCCTTCATCTCCTCCACCACATGATCATGTTATCCTTTAACGCATGTGGATGAGAGGGCCCCTAAAACACCTTTCCCTCCACCGCCTTATTAAGAATAAAAACCATGCCATCATTATGATCTAGAAGAACATGGTTGATGGAGCGAGAGCTAGGTAAGCCATACAAACTAGTCTTACATATTGGTCCTTTTTTACCCTTATGCTAATGGTCATTTTGGGGGGGTTAGTAACTATATGGAGCCCTAAATTCAAGGCACTAGAAACCTCTTCTTACAAGTTTAGTATCTCGGTTGGATTGACCTCCCTAAAACTATGCGCTAATATTACACTGCTCAATATTTACGGGCCATATTAGGATCACATATAATTTTGGGAATATATGGCTCGGGTCCTTCTTTGGACCTGACACTGTTTGTAGAATTTTCTTATAGATTCAACTGTAGATTGTAATATGCTAAAACAATTGACTTGAAACTACTCTACTTATCAACGAAAACAAAAATTGATCGATGAAATCATGAAGCAGAAAAGGAATAATTTTAATCACAAATAACACAATAATTTTCTAGGGAAAACCACAGTTAAAAAACCATGTTATATGTATATTGCATTAATAAAAAGATCTGAGTAGAAAATACAATGCTTGTTCAACTTGAACAATCTCTGCACAAGTACAATCTGTGTCACTACTTCAAGAACTAGCTCAAGCCAATACTTAGCCAAATTTGTTGTGTGCCAAGCTCCTATTTCCTTGCACAATTTCCTAGGGAATCAACCCATATTTAATTGGGAAATTCCTCATCCATAACTGTGCAATCCATCCATAGGCCTTCCTCTGATTGCATGCACCATCAGTCTAATTTAGATGATTTTACAACTGATCGTGCAATGTCCCTGAACTCTAATCTCAGTTGGGTCTTTCTTAGAACTGACATGCATGAGTTATTTATGAGTGAATTCTTAGTTATCTAATTGATCACTACATGTGAGTTAAATCCAATTTATTTCACTTGACCACTCACTAGTTCCTCCATCAATTAGAACTAGTTTAACTTAATTTTAGTTAAACTGAATTAAATAATTACAACTCAAAAGAACTCAACCCAGGCCACTAAAATTTAGGGATCACTCTACATGACTCTAGCTAGACTCCCAACTTGAATTTACTGAGCCAACTAAGTCAAATTAACTTGGTTCACTATTACAAGTTTCCATGAGAATTATAATTGCAATATAATTCCTAATTTAATTCAAGGACAAATTAAATTAGGATTTTTCTTGTTGCATTTTTTTTTCAACACTCCTTCTCAACAAGAAAGATATTATCTTCTACCCCAATTTTTCTAATGTGAAACTCAAATTTTCATCTTAACAATTCCTTTGTCAAAATATCTGAATCCTACTTCTCTATAGGAATGTACTCTAGCAACATGATTCTCCTTTGCACAAAATCTCATAGATGGTGATACCGAATGTCAATATGCTTAGACAGATCATGAAAAAATGGACTCTCTTAAAGTTTGATACAACTTTGATTATCACAGTAAATCATTGTAGGATCCATATGTTGACCAAACAACCAAACAAGAATATTCCTCATCCAGATAGCCTCATAAGATGCTTGCCTAGAAACCATGTACTCTGCTTGTATTGAACTAAGTGCAAATGATCTCTGCTTCTTTTTGTACCAAGAAACTGTAGCTGGCTCAATACTGAAGATTCCCCCTGATGTGCTCTTCCTGTACGATGGAATCCTTGCCCAATCTGCATATGTGAAGCCTTGAAGCTTCACTCCCTCTGTTCGTCTCTACCAAAGACCAAACTAAGTGGTGCCTCTGAGGTATCTCAAAACATGTTTAACTGCCTTCCAATAAAATTTAGTTGGCTCAACCATGGCTTGACTAAGCTGGTTAACTGCAAAACACATGTTCGACTTTGTTTTCACCAAATACATAAGTGAACCTGCAGGTTGTCTATAAATAGTAGCCTCCACTACTTCACCTAAAGTAACATCCTCCTTCCTCCAGTTACCTGCTAGAGGAGTCTCCATGGGTTTTCTTCTATCCATGCAAAACTTCTTTAGTATCTCATTGGTATACTTTCCTTGAGACACAAACAGTTCCTCATCTGCTTGCCATACTTCCATACCAAGAAAATAATGCATGAGCCCCTGATCCTTCATCTCAAACTCTCTTGTAAGATTTTATCATCTTCTCATCCTGTCATAATCAAATCATCAACATATAGTATGGTAATCAACAATTTACCTTCAACCACAATGTGGTAAATGTTCTCATCTGCTTCACTTTTGGTGAAGCCCAACCTGGTGAAATGGTTGTCAATACTAGTGTATCAAGCATGGGGTGATTGTTTTAGTCCATACACCCCTCACTTGAGTCTGCACACATGTGATTCTTTGTTGAAGGTCTCAAATCCTTCTGGCTGCTCAATATACACCTCTTCCTCAATCATGTCATTGAGGAATGTTGTCTTTGCATCCATCTTATGTATCTTCCATCCCATCTACACTAACAATGCTAGAATATATCTAATTGATGAGTACCTTTCTATAGGAGCAAAGGTCTCATCATAATCAATTCTCTCCACCTGGGAGAACCCTCTGGCCAAAAATTTGGCATTGTGTTTCTCCGCACTCCCATCTTCTTCTTGCTTTACTTTGTAAATCCATTTGGAACGCACCACTAACTTGTCTGTTTGTCTTGGGACCACCTCCCAAACATTTTTTCTGATAATGGATTCATACTCCTCAACCATGGCATCAAACGACACTGGTTGTTGCACTGCTTCCTCAAATGAGGATGGCTAAATATCTACACTCTTGCTCGTCAAAGCCGTGTAACCAATGTACTGATCTAGTGCCCTCCTATGCTTGCACTATGGTGTGGGTTCTCCCACATTCTCTCTAGCATCATGCATCAAGTTGTCAGCCTCTCTGGTGCACCTTCTTCCATCTCTGGAAATCTCTACATGAGTGGGTTTTTCCACTCTCTGCTCCCGTGCATGTGGTTTCTTCACATCATCCTAAGGTTCTTCCTTTGGAGATAAAATCTCCTCATCTGCATGTAACTGAATCTCCCTCTCAAGGGAACATCTCATGGCCTTCTATTCATCGAACTTTACATCTCTATGAACCATTGTCATCCTATACCCGATTGTTGTGAGGTGTATTAGTATACACCACAAATATGCCCAACTCAGTTGTTGGCTCTAGATTTTTCCATGCATCCTTGATAACATAGCAGTAAAATGATGAACCAAAGATCTTTAAGTGTGCCACATCTAGTTTCTTACCTGAAAAATCTTCTTCTGGGGTACTCATACCGAGAATTTGATGAGGGCTTATGTTCTACAAATAAACAACTGTGCTGCATGCTTCATCCCACAACTGAAATGGTAGGCCTTGATTATGTAACATCAAGTGTGTCGCTCCCACAATACTTATGTTCTTCCTTTCAGCCACCCCACTTTGATGTGGGTTATGAGGTGCTATTAACTCCCATTGAATGCCTTTTGATGCACAAAAATTATTGAATTCTTTCAATGCATATTCTCCATCATTATCACTTATGAGATATTTAACTTTCTTGCCAGTATATTTCTCGAAAAGTGCTTTAAATTCACAAGATTTAGAGAACGTCTGATCTTTCTTCTACATGAAGAAAATTCAACACTTATGAGAAAAATCATCAACAAATATTACATAATACATGTGCTTGGTCGTGGATGTTATTGAGAACGATCCACACACATCCGAGTGAACTTGATCAAGGATTTCTTACGCTCGAATGTCTTTATCATAAAAGGAATCTTTGGTGTACTTTCCCAATGTACACCCTTTGAATATTTCTCACTGCTCTAGTGTGACCCAATATTTTATGCCACAACTCAACGATGTCTCGGCTCTACACCTTCTCTACTTTAGTGCTCAAAGAAGCACGGTCTTCTACATCCAATTTGTAGAGGTTCTTCACTTGAACCCTGATTCGCTTCACTTTTCATGAGGTTATGTGATGAAGGAAAGCCTTTCCCTTACTAAATATCACATCATAGCCATGGACCTCCAACATGGCAACAAAAACAAGTTCTTCTTCAAACTGAGAACATACATGACATCTTTTAATGTGAGGGGAGAACCAAACTCCCTCTGAAAGATAACAATATCAATGTCAGTTGCACTATACCTCCCATCATCTCCCATCTCGATGTCCATCTGGAGGTCCTTCTGCTCCAAGTCACTGGAGAGCTCCTTGTTTCCGGTAATTTGGAATGAGGCTCCACTATCCATGTACTACACACTAACCATCAACGATGTCACCATGCAAGCGATGAGGGTGAAATCAAGTTCAAATTTTGAAGCAATAGCTTCACCTGCCACTCCTCCTGAGGGCTTCTTACCGGCCTTCTTGTGCGGACACTTTGTGGAATAGTGTCCCAACTCATGACAGTAAAAACATTTAATTTTTGACATGTCCTTCTTCTTTCTTCCCTGACTAGAATCTGATTTTGAATGGGATGACTCCCCCTTCCCTTTCTTCGCCTTTCCAGCTAAGGCACATTTCTCCTCATCATCATTCTTAGATGAGGATCCGTCTCTGGTGTTCCGTCGAATCTCTTCTTGTAACAAGTCAAACCATACTTTCTCCCACTCTGGTAGCTTCTCCCTCCCATTAATTGATTCCTAGTAGCTATGTCAGCTCTTGGGAAGTCCTAAAAGTGCTAGGCTCACTAGATCATCTTCCGCAACATTAACACCAACACTTCCAATCTCATCCCAACATTGGGTGAACTTTGTAAAGTACTTCAGTATTGTATCACCCTTTTCCATCTTGATCTTTCTGAGTTTATCCTTTAGTGCCAGCTTCCTGTGGTCACCGTTGTTTTGAAACAGGTCTGCCAAGGCCTTCCACACTGCAAATGGAGTCTCCTTACTGTGGAGATTCGAGACAATATGATCTCGAACTCCTTCTAAGATAATCCTTATAGCCTTTGCCACGCACTTTCTCCATTTTGCTCGATCTTTAGCATTAGATGTTGGAGCCTTCGTGATTTCATTATCTATGAATTCCTTTAACCTGTTGTCTTCCAACACTACCTCCATCTTTTTCTTCCAAGCTATGTAATTTGAGCTACCCTCAAGGGCATACTCAAGTGTCAATCCATAAAATGACATCTTGATGGCTCTAAAGTATGATATTGCAAATTTGATTTCTCCCACACAACAATTCTCCTCTTCTATAGTGATTTCAGCTCTGATACCATGTAGAATTTTCTTGTAGATTCAAACTGTAGATTGTAATATTTTAAAACAATTGACTTGAATCTACTCTACTCATTGGTGGAAACAAAAATTGATCAATGAAATCACAAAGAAGAAAAGGAAGAATTTCAATCACACATAACACAATAATTTTCTAGGGAAAGCCACAACTATAAACCCCTGCTATCTATATATTTCATTAATCAAAAGATCTGAGAAGAAAATACAATGCTTGTTCAACTTAAACAATATATGCACTAGTACAATCTATCTCACTGCTTCACAAACCAACTCAAGCCAATATTTAGCCAAATCAGTTGCCTACCCAGCTCTTATTTCCTTATGTAGTTTCCTAGGGAATTAGCTAATATTTAGTTGGGAAATTACTCATCCATAATTACGCAGTCCATCCACATGCCTTCCTTTGATTTCATGCATCATTGGTTTAATTTAGATGATTTTACAACTGATAGTACACTGTCCCTGAACTCTAATCTCAATTGTGTCTTTCTCAGAACTGAAATGCATGAGTTATTTATGAGTGAATTATTAGTTATGTGATTGATCACCACATGTCAATTAAATCCAATTTAATTCACTTGACCTCTCACTAGTTCCTCCATCAGTGACGTAGGTGGAAACAATGGTTTCAGGAATCTCAACAATCACCCTGTTGTTCACCCTTTTTACACAATTCTACCTTTTGCCTTTAGAACTGGAATGCCTTTGGAACAAGGCCAAAACAACGCATTTGCTCTTTATAAACAGAAATGTTCACGATTCACTAGAGATCATGATCTAACTCAACCGATGGTCCAGATTAAATCACATCATTGCAAGTCGCAAGTTGCAAGGCTCTTGATCCAGAGCTTCCCTTTGTTAAATTCTTGATGTGATTTATCGTGTCGATCGCTTATCGACAATCGTTGCTTTCCCCAGCTTAAGGCCTTATCACCCCCATTCAAATGTTTCGATGCGATATGTCGGCAGTCGCTAATCGCAACTTGTAAAGACTTGGGGTTCGCCTTCCTCTTAAACAAACTTGCGATGTGATAGGTAATGGTTTACAGACCCGACAAGCTACACAATTTCGGTGCATAACATTTCAAATCCGGATTTCAAATCCGCTAGTGTTTTTGCGCTAATTCTTAGTGTAACTTGGATTTTCTCCTGCAGCACCCAAACCATCTCAAATAACTTCGCCAATCCGATATCGGTGATCCAACAGTTGGGATTTAAAGCAGCATCAACGGATTTTATTTATATAAAAGGCCTTTGTCTTCTATGAATCTGGTGATTTATACCGTGAAACATAAACAAGCAAAGGGATAGTCAACTCTGCCCCAAATACAAAGAACGAAAGCAAAATGGGAATTTCTACAGGCTAGATGTATGATCACACACAGCATCAGTTTATCAATATAAAAGAGTTACAGAGTCTCAACCTTGGCCCAATTACAACATATGAAAAGATCTTTGTTTCAACAGAATCCGTACACACTAATTCTTTCTCTCGCTCCACTATTTCCTCCCTTCATTACATTTTTTTCCTTCTTTTTATCAATCGAATATCACTCTAGTATGTGCCTAACAACTCAATCCATATTTTTAATCAATCTAACAACAAATCTCTAATTCCTAGCTCTAACACACACCTATGCTAACAACTTATCTTTGAACCTAAAATAAAACAATTTATAACTATTACAATAACAAAATAAAACTCATTTCTTGATAGATCCAACCCTCTCAGTAAAACTGACTTTTGACCAATTAGGTCAATGAAATTCAACTTGTTTGGCCACAACATGTGAACAAACTTTCACATTGCTCGCTAAGTCCAAATTCTCCTGCATCAGACTCCCGAGGAAGAAAAGAATTTCCCTTCAAACTTTCAGTACTTACTCCATACTTCTGTAATTCTGCTATTGTTAACCAGCTAGCATCCTCCACTGGCTGTCCTTTCCATTTGACTACATATTGGAAATAAGTCTGTCCTCTGGTTCTTTTGGATACTCTTTTCTCCAAAATAACTTCCACTTCTTTCCTAGTTGTCTTTGGCATTTGTTCTTCCCAGTTCACAGTTTGAACTTCATCTCCTGTAGTTTCCTCCTATAGCTCTGTCTCTGCCTCTTTGTATGCAAACAAATCTACAATATTGAAAATAGGTGATATTCCAATTCCTTCTAGCAATTCAATTTCATATGCATTAGCTGAAAACTTTCTTACAATTCTACATGCTCCTATCTTTTTCAATTTCAGTTTATTATAAGTTTTAGCAGGAAATCTTTCTCTTCTCAAATACACCATCACTAAATCTCCCACTTGGAATTCTTTCTCTCTTCTTTTCATATCTACCCTCTGTTTTTATTTGTCGTTGCTTTCCTACAATCTGCCTTTGACATCTTCTTATAGTCTTTGCATCTATTCTACAAAGTCTTTAGCTTTTGCACTTCTTGTCTCCTTTTTACCCAAATTTCTGAGCTCATACACACCTCTTGGATTCATTCCAAAAACAATCTGAAATGGACTCATTCTAGTATTGCTTATGATTTTGATACACTAAACTTCTCAATATGTTTTCCAAGCTCCTATTTACTACTTTGGTCTATCCATCTATTCGAGGATCGAATGCTGAACTAAAACTGATGTTAGCTCCTAGTTTCTTCCAAAGAGTTCTCTAGAAATGTCCTACAAACTTTATATCTTGATCAGGCACAATACTTATAGGTAACCCATGTAATCGTACAATTTCTGAAAAGAATAGATTAGCTATGTGTGTTTCATCACTAGTTTTCCTACAAGCAATGAAATGTGCCATATTGGAAAATCTATCTACTACAACATAAATGGAATCATTCCCTCTCTGGGTTTTTGGTAATCCCAAAACAAAATCCATGCTAATGGCATCCCACGGTCGGTCTAGTATTGGCAATGGCTGATACAATCTTGTATTTTGGCTCCTTCCTTTAGCATGTTGACATACCCTGCACTTAACAAATTTCTTAACATCAGTCTGCATTTTTGGCCAATAATAAAAAGCATTCACCCGAGCAAAGGTTTTATCTTGTCCAAACTGACCGGATAATCCTCCACTATGTTTCTCCTTTATTATGTTTTCCCTCACAGAACATTTGGGAATACACAACTTGTTTCTTTTAAACAATAAGCCTCCTTGAATGAGATAATCCAACCACTGACTTCTCTTATGAACTATTGGATTCTAAATTGTTGTATAGATATCTTTGAAATCTGCATCATCTTTGTACATTTCAATCATTTCCTCAAATCCTACAACACCCACTTTGAATTCTTGCACAATAAAACTTACCCTGCTCAATGCATCAATGACTTTATTTGACTTACCACTCTTTTGTTTTATCACAAAAGTAAAACTTTGCAAAAATTCTACCCACTTGGCATGTTTCTGGTTCAACTTCGATTGGTGATTGATGAACTATAAGGCATGATTGTCCAAATACAATATGAATTCCTTTGGTAGCAAATAATGTCTCCATTTTTTCAAGGCTTGTACAATAGCGTAAAACTCTTTATCGTAAGAATAATATTTCTTCTTCGCTTCATTCAATTTCTCACTGAAGTACGCTATCAGTCTTTGTTCTTGACTCAAAACTGCACCAACTACAACTCCACTAGCATCTGTTTCAACTTGAAATACTTTCTCAAAATCAGGCAAAGCTAAAATTGGTTCCTCTGTGATTTTCCTCTTTAGCGATTTAAAATTTCTGTTTGTTGCTTCTGTCCACTTGAACGATTGATTGATCTCCTTAATTGTTTCAAGATTCGGTGCACAAATTTGACTAAAGCCTTTGATAAACTTTCTATAAAAACTTGCAAGACCATGGAAGCTCCTTACCTCAAATATATTTATGGGAATAGGCCAGTTCCAAATTACTTGGACTTTCTCTGGATCCATTTCAATCCTTCTTTAGAAACTACAAATCCCAAGTAAATTAATTCTTCCTTCATGAAACTACATTTCTCCAGATTTATCAGTAGTTTCTCTTTCTGTAGAGTTCTTAGAACGAACTTAAGATGCTCTAGATGTTCTTCCTTACTTTTACTAAAAACTAGAATATCATCAAGATAAACAATAACAAACTTGCATACAGATTCCTTCAAGACTTCATTCATTAATCTCATGAACATGCTAGGTACATTAGTGAGTCCAAAAGGCATCACTAACCACTCATAGAACCCACTGTTTGTTTTAAATGCAGTCTTCCATTCATCACCTTCTTGAATTCTTATTTGATGATATCCAGTCTTCAAATCTACTTTAGTAAAATATTTGGATCCACTCAAACAATCCATTAAATCATCCATGTGTGGCAAATGAAATCTATACCTGATAGTGATCTTGTTTATGGCTTTGGAATCTGTGCACATATGCCATTCTCCTCCTTTATTTGGACTGAGTACTGTTGGTACAACACATGGACTAAGATTGTCTCTGATTATCGCCTTATCCATCAGCTCGTGCACTTGTCTTCCAACCTCTGTGTTCTCATGAGGAGTTAATCTGTACACTACTTTATTTGGTAAACTTGCTCCTGGTATTAGGTCAATATGATGACTAATACTCCTGATCGCTGGTAAGGCATTTGGAAACTCATCCACAATAATATCAACGAAATCATCTAACAAAATTTTAACCCCTTCAGGAAAATCATCCAAGTTTGTGGAAGTTGAAATTACCTTTGGTCTTCCCACAATAGAAAAATGCAACTCCTCGTTTTTCACTACCTCCTGTAGCAGCTCCTTTCCGCTTATCAACATAATACTACTTCCAAGTGTTCCTTTATCAGCGTCGTCCTTCAATGGCAACAATGTATGTTTAGTTCCATCCTTCTCCAGAGTATAAGTGTTTCTCCTCCCATCATGAATAGATTTTCGATCAAATTTCCACATTCTTCCCAGCAATACATGGCATACATCCATGGGCATTACATCACCTAATATCACATCTTTATACGTACCAATTTGTATCTCAACCTTGCATTGTTCTGTCACAATAAGCAGATGTCCCTTTTATAACCATGACACTCCGTAAGGAGTAGGGTGTATTGTCTTCGCTAATCTGAGCTTGTCCACCATCTCTGTAGAAACAAGGTTGTCAGTGCTTCCACTATCAATTATTACTTTACAACACTTACCTTTTGATTTACGAGTAGGTCTAAATAAATTCTTCATCTACGCTGGTTCTTCAATCTCCTTATCTGTCTTAAGCAAAGTCCTTCTCAATAATAGGGATTCTCCTACTTTAGGGGATTCTTCCTTTTCCATAAGTCGAGGTGGTTCTAGCTTTGGCTCAACCACATTTGCATTCCTCTGACTTGTTGGTTTATTATGAGGATAGTCCCACGACACATGTCCCCATTCTCCACATGTATAACATCGAACATCTCTTCCTCAGCCTCTTCCTTTATGTGCAAATCTTCCTCTGTTAAATTCTCCCCTCTGTGGTCGCCAGCTACTTGAACTTCTTGCTTCATGCTGATGTTGTTGTCCCCTTGATCTATAGTTCCTCTACCTCTTATTGAGCTTCTTCCTCTATTCCTCTGATTCTATTTTCTCAATATCTTCTCTTCTACCTTCACACTTGCTTGATAGGCATCCTCAGTAGTCTTTAGACTTAACAAGCTAATCTCATCTTGTATGTTGTACCTTAAGCCATTGATATATCTAGCTACCTTCTCCATGTCATCTTCTACATGTCCTGCTCTAATACTCAATCTATAAAAATCTTATGTATATTCCTTAATAGACATTCCTTTTTGCCTTAAATTTTGCAATTGTTTAAAAAGATTTAACTGATAGTCTTTAGGCATAAAGTTGGCTTTCATTTTACTTACCATTTTGTCCCATTACTTGATCTTGGACTTTCCTTTTCTCGTTCTGGACATCTATAGCTCATCCCACCAGATAGCTGCATGACCCCTCAATCTGGTAACTGCAAACTTCACCATCATCTTGTCATCAACCTCTTCATAGTCAAATTATTTGTCTAAGGACCTGATCTAATCCATTAGCTCTTTTGCGTTTAAACTCACTTCATATGTAGGAATTTCCATCTTTGGTTTTCCTCCTACTTTTGCCAACATCTTGATGACTTTGGTAGTTTCGTTTTCTTCTTCTCCTTCCTCCTCAGAAGTTTCTTCTGCAGAAATATCATCTCTTTCATCAGGCGCTCTTCTCTAGGCAGTCTCCATAGTGTCCATCCATGTACGTAGACTTCGGATCTCCTCTAACACAACTGCATTTGCTTCAGGTCTTCCTCGACCAATGCCAACTCCTCTCCTTGGTAGCATTTTGGCTGCAATCAACCTTAAATTATACTCTGATACCACATATCACCCTGATGTTCACCCTTTTTACACAATTCTGCCTTTTGCCTTTAGAACCGGAATGCCTTTGGAACAAGGCCAAAACAATGCATTTGCACTTTATAAATAGAAATGTTCACAAATCACCAAAGATCACGATCTAACTGAACCGACGATCCAGATTAAATCACATCATCGCAAGTCACAAGTCGTAAGGGTCTTGATCTAGAGCTTCCCTTTGTTAAAGTCCCAATGAGATTTATTGTGCCGATTGCTTATCGGCAATCACTGCTTTCCCCGGCTTAAGGCCTTATCGCCCCCACTCAAATGTTCCGATGCGATATGTCGGTAGTCGCTAATCGCAACTCATGAAGACTTGGGGTCCGCCTCCCTCTTAAACAAACTTGCAATGCGATAGGTAATTGTTTACGGACCCAAAAAGTTACAAAAGTTTCATGTATAACATTTCAAATTCGGATTTTGGATCCGCTAGTGTTTTGCGCTAATTCTTAGTGTAACTTGGATTTTCGCCTACAGGACCAAAACCATGTCAAATAACTTCGTTGATCTAATATCGGTGATCCAACGGCTAGGATTTAAAGCGGAATCAACCAATGTTATTTATATAAAAGGCCTCTGTCTTCTATTAATCTGGCGATTTATACCGTGAAACACAAACAAGCAAAGGGATAATCAACTTTTCCCCGAATACAAAGAATGAAAGAAAAATGGGAATTCTTACAGGCTAGACTTATGATCACACACGACATCAATTTATCAATATAAAAGAGTTATAGAGTCTTGGCCTTGGCCCAATTACAACATATGGAAAGACCTCTGTTTCAACGGAATCCGCACACACTAATTCTTTCTCTCGCTCCACTCAATCCTCCCTTCATTACATTTTTTTCCTTCTTTTCATCAATCGAATATCACTCTATTCTATGTCTAACAACTCAATCCCTATTTTTAATCAATCTAACAACAAATATCTAATTCCTAGCTCTACCACACACCTATGCTAGAAATTTATCTTTGAACCTAAAATAAGACAATTTCTAACTATTACAATAATGAAATACAACTCATTTCTTGAGAGATCCAACCCTCTCAGTAAAACTGACTTTTGACCAATCATGAAATTAAACTTGTTTAGCCACAACATGTGAACAAACTTTTACATTGTTGGCTAAGTCCAGATGCTCTTGCATCAATCAGTTAGAGCTAGTTTGACTGAATTTAACTTAGTTGAACTGAATTAAATAATTACAATTCAAAATAACTCAACTTGGACCCCTAAAATTTAGGGATCACTCTCCATGGCTCTAGATAGAATCTAAACTTGAACTTACTGAGCCAAATAAGTGAACTTAACTTAGTTAATTGTTACAAGTTGCTATGAGAATTAAATTAGAATTTTAATTCCTAATTTAATTCAAGGACAAATTAAACTAGGATTTTCTTGTTGCATTTTTTTTCAACACTGTTATAGGTGGAGAAATAAACTTTACTATTTCTATTAGAGATATTTGGGGCTCCAATCCTATGTTGGATCCCCATAGTGGCTTCTTATCCTCACTCTTCGCTCGCTTTCATCTTATAGACATTGAACCCCTCAAGATCATTCCTAATTGGAAAATTTTGGGTACCATTGAAGATGTTATCTACAAAAGGTTGGATGTGTTCTTCTTATCTGATGACTTCCTCAACCCACAAACAATCTATCAATATAGGTATTCCTTAGATGGACAATCTAATCACCTCCCTATTCTTCTTAGGCTATCCTTAGTTTGTGAAATATGCCCCTACTCCTTCCTTTTCAACCATTCTTGGTTTTCTAAAGATGAGTTTAGAAAACTAGTCAAAGAAACTTGGATACACCTACATCGCTCTCACCCTTACTCGTATATGGTGTAATTTGTGGAGAATATTTCTAAACTAAATGTGGCTTCTAAAGGTTGGTATAGGAGATTTAAAGGAAAACATAAGGTAATCTTAAGAAAGTGGAACATGATATAAACACCCTCCATCACACTTCAAATGGATTCTTCTCTAAGGCTGTATTCTTCTCCCTCAGATAATTAGATCAAAAGAGAGATAATTTTATTAAAAAGAAGAGAATGAATGGCATCTCAAAAGTTGAGCTTAGTGGATTAGTGAGGGAGACAAAAATTTCATGTATTTCCATATTTTTCCCTCCTAGATAAAAAGAAAAAATCATTTATGGATAATCTAAAAAAGAAATGGATCCTTGACACACTCCTTTCAAGATATAGCTCTTGAGGGTGTTAAAAATTTTAGGAACACTTTCAAAGACCCCAATGGTTGTCATGTTTATGAAATATTGGTTTTTTCATCTAAGTTTGATTCAAGAATCACAAAGGAGATGAATTAGTCCTTGGAAGAAGTATCAAGAAACGAGGTAAGGACTATGATATTCTCAACGCAAAAAGGAAAATATGAGGGCTATATGGGATCCTGGTAATGTTTTAACCATTAATTTATTTGAATTATTAAAGGATGACATCCTCAAGATCATCCAGGAATAAAAAATATTGGAAAGGTGCTAGGCTCTCTAAACTCCACCTTGTGGCTCTCATCTTGAAAAAACAGGAAGGGGTATATTTTGATAGCTTTAGGCCAATATCTTGTTGCAATATAATCTACAAAATAATTTTGAAGGTCATATTTAGACACGTTAAGCCAATGCTCAGTGAGATTATATTTGATAATCAATTCAGATTTCTTGATGGTAGATAAATACATGATGTGGTATCCCTAGCACATGAATCCCTCCACTCTATTAAGACAAAAAAATTGAATGCATTGGCTCTCAAAATTTATATACACAAATCTTTTGACTGGGCCAATTGGACTTTCATTAGTTTCGTCCATAATTTGGTAAATTAGGTTTAGGTTGTCTCCAATATGCCTCCTTAGATGTACTCATCAATGGATACCCCTCTCCTTTATTCAATGTTACCATTGGACTCTGGCAAGGATGTCCTATATCACCCCTTCTTTTCCAATCGATCATAAAATATCTCAGTGAAATAATCTAGGAGGCCTTTACCAAGGACACTTTCAAGGGCATTGGAGTAATGCCCAATCATCACATCTCCCTCCTCCTTTTTGTTGACAATATACTTATATTTTCTAATGGGTCCATCGAGTCCATTAACACGCTTCACTCCATCCTCTCTCTTTTTAGCTTTGCGATTGGTATGGAAATTAACTCCTATAAATATGGGTTCATCTCAAATTCAATTTTTGTTTCTTGTTCATCCATTTCCCATATATCCTTCGCATATCAATAGATCTCCATTGAATTTAATTTCAAATACCTTGGCTTTTTCCATGGGGGTTTCACTAAAAAAGCAATACTATATCATGTGCGTTAATAATGGGGTTAAAAAGATAAAAATTCATAAAACATTATATTGACTATATAATAACAAGATATTGGGTTTTTATATAGCATAGAGGAATATAAGTATTTTAGGGTATTTTTTTTATTGAGTATTGTGGCCAAGGTAAGAAAAAATAAAAAAAAATAGAGTCGACTATCGTGGTCTTATCATGCCCATGAGCACATTATTTCACTGTGAAGGCATCAAGAGCAATCTCGCCAAGGGTTTTGAACAAGGCTTATTTATGACTTTTAGCCAAGATTTGGAGTAGAATTTTCCTGAAGCCTCCTTGAAGACTGATCAATGAAGGCATCAAGAGAAATTTCGCGGAGGGTTTTCCAAGGGTTATGAACAAGGCTTATCTATGATTTTTAGCCAATATTTGGAGTAGCATTTTCTTGAAGCCTCCTTGAAGACCGATCTGTGTGAGAGGAACCCAAAATCTTGAAGACTAGTCTGTGTGAAAGGAATGCAAAATATCTACATCGAAGGAAGGGTGATTACATCTTTGAAGGGTTGCAACTTTACATATCCCCTGTAACCAAAAAATCAATGCTCAAAAGAACTAGTTGATCAACAAGACTCGAAAGAAACAATGTGGCCCCTACCTCAGAACAATGGTCTTGTCACTGCCTCAGAACATCTTGTTGACTCCGACCCAAAAGGAAGATCATGATACCATTCGTCATGCCTGACCTTATAACTGCATTTTCTCATAACTATAAGTGAGCTCGATTGGTACTGATCCTCTTTATTGTCTTTAGATTAGCCCCGGTTACTGAATCATAATCACACAGAGGGTTGCAGTGAAGACATGCGCATAGTTCTAGAGAGGGTTCTATTGTGATCTTTTCTATTGGGAAAACGAAGGGTTTCATGTTGAATTTCTAGAGGTATACCCATTTCCACATTTCTCTTCGAATTCCTGCCAATTGTTCCACAACTCATGATCAGAAAAAGGGTTAGTAAACTTCGAGGTATCACCAGAATTCACTGTTGCACGAAAATATAAATCATATGTTGCAAACACTTCTACATGTGATTTCAACTAAGTCCCTAGATCTTTCCTCCTTTCATAAAACTTGATTTCATCCTCAAGCTAAAGGTCCAAATCCACTGTAATAGAGACAACATCTCTAGTGTTTTTCTTTTGTGTAACTACTTGAGGGTTCTGGCTTAAGATATTACAAATTAATACCAAAGTTATCTCCAAGGGAGGGCCTGATATATTCTTACTCAGGTATGAAGGTCAAGCCTACTTAGGTTAGATTGGGCCTCAGGTCAGGCTATAGTGATCTTGAGTACATGCCCACTTACTATGTTGCATCATTAAATGCAAAAGGATGATCCCCTAGCCCATAATCTATACATAGTTTGCAATAAAACCTTTTTGGATGTAGACTACATTTATATTGGTAGAGTTGTTTTATATTCTTTAGGTATTTACTCAATTGTAGGTAGAGATTGGTACCCATATCTTGCTTTTTTTTCTTTGGAGGCCATTGTCCAAATTTCCCCCCTTTTGGGAGAGCACAATGTTGGTGTTTAGAATTTTCTTACTTCTTTCAATCCATTAGTATATTGATAGATTGTCTTCCCCCATTCAAACACACTTTGGATGCTCTTGGTCACTTTTTCTCTAATAAGCAAGAGATGGATGGGATTATTCGGGAGGATATGTACAAGTAGTATATCTAGCTCACTTGGATTCCCCTCTTGGGGATTTGAAACAAAAAATGGCCTTTTATCTAGAGCACTTGTTGGCGCTTAGAGATGGATTTATAGTGTTTATTCACTTACACTCTTTCACACTTGATGCATGGAATTATGATCCCCTTAGGTTAGTTTTGAGTGTGCATTGATAAGCTTTAGGTGTAATTTGAGTACCACATGTCATGAGAGGATAAGTTATGTTGGATATGCCATATATAGGAGACAGAGACAAGGTAGCACTGCATTTTTAGGTGTCCTTGTTCCAATGAGATGCATGGTCACTTCTGTTATATTCAGGGAGTGCCATAACTCCCTCTCCAGCTTTTGTTGGTACCTAGCCTAGCGATGCCAAACCTTATACTTGGGAGAGGCTGTTAAGTCCACCACTCATATTCTCCTACCCTACCCCGCCTCCCCCCTTGATAGGACACTACTAGGAGGACCACATTTTTTTTTCGATTGCTTCTAGATAGGGGAAACAAGAGGAAAACAAATTGCAGAACCATTCCAATTCGAGAGACAACTTAACCCCTATAGTGAGATCCACATGGAGTTGTTTTTCATGCCAGATTGGTAGGCAACCCCCTCCTACCACCACATCATAGAGGGCCACCTCTTCCAAAGAGAGATACATCCCCAGACCAAATCCATCTCCTTTGGCTAGTCATCTATACAATGTTTCTTTCCTTTTGATCTCAAATGGTAAGAAATATTCCCTTTCAACTTTAAAGGAGAACACCCTCTCCTTCATTTGATAGTGTGCATTTAGAGAATTTTGGATCTTTCCCTTGTACTTGTGTCCAGAGCATTGTATTTCTTCTTTTTGATATTGTGTTAGTTATGTTTAGATATTGACCTTTGCACTCCCACTCTGTGTTGCCACTTTTGCACTGAGTAGTCTTGTTGACCTACCTTTGGTCATTAGTTGGACACTAATAAACCTATATGATCTTATCATGAATGAATATACTCAATTAGTAGTTTGTAACAATTAATAAAGACCAAATTTATTATTATGTGCTATTGAGTAGTAGAGTTTTCCATGAAGCAATTTATATGGGATAATATTAATTGATGACAAGACCTGTCTTTTAGATAATATCAACATCAAATACCATGTTAAAGGGAAAAGAAAATTCTATTAAAATTCAAATTATTTACTTCAAGCCTTCATTGTATGCAAACAAAAACCTGAGAATACCTATTTGATTTCCATAATAAGATGAAGATATGATCTAAACTTTTTTGGCATCTTCCAAAAATTAGGAATGCCAATTTGGACAAACTACTATATCTATGATACATTTAGATCCTTGGATTCCTAAAGTGCATGTTTGTACTTACCACTAGATCAGGCAAAGGAGATCGTTGCAGCCCGTTGCTCATCCCAAATTGTGTTCCCTTGTATTGTTGCAAGTCACTTAGACTTGAAAAGACGATTAAGCTTCAACCTCTTTACTTACTTGTGCTGCTTCTAAAGAAGCTTTTGGTCGCTAGTCACAAGTTTATCAAGTCTAATGGAGGGTTTGAAATCATCCTGAAAGTACCTTCTCATTTTGATTATTTTTGTATTGAGAGTGTCACAACCCCATATACATCTTGAATACCCTTTTCTGCTCTTTCTAAAAGGAGTCATCTTCCTCTCTCATATTTATAGTCAGGATGAAGGGTATTTCTCCTTAGAAGATCCTCAACTCTGATAGAGATTAATGACCATTGTTAAATTAATTTTGTATAAATACTTAGTGTCTAGATTAATTAATAAAGCCAGTCTAGGTACTAATTGAATTAATAAAGTGATTCAAACATACTCCCTTAGTTTTGGGAGTTATTGTTGTTATGTTTGAAGTCATGTATTAAAAGTTTTCTTATTTAATAAAATATACAATACATATTGCATGGTTCCTTGCTTGCATTTTATTTGATCAACATGGTATGTAGGTATCAGAGGTCTAGAGGATATGTGATTGGAGATTCAAGCATATATTTATCAAAAATTGGATGAGAAGACTAGGTTAGATCAAAAAGTTGGAGACTTAGGAATCTGGATTTGTGTTATCATGTGAATCTTCACCAATTGACTTAGGAAATAACTCTAAACAACTAATCATGTCACCATTACTATCTCTCTCTTTGGATTGGTGCTTTTCCAATCTCAGTAGTTTGTCCCTAAACCCTGTGTATGTTGTTAACTAATACACAAATCTACATAACAATCCAATCAAATTAGCACGCTAAACCGCCCTTGAGATGCCCAAAATCATTCATAAATGCAAGTCGATTCATGATTTGAATTATTACGATTGAGATCAAATTTGTTAGACAAAATCCAACAGTGATCAGACAAATGAAATGAAATGAATGTGTGCCTTAAGACAAAACAAGAGTTTAAAATAAGTGCACAGAAAATCAAACCAAAACCTTCACAATACAATTGAACATATAATCAACAATGGGATTCAAAGAGCTAATGACACAACATAGTTGAATTTATTCAATGTATTAATCAAGAGACTAAATCATACCATAATGATCAACACATTACATGTTGTGTAAGTTCCATGGTGTGTTGTGGTGGAAGAAATTTGTTTGATCTGGATGGAAGAACAATGAAAACAACCTTTTGTTGTAAGCTACCCAAGAAAAACGTTTATCACTTGCATAGAGATCTCAATTTTATCATTAAAGAAGCCAGAAGAAAGACATTGTGCCTTAGCTATGCATGAGGGAAAACTGATCAAACTGGAGTAATGACTTCTACATGTAGTGCTAACTTTGAGTGACTTTCTATTTTCCAAAAATAAATCACCAAGAGGTTGTAAAAAAATTCTTCTCAAAACACCCATGCCCACTGATCTTGCTATCTAATATGCTAAAAATAAACCTAGGAATAAAGTGTTGTCTACTATTTTAGATCGTCAAATAAGTACAAAAGACACTAAGAAACACCCTTTGCAGGACTGTAGCATGCAAGTGATGGGATTACTGCTACACAACTATCATGCAAAAGTTGTCACCTTAAATTTTCTCTTCCACGATAATATTGTTGTTCAGAAATCATAAGTCCCAAACCTTCTCTAGATCACTTCTCATTCACAAATATAGCCAATGTCACATTAAAACCATGGAAAAACCCACAAAACAACATCATCAATGCACATATCCTAAACCAATTTACTACTTTCTGTTTGGTATAACACACATGAATACGTTGAAATGTCAAACATGCTCAATTAGCCAGTTCTTCCTATAATAGGTTGTTATTTACAAGCTATGAACTCTGAAATGTGCTAGAAATAACTCTACAACAGTTCTCTCGGCTTGATTTTAATAATAAACATAACAATAACTAGAAACTCATCAATTTTTGTTGCCATCACTCCAGTTAATACATTGATCTCTCACATATGTTACTATTTTATGTTTTTTCATGAATGAAAGGCATTCCTAGATCAGATATGTTGGAAAAATTAGATTAGGGAAGATATCATTAGTTTTTTCTATCCATGACATTTATTGTTACTTGACCCTTGGGCATGCTCTATGAAATTTTTTAAGCTTTCTATAAAGAAACTGCCACCTTGTTCAGTGCAATTTTCTACAGTAGCACTAGCTAGATGCATTTGTGTTTCAGTTGCCTTTGGTAGCTGGAGGAGGTGAGTCTTTTCATATGTTCAGGATTAGCCATACTTGAATATGGATGCAAGGTTGGAGCCTATAGTAATTTGTCTGTAGGAATTCCCATTTTATTAAGGCTTCCTCCTCTCTCAACCAAATTGTGTCAAGGACCTTGGTTCTATAGGTTTCTATAATGGCCTAGTGGCTTGCCAACACACTGGAAACCTAATTATTTTGTTGACTAAGTGTATATTTTATGTGTATTTGAACCTATTAACTTCCAATTAACTTAAACAATTTAATAAAAATAAATAATTTAATATAAACCTATTTTAATAAATACTAATAAATATTTAAGAAAAAAATGGTGTTACTTGGAGCTTGGAGCAGCGTGGCCAACCTACGCGTGATCCCTTAGCCTTGCTCTGAGGACTGAACTGCAGTGCTCTGGGCCTTGGCCCCAGCCATGGCCCATCCAGACTCTTCCCAAGGGGACCCTGAGAAAGCTTTCTCAGATCTGGTAAAATCTCTTCCTCCTTTGCGCCCTAAACCTGCAACTTCAAAATTTGTAAAGAAACTTGACATTCTTCAGGAAGTTCAGCTGCCACCAACTCTTCCTCGCATGGTAGCTCTCTCTCTGGCCGAGAAAGGACTTATTGGGAAATTTACTGGATTATGGCCATCACCAAGAACTGTGCAAAGATGGGTTGATTGCAACTGGTCTGATAAGATCCCCGGAAAAATATCAATAAGATTTTGTGGGAAAGGCTATTACACATTCCATTTTGAATCCAAAGCAGACAAGGATCTAATCTTCAGAAGCGGACCTTACTTCATGGATTCACGAGGCCTTTACCTCAATAAATGGACATCAGATTTTGATCTGGAGCTAGATATCCCCAATGCTGTTCCAGTCTGGGTTCGCCTTTCCCACCTTCCGCTACATTGTTGGGGAGATGAATCGGTCAAGGCAATAGGAAATGCGGTAGGCAAATACATTTATAGAAGCGAACCCAATGACAATATGCAGGCCTGTGCAAGGATATGTGTTGAGGTGGATCTAGGGAAAGGACTAATTGAAGCTATCAAGTTAAAAGTGGATGACTGGAGTCACATTCAGTAGCTGGACTACGAGCAGATCCCATTCAAATGTAAGGTATGTCATGAATATGGGCACTTTGCGAATAGATGCACTAAGATTACTAATATTGAGAATGAAGAGCAAGATGGACATTGGGAGCCTGTTAAAAAAAAAGAAATCTAATCCCCCTTCTAAACCTGTACCAAATCCTGACACCCCTGGATCTTCCACCCAGCGTCCTCCTTCCCCTTCTCCCCTCCCTTTTGGCCTCTCCCAAGATCCGCCAATCCCTTCCTCCTCCAATCCTTTTCTCATCTTATCCACGGAAGATCCTCTGCCCGAAACCCCCTCCTCGGAGCCACCCGAACCCCCTCAACTCCCATTAACCTCTTCTCAACCCTCTCTTGAGGCCCCTCCTTCCAGATCTACTAGAATTTCCTCCAAAGAGCATGGAACCACAAGTGATGTTCATAAGAAACCAGGTCCAGGTAGGAAATCGGCCAAGCAGCATAGAGATGAAAATGCCCAGAAGGACATAGCAATGGGCTTTCAAACTCCAATGGAATCCTTCATTATTGG
This sequence comes from Pinus taeda, assembly GCA_000404065.3. Lineage (NCBI taxonomy): Eukaryota > Viridiplantae > Streptophyta > Pinopsida > Pinales > Pinaceae > Pinus > Pinus taeda. The sequence goes on from APFE031565874.1 coordinate 415,792, forward strand.
ACACCACGAGAAATAAGCAACAGGGAAAGACCCTGAGAGGCGAGCACCTCTCCGCACGCCTAATGCATCATGATGAAAGTTCTTTCATGGAATAGTAGGGGTTTAGGGCACCCCTCTAAAATAGCAGCCCTGAGAGATCTTCTTCACAATGAGAAACCTGAAATAATGCTGGTCCAAGAGACAAAACAAGATCAACAAGAAATGAAAAAGATTATTGACCATCAGAAGCAATACTTAGGAATCATCAGCAGCTCCAGAAGAGCCTCTGGAGGGATAGTTACCATTTGGGACAACCATAGATGGATTTGTGACTCAGCTATCATCAACCAAAATTGGATCAGAACCAAACTTTATAGCAGAACGAGGGATAGGAGTGTAATCATACACAATGTATATGTACCCAATCACTATAGAGAAAAGGAAACCTGTTGGGACAATTTGAAGGAAAGCATTGAAAGCGAAAGCACCACAAATCTTATAATTGCCGGAGACTTCAATCTGATTCTGCATGTTAATGAGAAAAGAGTAGGAAATTTTATTCATGACCCTTTTAGAAATCAGCTGGAAGCAATAATACAGGAGAATGAGCTGGTGGATATAATTCCAAAAAATCGCAAATATACTTGGAGCAACCGAATAATGGGAGCTGGCAACATCATGGAGCGCCTGGACAGATTTCTGGTAAACATATCTTTCCTTTCTACCTTTGTTGTAGGATACACCAGCATTCTCAGCAGCTCTGCCTCCGACCATTACCCTGTCTCTCTAACGCTAGAGTCTCATCGACCTCTTGGACCGATCCCCTTTAAATTCAGCCCGTTATGGACCCGAAACTCTACAGTCAGAGCGATTGTCGAAATGGCATGGAGACAGCATATAGAGGGGTCGCCAAGTTATATTTGGGAGACTAAAATCAAGAATGTCAAGAGAGCACTTAAAGATTGGGCCAGAGACAGCTATCAGGAACCAGAGGAGACAAAAAAGAAAGTCAAGAAATCTTTAGAAGAGGTGCAAACTCAGATAGAGGAGCACGGCCTCTCCCAACAATACAAAAATCAGGAGAACGCTTTGCAGGAGCAGCTTATGCATGTCAACAGAGAGGAAGAAATTAAGTGGAGGACCAAATCCAGGCAATTATGGTTGCAGGGAGGAGACAAAAGCACAACCTATTTCCACAAACAAGCCATTGCTCGTAAGATAAGGAATAATGTCAACTCAATCATCGATAATGAAGGAAACATGTACAGCAATCAAGAGGACATAAAGAAGGCAGCCTCCACCCATTACAGGGATCTTCTTACTTAAACCCAAGGAGTGGAAGATTACTCTGATTTGCTTCAATATTTACCTAAGGGCGTTACCAAGGAGCTGAATGACATGCTAAACCGTGAAATTGATGAAGAGGATATCAAAAGAACAATCTGGACTCTTCAACCAGACAAGGCACCTGGGCCTGACGGATTTCCCATTTACTTCTATAGGGAGTTCTGGAATCTGATCAAGAAAGATTTAACAAAAATGCTCAGATGGTTGCGAAAAAAAGGAAAAATGGGAGGATTCACCAACTCCACCTTCCTTTCACTCATACCCAAAGAGAATAGGCCCACCTCCTTCTCCAGATTTTGGCCAATATCCCTCTGCAACTCCTCTTACAAAATTTTTACAAAACTTTTAGCCATGAGACTCAAGCCTTTTCTTCCATCTATGATATCTGAAAACCAAGGTGGATTTATATCTAATAGAAATATTCATGACTCCATAATTTTGGTTCAAGAAGCCATCCATTCAAGCCTCTCCAGGCAGGAGAAAGGATTCGTGCTAAAACTCGATTTAGCAAATGTCTTTGATCGAGTAAGACACTCCTTCTTATTCGTTGTCCTAAAAAAGATGGGATTTGACTCTTCCTTCATCAATACCATTGTTGTCTGTATTTCTGGACGTTGGATCTCCCCCCTGATAAATGGACGCCCTTGTGAAGCCTTCCAATCCTCCAGGGGCCTTAGACAACGCTACCCTCTATCCCCTTATCTCTTCATTCTCATGGTAGAATCCTTTAGTAAAGTCTTGGATCATAACAGAAGGGTGGGTCTCATAACCGGAATCAAATATGGAAACGGAGTCAAGAACATCAATCATTCTTAATTCGCAGATGATACACTTTTGATTGGGGGAGCATCGACAACTATTGCAAGGTGATTTAAGAACCTACTTGACCAATATATGGACTGCTTGGGAGGGGCTGTAAAGTTTCAAAGACGTTGTGTCTATGGCTGGAATATAACCAACTAAGTGGCCCACAACATAGCCAGCATATTTGGTGTCACCTATAAAAGCCTGGGACCTTTGAAGGTGGAGACCTGGAACGAGATCATCGACAAAGTAAAAAGGAAAATACAGCGGTGGGGGACACTCTGGCTCAATCTGGCAGGCAGACTCATCCTTCTCAAATCAGGTATAATTTCTCTTCCTCTTTATTGTTTTACTCTTTATCAGGCTTGTTACGCAGTAATTTGTCACTGTATCCTTGTCAATCTCCCTATTGTGTCATGAAATCAAATCCATCATGCTCATGCTCTCTGAAATGGCTAAAAACCCTCTTTGCCTAAGTTTATTGGATCATCGCGACTGTTATTGAAATAACCGCGCTGACTGGTGGATGATAGTGCAATTGGTGCGCTGTCAGCGCGGAAGCACACGGGTTTCCCGCGATGATCGAATTTCATAGCCAGTGTGTCCTCTGCCTGTACTAAGTCGCGCTAAGCAGACCTCTTCTGTTATTGGGATGCGATGTCAGCACGCCAGTCCAGTTATGCACCCGCGCTGATCCTGTTTGGGCGAGTTTGTTCTAACAGCCAGCCTTCCAGATGACTCCAAACCTGGTTGTTGGCTTTGTAAAGGTCGCCCTCCCTTCTATGGCATGTATGTTTGTCATATGAGCCACCTTTCTTGGAGATAAGCTTATCCTTCCACCATTCATGGAGACTCCTTCTCCTATATAAGCCTCCACCATTGCCATGAGGAGCTAGTTTTTGATAGATAGTTTTTGACATATAGACTTGGACATAGAGGAATTCATAGTGCATTAGTGCTGCTCTTTGTAGGCATTTGGTGTGTTGTGTGTGAGGATTGCTTTAGAGCTTAAGGAAGGTTATGAGCTTGTTGCCTTGTGTGAGAGAGAGACCTCTTTGACTTGGGAGATCCATCTTCAAAGGTGAATTCTTATGAGACATGCTGGCTGGACCCTCTAGAGAAGGACTCAGCGTCAGAACCTTGGTTTTATCTTACTCTATTTCTGATTAATAAAAGATAGATGACTACTATTATGGTTCCATTCTCATTTGTCTTATGAATGATTAATGTGAATTACATCCTTTTTGACTGATGTATAGTTGCTTTTAGTAGATTTTACGCTTGTGTTTGTCTTCTCTTTGCTTGTGCAGGTATCCGCCCACAAGGATAGTGGAGGATTGTGATCGGCTGGAGCGAAGGAGCGAGAGTGGCATCTCTTCGTCAAACATAGTGCTGGAATCCAAGTAGGTTTCCATTAACCACTTGTTAATTGCAACTAGGAACTTGCAGAGTAGCATTGATTGATTGTTGCTAGACCCCTTTTGGGCTAGTAGGGATTGCCTCTATCCGTAGAGGGGATTTACCTCTCCAACAATTTGGCGACTCCGCTGGGGAGCTTGCTTGTCTCTTTGTGGTTCATCCTTGTTTTTGGATTTGATTATTGCTTTCTTGTCAAGGATTTGGGATTAGTTTGTTGTTGTTGGTTTCCTAGTTCATCCTGGGAACTGCTTTAATTGTCTTAAAAGGTTGTTACCTTGGTTTGGGAGTTTTTGGTTCGTTTTTGCTTGTTTTTTAGCCTCAGCGCGTTTTATTTCAGAACAGTCGCACTGACCTTGTTTTCGGGCTAGCGCCCTTTATCCGTATCCTTCCGCGCTGACAGCGCAAAGTTGCTACAGGCGTTGTCTTGTCATCGCTTTGTTGCTGAGGGGTCACCCGTGCTGATCCTGTAAAATTCTTTTTTGTCCAAATTTGCCTCCTGAACCTCTTGGTTTGGCTGTCCCCTGCTCTTTCCACTTGGTCTATGACTTGTTTTATTTTGTCTGAGCTGTGACACACTTGCTTGCGAAGCCTTATTCCGCGAGGGTTCGTTTGTTGCTTGTTTTCGGTTTTTGCAAAGCCTTCCTTTTCGCTTTCGTTGCTTGGTTTGTATCTTGCCATGTCTTTTTCAACTGCTTGAGTATGTGGGGGTCTTGTTTGACTGGTTTTGAGTCTCTCTTTTGAGAAATTCTTAATTTGATTTCCTTTGATCATTGCTTGAAGGTTTGTCTCAGTCTCTTCACAATTTTGCACCTTTTTGCTTTTGTTTTTGCAAAAAAATTTCCCCCTCATTCGCCGGGGGGGGCTAAATTGGGTATGAGTGTTAATCGCCTTTGAGTATTTTTATTTTTCATCTTTGGAAATATCACCCAATTTTATTGATTTGCACTTGATTGGTTCTTAGATTACATTAGAATCATCTTGTATTTGAGGATTCTCCTGCATAGATCACACTTGCATAATTAGAATTCTCAATTGTGCATAAATTACGATTGCATAGATTACCTTTACCCTTTGGGTGTTTGCCTTCTTCTATCGATTTCACATTTCTAGCCCTAGGGAATCTAGTGGCTTTGTGTGTCGAACCTCCCTTAGGTGTCTTTGGTCTTCTATTGGGTCAGTAGAATCTCTAATTTCTCCCTTGCATTTGCTCGGTGATTGTTGAAAGTGTTTTGGTTGTGTTCCAAGCGATTGCCTTCCTCCTTTGAATTCCTTTTTGCCTTGTTGAGCTTAGATCACATAGCTCATAAGCCCTTGTTTTCCTTTGATTTGGGAAACTGGTTTTTAGTGTCTTGGGAATCATCTTGTGTTTGCATTGAGTGATTTTAGTTCTTTCACTTAGTGTTGCTATCTCTCTAATTCATTTTAAAAGCACTTTTATGCCATTGAAAAGAAAAGCAAACTAGCATTTTTTGCATTTAATAGTTGAAAGGAAAAGGACATTTCGTTGTTTTGTGTTTTCAAAAGAAAAGTTTCATTTCCTTGTTGTTAGTTGCATTAGGTTGTGTGATTTCTTGATTTCGTTGCTTGATTGAAAGATTCTTAACCTTCTCATAGTTAGAATTCATCGAACGAAATGATGTTCTTTGGCATGTAGTTTGCATATAAGTATTTTTTAGAGATCATACGGTAGGACCTGAAACCAAAACTTAATTCAAGATCAACCGTAAAATAAACCAAATTTATCTAAAAACGCATTGGAACTTAACGCAAATATCTAGAGGTCTAGGCTAGAGA
>APFE031565874.1:427386-472522 GCA_000404065.3 Pinus taeda
GTAGGGATCGCCTCTATCCGTAGAGGGGATTTACCTCTCCAACAAGGCTCCTGCCACTTTCCATCAAAAATTGGAAGTCGCCCTTCGACATTTTCTCTGGCAAGCGGGAAAGAAAGAAAAGAGTAGGTTCAACTTGGTAAATTGGAAAAATGTTATCCAATATCAAGACAGAGGGGGCCTAGGAATCAGAGCCCCAAAAATCCTCAACCTAGCCTTCGGGGTGAAACTGGTTTGGAGGTTAATTACTAGACCTGTAGCTTGGTGGAAACAGGTTATGGAGACCAAATACCTCAACTCTCCCAGACAAAAGCTTCTTGATTACAATATACCTAACAGAGAATCCTCCAAAATCTGGTGTCTATGCAAGAAAGCCCTTCATATCCTCAAGCAAAACTCTTCGAAGGTCCTCGGGGGGGGGAAGCATCAACTTTGCTTCAGATAGGATCATGGGACTCCCTCCTTTTATTACGAATGAGGATTTCATTCCCATAATCATCTTCCTTAACAGCAGAGGCCTTCACAATCTGGATTAAATCTCCAAATGGGATCCATGCTCCCATGCATGGACGGGCTGGACCTTCCCTGATATCCCAACAGCTCTAGAAGCTAGCCTCAATTCCCTTAAGAAGCATCTCCATAACAGGGCCGCAATTAAAAAATATGGAGTTGACAGCCTCCGTTGGGACCCCTCAGGATCTATATATACTATAAAATCAGGCCATCATCATATCTGCAACAACACTTTCCAGATGCCCCTGTGGAATCACTGGAAAATTATATGGAGATCAGAAGCCCTTCCAAAGATAAAAAATTTTATCTAGCTCCTCTTAAAAGGCAAAATCCTTACAGCAGAGAACTTAAGTAAAACAGGAATCAATGGCCCTTCAAGATGTCCCAACTGCTGCAACGCTGAAGAAACAATGCATCATTTATTTGTAGAGTGTCCATTTTCCAGTGAATGCTGGAGACAGCTATCCTCCCTTGGCAACATAAATTGGAATCTTCAGCATAGCATAGCGGAGACAATTTACATCTGGAAGAAAAGCTACCCTTGGAGAGAAAAAAGGAGCAGTTTGGCGAAAAGAGTCTGGGACACTCTCCCTCATACTCTGTTGTGGCGAACTTGGCTATCCAGAAATTAAAAAAAAAAAAAGAAAAAAAAAGAAAAATCAAGATAAAACTCCAAATGCACGAATCACATGCAGCAAAGCGAAAAGCTTGGCCCAGGAAGTAATCGCAATAAATACCATAGGGAAAATCCAAGCAACAGAATTCATAGTGGACGAACGAAACCTTATCAGCTATATTTTGGAAAGGCAACACCAAATCCAAGGTAATTTAATGAAAGGCAACATGAACCAAAAACAGAACATAGCTTGGGAAATTAGACTTCAAGAGCAAGAATTTAAAATTTGGACACAGCGGAACAATTGCCATTCTCTCTTTTTCGATGGAGCCTCCAAATCAAATCCAGGTCAAGCTGGAGTAGGGGGTCTTATCCTTGATGAAAATGGGGAGCATATTCTCAGCTATAAATGGAGTTTAGGTAAGAGAACTAACAACAACGCTGAGGCCTTGGCTTTGTATCAAGGCCTCATCCAATTGAGCAATCCGGGAATCAAAAGAGCTAAGGTATTTGGGGATTCCTCAATTACCATTCGCTTAATGATTCACCAACGGAACTCACCTAACACCATTCTGCAGCAAGTTATCTTTTGTAACAGGCTCCTTCTTCAGAAATTTGAAGAAATTCAATTCTATCATATCCTCCATAATCTAAATAAGGAGGCGGACGATAGAGCAAACAAAGCTTGCGGAAGGCATATTGGCACCCTTAGATGCAACACTTCTGAGAGCTTTCAATCCATTCCATGAGGAAAACATCCACATGCAGTGCCTTGTTCAACGCCGTTGAGGAAGCGTGCGATGGTATGACGCGGACTGGCAACAGGACAAATCTTTGTAGCTTTGTCGAAGAGATTCAGATATCAATCTCCTCAAGTAATATCAGCAATCCAACCGACGGCGGCATAAGATATAGTAGCAGGCTAAAATTGGATTCTTTGCAACCCAGCAATCTCCCCATGATCTGTCCTTCACTTATCCGATCTCTCTCGCATCGCGCTATTTTAATCCCTCACCTCCAGCCTCTCAGCACTCAGCAGTATCTCCCCTATTCTGAAGCTCCTTTGAGATGCCGCGCTCTCTGTGTGCCTACGCACGCAGCCCTCTCTCATTCGGTGCCTAAGAAGTAAATCCAGACGATACTTCATCTAGCTCGCCCCAATCCCACCCAGGTATATTATTCTCACAGTGTGTTTTTCTTTCATACTGGCACTTTCTGCCTCCTCCTTCTCCTCAGGCTTACGGTTACTCAGTCTAGCATCCACATTATTCCTTGTTGTCAGCAAGGTTCTTTTAACCATTATTAAGGTCCCTCTGATCGACTGCCTTCAACAGTGTTTATTCAGATGCACCTTCGACTACAGTTTCGCTCAGGAGCCCTGCCGCGCAGCCGTCTTGACCTTCCTTTCGGCTATCCTCTTAACTGCTGGAATCTCAGACTGGGCAGCGCCCCTTAGAATCTTTAGTGCCCTCTTTTCCGCTTCCACGCACACCACTGCAGAGCGTCCCACCTTTTTACTTGATTTTCATTGTTCAAATCCAAGCCATCTCTCCATAGCTATTATGGCCCGTAGTGAAGATTGTCTGCACTGTGCAGACCTGCAAGCTGAGCTCGAAGAAGTCAGGAATCAGCAGTCCATTTTGGAGGAGCAGCAGAGGCTCTTAGAATCTAGACTAGAAGAGCAGAATCGTCGGTTAGAACATCAAAATCGAAGGATTGAAGACCAGAACTGTATCATGAACGAAAAATACAGGGCTGAAATTGACCTTTTCTTGCACAGAGTTTCCTCTCTGCAAGAATAGTTTCGCCAACTTTCAAATCGCTGTAGTCATGTAGAAGAATCAATTTCTATCCTTCAATACATGATGGAAAAGAAAAACTCGGTTGCAACCAGTTCTTCGAGTGCCAAGCAGGAAGGAGTGGACAAGCAGCTAGAGGAGTCCACCGCAAGACAAATTCGTCATATTGTCATAGATTAAATGTTCTACAAATGTCTTCTCTTGTTGTTTAAATTCGTAAGAAGCTATAGTTGCAAAGTCATAGTTCGTAGCAAAAACAGTAGGAAAAATATCAAGAAAATAGTCCCTTTTTGTAAATCTCTTGATCAAGTCAGCCACTGGCATCCAATGTATCTAAGGAGACTGAACTCCCTTATCTTTTTCAGACCTTAATACTGCAACCGAATTTGTGAGAAAAAAAAAATATTTAAGAAAAAAATTAGGAATATTTTTCTTTCAATCAATCTGGGCTACATTTAGATCTTCATATGCTAAGATGTCTAGCCTATTTATGGCTAAGAATGCATGTAAAGTTGTTTTAAACTCTAATCTAATCCTAAATTGCTTCTCTTATTTATATGAGAGATCAAGCACTATCCTTATCCATTGGTAGCTCCAAAAACATAAAAATGTATTTATCTCTCACAAGCCCTAGATACCAGTGAACAATAAAATGAATTAAATGGATTTGAGACCAGCGAACAGTAAAAGATACCAGGGTTTGATTTTTACCTCTTTAGGACACAAAAAATGAGTAAATAAGGCCAAATTTGAGACAGATATAGGGCCTAATATTTCCTATAAGTTTGACAATGTTTGACTCAATAAATTAGCTCTCAAATCTGTTTTAGTACTCTATTTTATCTATGGTTTTAGTTCCATTTGAGGAATCCACCGATAGTACATTTTGAATCAAGGTGTTTCATCCAAATAGTAATATTTCTTCATCTTATTTAGAGATTTGAATTGAAAGTTCGTACCTTTCTTCCTTTCTCTTTGTTTTATAATAAACCAATATGCTTGTAGAATTTTACTTACTTTTTCATTTATTTTCGTTTATTTATTTATAAAATTGTTATTGGTGAAGAGAATTCTATCATCGGCATGCTCAAGTTTCGAGAAGCTTGTACATTTGCTGAAATACATGATGAAATTGTGGATGATGAAATCATTGGATACCTTTTTGATTTTATCCAAGATGGATTAACTTTAAATTCAAAGCAAACGAAAATATGCAAAGTTTATACAACACTTTTAGGCATCAAGAGGAAACTAGGCACATTTGATGTTGAAACAATGGGTTCAAATGTAGTCGAAACAATACCAGTCTTTGGAAACATTGAAGTGAATGTGGAGGGACCTATGCATAAACAACCAAGAGTTGAAAATATGTCTTTGTTAGTGGAACAAGACATAGTTGTTGATCCTAGTGTATTGGCATCTTGGGAAAAAAAAGTTCAAAGTTTAATGGAAGAGTTTGTCAATAAGAAAATTACTCTCAAAATATATTCACAAAATGGAGAATCTAAAATAATGATCCATTGTGAAATTTGTGGCATTGATTATGGAACAGGTGATATATCCTTGGCAACGCAAACAACATGCAACTTCAAAAACCATCATACGAAAACAGGGGCCCATCAACAACACCTTTCAATGCCAACAGGGGCCCATCAACGACATATAGTGATGGTTGCAGATCAATTTCATATTGATCAAGCAATCAAACTTCTAGATGACTTCAACAAGACACAAGAGCCTAATCTGTTTAAGGTGGTGGAAGCAACACTTTCATACTATAAGGACATGAAAAAAGTGAGAGTGGAATGTACACAATCCAATAAATGGTTTTGTTTAGTGCCAATAAGTGGTAAGGTTGTCAGTTCTCTAAATGAACACATGAAATCAAAGAAGCACACTGCTACTACTACAAATGAGGCTTCACATGATGAGATTGGGCTGAGGAGTGGCACAATTGGGAGACACAAGAAACCTACCAATGATAAGTCCCAACAAATTTTGACTAGGTTCTTGGTCCCATCATCACCATTAATATTGCATAGAGGTTCTACAAGTGCAAATCCTTCTATTTCAGGTGTGTTAATTAACAACTTAGACTAAACTTGAATATGAATTTGTATATTATTTTATTTATCTTACTTCAATTTTATTTGTTTTTTATTTTGTTGTTATGTTATTATAGCTCAATTATCTCCCTTGTTACTACGATGTTGGGGGTATAGGTATCATTATATTGATAGAAAAGGGGAGAGATTGGAAAAAAAGGTCCTAATGGATGATCAAAGGGGTGGAAAATTATCGGCCATAGAGAATCATACCAAGATCATGCTATGTTATGAGGTTATTGAATGTCGTATTGATGGTACATATATGCATATTCATTGCCATACGGCTTCTGAAATAGGGATCCCATTTGATTCATTAACATGCAGATTTTGTAGGTTGGTTCCAAAATGTGATGACTTCAGGATGCGATTATATCGTGAATCAATGTGCACCAATAAAAGGAGTGAATGAGATACAGGAAAAGGTAGAAGACTGGACTATTTGCCTCAAAATGAACTGAAGAATGCTACAAGGGTTACAAATTCTAACCATAGAACAACAATGCGAGCTCTTTGGTGGGAGAGGACAAAGTTTGCTACACTCTCTATTAGAATGAGATCCATAAAAGAAAAGTTGTTTGAATCGGCAGAAAGGAAGGTTGACTTTAGGTTTTGCAAGGATGTGTGTGAGGCACATAAGTAAGGAAAATTACAAGGTAAAGATGTAGTTTGGGAATTTTTCAAGGATATCTTTCATAACTTGATGCATACAAAAGTAGGGAGAAGGTATAGTACATCCACAAAATCCCTTTATGAGATGATCAAGTTATGGGGAGGTCCTAGATTACATAGCTTTATTAGCTTGAATCTAGATGGTACTTCAATATCTACGACTTTAAGGCAAGTTAGAAAGTCATTAGCATATATCCTAGGGGAGCATGAGCACATTTTTGAGGCAATCGGAAAATTTTATGCTTATTATAAAGCCAAGCATGGTATACATGGGCCAATTCTTGTATTGCTTGCTGAAGATGAAATAATTGTGAAAAAATATGTTAGTGGTAGAAAAAAGCGATATGTTGGTGGGGCATTGTGGTACGAAAGAAGAACATCAATGCCAATCACATTTGTTAGCGAGAGTTGGTGAGGGAATTGTAGGCCATGAGATTATCACTGATTCTTTTAAGAACAATTTTATTGGCCATTATGCATGTGTTATTATTGCAAACCCTTTACATAAAGACAACTTTTGTTCAAGGATTATTCTTCAACATCAGGTCTTCGATATAAAATTCCTTAGGAAGGATGGAGGCTAATCAAGTTGTAAAATGGTTGCAATGTAATAGGATTTCATGACCAATATTAAATCCACAATGGAAAAAATCTAGTGAATCCTTTGTTTAGTGGTCGATGAGAATTGGTTTTAGGAAATGAGTACATAAGGTTTGGTCATGTCAGAATGGTTTACCACACTTTTAAAGTGGATGATCACAACCTTAAGGGTGAAGATATAGAGAGGATGGATAAAAAAAATGGGTTTCCGCACAATGCATTTCTTCAAGGCATGTTCAGAGGTCTTTGAAAGAGTAGAGAAGAACGCCAAGTGGAAAGTTAGAGAGGACACTCGCTACATAAACTTATCTAATTTTTTTTGTTGACTACATTGACATATTTATGTCACATAGTTTGAGCCTTTGGGAAAGGGTGTGAAATGCTTCATGAGTTCATTATTTCTTCACATTATGGTTATGTTGGGTATAGAAATAATATCATATTGATGTAAACATAAATTTCATCAATAAAGAAGCATGTCAAGATGTGAAAATTTCTTTCCATTTTGAAGATTTTTTGATGAGATTGTTTCGAGATCATTACTCTAACTTTCCATGTGTTTTTCACCTGACTGGGTTATATGTATGTGAGAACTTATTTAATAAATTTGGTGGGATGGTTGGAGTGGAGAGGGCCTATGATTTCACTGACTTGCTTCTTGTTGTTGGAACCCTTAATAGAGTTGCTTAAGAAGAATCAAATCCCCAAGGGCTTCATTTTAATAAATCTCATAAGAATCAAGAAAGCATTTGGAATAGATTGCACCAAGAAAAAATAAAACACATTGACATATTGTCACAATATGATTCAATATCCATAGACGATAAAATTGTATAATCCCTTTAGGTTGTATTGAAGGATGCACAAGACATTTGATCAACTCTTGGAATGCAACCAGAAAATTACACTCAATCTTCTTGGTGGGTTAAACCATGGACAAAGGATCAAAATTATCCAACATTCCAAATTATGGATGAATTAGTTGGTGATTCTCCACCGAGTTGTTCCAACTCTATATTCCAATCTTCATCATCATTGGTACACAATGAAAGTGAATTTGAAATAATGGAAAGTGAGTGGAGACATGAGTTGGATGAAATTTTAGATTCCATTGATGAAAACGTAAGAAAATTGATATAACCAGAGGTGGATATTGATGGTAACAATATGTTCAAATCATGTTTGGTTACTCAGTTGAATGGAAATTTGAAATTATCCAAAGATAGGTTGATGAAAGTGAGAACTGGGATCTACTTTAGGCTAGATGGGAAGGCTCCACAAAAGGGTGTTTTAATTGGATTTGGAATTGGATCAAATTGTGGGGTGTTGTTTGAAAGCAACTCCATTCCCCCCATTGAACGTACTGCAAGAAAAGGTGTTCCTTGAAGTACAAACCAAGGTGTTTCTTATGGAACGTGGTACATTGGAAGGGTTCAAAGAATAAAGAAGAAGGATGGTAATAGGGTGTTTGATTACCATAATGACATCGACCTTTTGGATAGATTAGAAGGCATCAAGCTTCAATTATTTTAGTATAGTAGAATAAAGGGGCAGCACATGTATAAGTATGATTTGACAGATCATGCTTTTGTAATCAAGGAATGAAGCGGGGTAATGGGTTGACTAGAAATTCAGTTCCGTCCCAGATCACTCTTTTGCAAGATTGACACTTTTCGGATGTGCTCCTATCTCCAAATCCAAGAGAAACTATAGGGGATATGGGGCATCTTCTTACTTTGTTAAGCAGGAGTATCTCCATAAGCTATCCTCCCTTCCTTCCACAGGAACCGTTGCCTAAGGTAAATTCCTTCTATTGGATATTAGTGCATAACAAGCTCTTGAGTCCCTACTGCAAATAATTTAAGGAAGCATGGAACAGTTGGCCCCACTCATTGTGCATTATGCCAGAAATCAGAAGAAACAGAGGAACACTTCTTTCTCTAATGTGAGTTCACAAGGAAAGTTTGGTAGTTCCTTCTATAGGGCATTAGTCATCGATACATTCAGGCCACATCATGCATATAGTTGTTTAATAAGTGTGTTTACCAATATGATGGATCCTTCCACCAAAAGTCAGTCTTCAAAGTTAATATACCATTAGGAATGTGCATATAGATATGTAAAGTTCAATATGTAAATTTCCACACCTGATGCAGGTAGATTAGCAATTTTTCTTTGGTCGCACATGTCTAGCATATGAAGTTTTTTAAAATGTGTCATTTAGTGAATTTTTTATTTGATCCATGTTTTCTTTATATTGCTTATTTTATTCATTAATTTCAAACACCTATAGGTAGATTTTACAAGGTGATGGACAAGAACAAATATAATTGCTTGCTAAGGATGGGGACATCTATAACAAGCTTGCATGTTCTTTAGCTCCAAGAATATTTGGACAGGAGGATGTAAAAAATCCTTTGCTTATGCTTCTTTTTGGTGCCCCAACTAGAAAACACAAGGATGGAATGAAGGTATAATTATTTTATTGAAGATTTGTTATAGAGAAACTTGATTTTTTTGGTGGTGAATGTCTGAGAAAAATGCCTTGTCATTCTCGATTATCTGGTCTCTAGAGTCTATCTACAAAGGAAAACTTATATTTATTGCTCACATTTCTATTTTACTTGCAAATAAGAGGTGATTTGCATGTCTGTTTGATGGGAGATCCTAGAGTTACAAAGAGTCATTTGTTGAAAAACATGATTACTGTGGAGCCTCAAGGAGTTTACAACATAGGTCGAAGAAGCAGTGGTGTTGGTCTGACAGTTGTTGTTGAAAGGGATCTAGTCACCCAATGAAATGGTCCTTGAAGGTGGGGTCCTGGTATGCTTCTAAGATTTATTCTTTCCAATGTTTAAGTTGTTGGTTTCTTTGGAGTTGGAAATTTTTTTATTTTACACTGAATGCATTAGAGGTTTTACCAACATATATATTTCGACACCTTCAAAGTGGTGAAAAAACTAATGGATCTTGTATGTGATGAATCAGGTGCTATGGGCGAGACAGACCGTACTGTTATTCATGAAATGATGGAGCAACAAATTGTCAGCATTGCAAAGGTGGGCATAACAACATCTCTAAATGCATGGATAGTTGTTTGGGTTGTCGCTACTTCTATTATCATTCAATTTGAAGGTAGATTTATATGAGGTCTACCATGAATATGAGTTTGTGAATGTCATGAATTCTAGAGATAGATCTCATGGAATTGCATCAACCTAGTGGGACACACGGAAGGTGTCATGTATATAAGAAAAGGCTTTTGTTTTATCAATGTTTTTTATAGAAGAGATATGTAATTGGAACGTTGTACTTATTCGGGGATTCATTCATCTCTTATTTTTTTGAAACTAAAGTTTTTGCGTGTCCATGCTTCTGACTTTGCCTTGTTAAACTTGTTATATGCTCTTTAATTCTGGATCTTGGATCGAAAGTATGAGGTACATTTTCATTTTTCGAGTTGTAAACCATTAGGATACATTAGAGGATGGAGAAATTTGAAACCTCTTTAAACTCTTATATTGACTTGTACAAACATCCTAGTGCCCTTAATTTTTCTCCTATTTAGGAACTTGAATGGGTAAAAAAGGATTAATCTATTTTTACCATGATTTTATTTCCTTTCTCTCAGATAATTTTTGTTTTATGTTACTTGTTTTCAATTAATAGTTTTTTATTTAATCTTTAATTATATATATTGTTCTCAACTTTCTTTTCCTGCTTTTATTTCCATAGCTAATTAACAGTTCCTTATATAATCTTCACTTGAAAGGAGAGTATGGCTCATGTTTTCCCTCTGGTATTGTAGTGTACATTGTATCCTACTTTTTTGATGGAACTTTTTTTCTTTTTTACTATGTTGTTTTTATCACAGGGGTCGGTACAATCTACAAAGAATGCCTGCAGAGAATATCAAACTTGGTCATTCATTTTCAAAGTGCCCAGAAATACAGGGGATTTATATTAGCAAAGTCATTATTGCTTGAAATTCCTCTGTAATTATTATGGATGCCGAGTCATGGGCCTCTCGCATGACTACTGTTAAGCACCAAGCTCTCTTGAACACATGCACTTCAATTTTTCTCTGCTAAATTGTGGGAATTCCCCTTAATTTTTCCCCTATGCTTCTACATTTTACAATTTTTCTCAAGAATTCTACATGAAATGGAAAAAATAAAGGATTTTTGGTGAAGCAGAGAAATTAAAGGAATTTTTTGTAAGAAGTGGAGGATTTTTACTAGCAGTGGAGGAACCAAGGGAACTTATACAAGGAGTTGAGAAATTAGAAGAATTTTCTAGAAAGTCTGGAAAATTTTATGTTTTGCTTGTAGGTTATGCTAAGTCAACTTTTAAGAAATAATCTTTGTAGTACAAATTATCTTGAGATAATATTCATGAATTTAGGGAACAAGCCCTGTTGAGTACAATTGATTATTTTGAGAGAATTTTTCATGAATTTAAGTGAAGAATGTTTGTTGAGTCAATTGATTATTTTAAGCTAAACTTTCATGAATTTAAGAAAAAAAACTTTGTTCATTACATCTGATTAGTTTGAGATAAATTTCTATGTATTTAATGGAGAACCTCTAGGAAGTGAAATTGATTTTTTTGTGATAATTTTCATGACCTTAAGGAAGAATCTATGTTGAGTAAATCTGATTATTTTGAGATAATTTTTCATTATTTTAAGGAAGAATCTCTTTCTCATTTTGACTTGTTTTTTATGATACTTGATAAATTCGATATGGATAGTGATCTGGAAATGGCAAGACACATGTTATACCTGCATCAAAATTGTGAACCACCAACTTTAGGCTTTATTCCTCTCGAGTCTTACATCCTTAGGTGAGTTATTGTCACCTCGTCTTTAGATATTGATGCTCGAACTGTTGCACTCTAATGCTGAGTAGTTTTTAATCTTATGATGGTTAATATTTTCTAGGGCTTATATAGGAGCGACAAGAAGGGTATCACCTTCGATTCCTAAAGACCTTACCGAATATATTTTTAATGCGTATTATTCTATGAGACAAGAGGAAGCACAAAGTGATCCACCACATTCTTACACCACTGCCATAACACTTCCAAGCATTTTTCACATCTCAATGGTAATTTATCTATTCCTTTGTGCAATTACATAACGTGCGAGTTCTAGGAGAAGTGACTTTTCAAGTTCTCAAATTTGGCCTTTTAATCTCAGAAACATGTTTATTGACAAAAGCTTATGTTTGTTTCTTTTGTCTAGATTTATTGTTCAGAGACCCTAATTCGACTTAGATTCTCATAAACAGTGGCTCAAAGTGATGTAGATGAAGCCCTGAGGCTTATGCAAATGTCAAAGTTCTCCTATATGCTAACAGAAGAAAGAAAATTTGTTTGGATGTCATATCTGACATCTATTCAATTATAAGGGATGAAGCTTCAAGAATGAATACTATAGATGTTCTCTATGCTAATGCCCTGAACTGGATTTCTCAAAAGGTACTCTCCATGGATTGTATAAAGCATGATAAATATCATTAGTACAAATTTCCTAATCAAGGTTTTTTTAAATGCATCTAATTGGGTCTATTGCATGCATGCATGCTTACACTGAAGCTCAAATAAAGGAGTGTTGGGAAGAGTATGCAACATTGAATGTGTGGAAAATTGATCCAAATACATTTGATATTCATTTTATTGATGCCTAAAATGTCCAACAAGAGAATAATGTATCATATAGTTGTAAAGTAAATACCCTCATTATTCAACTCTTTTAGCAAAGGGAGTTTTGTTTTTTAGATGTCCTTGAACTGATATGAAACTTAAGGATGAGTTTCCTCTTAGAAAAATCATGAGGTTAGACGTGTCAAGAATTATATTCTAAATAGTGATTGCATGTGGACTTCCATGAACAAGACACTGGGACAATAGCCAAGAGTTTGTTATGAAGTGTCATTGTATGTACTTATGTAAAAAATATGTGTTTCCAGATAAACTCTATATGGTTTTTGTTATAGTACATGGTTTCCTGTCTTTCTTGCTTTTAAGCTTAACCTTCAATTGTTTCGTAAGCTTTAATTTAAAGAAAATTGGTGTCCAATTCTCATCAATTACAACAAAGCTCCATATGAAATTTATATTTGCAACAAAGCATGGAACTAGGTAGATAGGAAAGGTTGAAATAAGGAAAGGTAGGCTCTGAATTCTTTTTAGCTACAACAATATTATTGTTAGGTGGAAATATTTGAAAAATTATCCCTTGTATTTGAAAATTGATGTGATTTCTTCATTTATTGAAAATGGTAAAGGAGGAACATAATTATTACTAACATAGCTTCTTGAACAATGGCATATTATAAACTATGAATAGAATTTCATGGGCATGTCACATGAAAATATTAGGAATGAAGTTATTGTTCTATTAATATACGTAGGAACCCTTTGTAGTTTTACTTTTTCTATTAAGTCAAATGTTGGGAAGTTTGAGAATCCTTACACTAGCCATAGATTTTGTTGTCTCAGAAATTCAATATTAACTAAATTTAATCTTTAAGGATAGGAGAAGTTGAAGTTGAGTTTCTTTGTTCATTAAGTGTTCATTAATGAGTCTTTTTGTTCATTAAGTATTTAATAAACAAAAATTAGTTTTCTAATCATAGTATTGTATGTTTTTCTAATGTTCTTAATGAGGGACTACATCCTTCAAGGCAATTGTTGAAATGAGGCATAGAGGCCATACTCTCACTGATTAGTTTTTTTTATGTAAATAGTGTGATAATGGTTAGGTTTGTTTCCAATTCAATACTGACCAGGTCAGTTGAGATGCTCAAAGTGTAAATGCTTTTGCATCTAAAGCTTTCATGGAGGGTATGATAGTTACTTCACTAATTTGTGTTTTTTGTAAATTTTCCACCAACAATGTATACTTAGCTTAGGGCCTCTTTCTCATGGTACTGTACAATTGGATTTTGTCCTGATGCATTTTTTCATTGGATTATGCCTCTTTCTCATTGTTATTTTTGTCCTTAATATTAGATTATTTTGCAAAAATTCCAATAGTTGAGGACAATTTTGTTTGCATCACGTTACTCCATTTATTATGTTAGTTTCTCCATGGTTATTTGACACTAAAAGGAGTCAAACAAGTGTTCAAAATTTGGATTCTCTTTGTAAAATACTTATTCATTTTTGTCATTTATATCATAGGAAATGTAAATAAGATTGCAACAACAACTCTTGAGGCACTCAACCTTTCTTCAAATGCACTATCTCTTCATGTTGCTCAACCTTTTGTTGGATAGCCTTGAGATCACCAACATTAGTGAATCTCGGCACTATCCAACAAAAGGCTGAGAAACATGAAGAGAATAGTGCATTTGAAGAAAGGTTGAGCCTCAAGAGTTGTTGTTGCAATCTTATTTACATTTCCAGTGATATATAAATGACAAAAAATGAATAAGTATTTTACAAAGAAGAGAATCCAGATTTCTGGACACTTGTTTGTCTCCTTTTAGAGTAAAATAACCATGGAAAGATTAACATAATAAATGGAGTAACCTGATGCAAACAAAATTGTCATTGGCTATTGGATTTTTTTCGTTGTTATTTTTGTCAGCATTTTACAATTGGATTTTATCCTGATGCATATTGTCATTAGATTGGGCCTCTTTCTCATTGTTATTTTTGTCCTCAAACATTGGATTTTTTTCAATATGTTGGAGAACTTTGAGGGAGTGAAATTTCTAGTTTTTCCACATTTGAAGATAGTTATTTTCACCAAAAGCTATGTTTTAAGAAAGCACAAAAAGACAAAGTTGGCAATTTATTATTATGTAGAAAATTATTGGTTGATCATATTACTAAAAAGTTTCACTAAATTTTGGAAATGAAACAAATTAATTGTATGAAAACTTTGCAGGTAAAATTTACACAAGGGACAATTAAAGGCTAGAATTAAACATTAATATTGGAGAAGAAACATGGAGGATGGATATCATCCTTAAAATCATGGAGAATAAGTTAAAGGTTTGAATATCAATGTAGGAAATGAAGAGATAGAATCTAATGAGTACAAATAAAGTATTGAATCATTATAATTGGTCAAAATGACGAGGAGCACGAAGTTGGAGGTGTGAATTATAACATTGATAACACAATAATGCTAAGGACTTGAGAAGCAAAATCATTTGAACACATAACTAATGTAAAGCTTAAATCCGTTTTAGAGGCAAATGAAGAATGATTCACTAATATAAATTTTAAATCAATTAGTGGCAAATGAAGAATGGATTAGGCTTGTGGCAAGAGGGGGAACACAAAGCATATTCAAATAAGGGGTCTCAAGGAAGCCTCTATGCACTTAAGAAGTATTATTAGAGTTCCAAACATCACCAGTCACCATCTTATTCGATGAAAATGTCTCACATTTGAAGAATCAAAGAGTAGCTTGAAAGTACCTTTTTGAGCATTACATAGATAAAGATACATATGTTCTTCATTGGGTCACTTGTATTCTATAGAGACAAGATTTGATGTGATGGGCCTAAAATTCCTGATAAGGCAATCAAGAAGAAAAATTACTTGTATGATTAAAACTTGGGTGAAGGAGACTTATAAAAGAACCAACAAGATCAAAGAAATGATTAAAACTTGGGTGAAGCAGACTTAAAATTCTTTTCATTAAAAATGATCCTAACACATTGTCAAAGTCAACCAATCTAGAATGGGTTCAAGATGGAATAATCTTTGGGGAAAATGGAAAAGAATTCCAGTCAAATATTAGGGTTGTGAAGGGTATCATTTGTATAGAGATTATCCTCATAATGAGGTCAAAATGAGGAATGTGCACAATATCCAAGAAGCAACTAGAATGGAATATCCAATAAGATGTAGCTAAGCAATTTGCCCTCAAGGCTACACATTGCCCAAATTAGAAATCACCCAAGTTGCCAAGTGGTCTCTTCAATTAAATCAATGTTGGTTTATTTCCTATAACATTAGATCATGAGTGTGTTGCATCATATCAAGCTACAACCATGTGTTTTGGGCAAACATTTGTTTGAGTAATGCCATAAATTCAATGCCAAGCAATTGTTCATCAATTAACTATACTGTGAATGAGGAGAGGAATGGAGTGAAGCGCTATGAGCGTACATTTAAAATTTGAATGCATTTATTAACTTAAGACAATAGAGTTGTTTAGTTGTTGGCCACTAAATATAGGGTTCTTGAATTTCTTGAATAATCCTCAGTCTTGGCAATACAAGCAGTGAACCAAGCCAACTAGTCTGGACCAAATAGAGCCACTCATTCATCCTTGTAAGAAAAGAAGCCTTGAGCTTAACTTGATAAAGAACACATTTTTTTAATTAATTCCATGAAAATGTCCATGTTTATGAGATGGATAGGCCATATTCACATCATCTACAGATCCAACATTAGACCATTAAATGCCACAAATCATAGTGAGATTTGCTTGAGTGTGGGCTGAGTAATCGCATTATGGGAATACTAATATGCATCTCCTATGTATATCAAAATAATAAAGGTGCATTGTAGAATGCATGTGGGATCATAAGAGAGGCATCATGTCATTATGCTAGGGATATAAATATAAAGGGTTATAAAAAATGTTAATGAAAAATGGATACCTACAATATCTAGTGAAAGTAGGAGTTTTTTAAATTGGGAAAATGTATTGGGTTAATATTGGTAGGGAGTAAATAAAGTGATTTTTAGAGGTATTTCCCAATATGTAGTCAAATTAAGGGTATTTTTTTAGTATGCCATGAACAGACGTGCTATGTCAGAGGTTCATTGAGTGAAGCCCCCGTAGTTTTTTCTACAAGCCACTTGGATACAAATACCAAGAATAGATTTGGCTCTATCAAAATGTGGATGCTTGTATCACATTTTGGGAAAATAAATTCATAGCTCGAGGAGGAAAACCATACTCATAAAGGTTGTCCTTGAAAGCATTATTATTTATTAGTGTTCCATAGCCCATGTCCCAAAATGCATACTCACATAAATAAGAAAATCATGCAATAGTTTTCTATGCGTTGGGCATATACATAAAGGCAACATTTAACTAGTTAAATGGGATAGATTGACCCTTCCCAAAAAGTTGGAAGGCCAGGTATTCAAAGACATCCATATTTTTAGAAGGGCTCTTGCAGCACAGAAACTCTAGATACTTATACACAACTCATCCCCCTGGGGAACATTCTAGAAGAAAAATACCTTCCCACATCGTCCTATATTGATTGGATTCACCAACCGAAAAAATCCACTGAAGAATCAATAGTGTGGAAATCTTTCACCCTTTTCTTCCCTCTCATTAGGCACTGGATAGCTTTGCACATTGGAAATGGCACAAACATAAAGCTAAGGATTGATCTATAGGTAGATGTGTTGATGATTATAAACTATTCAACATACTTATTGAACATCTAAAAAATCACAAATATTTTTGTCTTGCAAACATAAAAGCACATTCTCCTTAATCTTAAAGTTGTGAAGAATGGAAACTGGTCACTGATTCAAATCTCTTTGGGTCACAATTTGAGGATAGGGGCTCTTACTTAAATCTCCTCACCTCTAACTACATGAGACAAAAGAAGATTGAGGCTAATAGAAGATGATATGGTTTAGTAAGAAAATTATTTCACTGCAAAACTGGGATATGAATCACACATCACCTCTCTCTTCATCAATAAAACATAATGGTGGGGGGAATGCATGTGGAAAATCCACGTGTAGCACTCCAACATCTTCTGAGATAAGCCACTGCATAACTCATGAAACACCCAAATCTATTCAATGCAAAACACTGTTTTTTACATCTTAATTATTATTAAGGTTTCATTAAATACTTGCGAGGCATTCATAATAGTTACGATGTAAAAAAAATTGTTCCTTGTCATTATTGTGTGTCCTGCATTGAATAGATTTGGGTGTTTCATGAGTTATTGGGGGTTACCAATAAATCCCAAGCTATCCGGCCATAAATGAACGGCGGCCGTATATGCCCACCGTTCGATTTTGCTTAGGCCGAAATCGGTGGGCATATACAGCCGTCGTTCATTTATGACCCGATAGCTTGCGAAATATGGCTTGTCGTTATTGGGTGGCTTGTGTCAGGAGATGCTGGAGTGTTCATACACACGTACATTGTCGCATGGAAGCCTCAATGTATTTAACTCATTTCATCTTGCATCACATATTCTTTGTACCATTTTAATTTATTAATCCCATTGATCAATTTTAAAAATATTAATGCATGACAATGAATCCATTCTTAGCTTTTAGGATGTTGTATCATCATCTTAAAATCCAAGGTAGTTATGATTTTACACATGGCATAGTTATGAATGTAATTATTTCTAAGTTTGATACATTCATAAAGCACTGCAATGAGCGTTGGTTGGTTGTCTTAACTAGTTGACTTCTTTCATTTGTTATCTCAGCAGATACTGTCCGTCGGAGGCCTACCACCAGAGTTATTATGCATCATAATTATTTCGTACAGAGTTGGACTGCAGCCCCTCACGATCCAAATGAGTGATAGACCGATTACGATTGGAGGGTGGGGAAAATCACATGACATTAATTTACTGAATGTAGATCAACCGAAGGTTGTGCTGCTATAACTCAGGTCCAAGTCGTAAGGTCTTACAGGAAGTAGCAAGTAAATGAATATCATCTTATCCACTTAATTATGGGATAATATTTCACTTACTTAAATTACGACGAGCTTACTAGTTGTTTTTAGTGTGATTTTTTAAAAGTTTTTCTAGTGGATTTTGTCGGTTTAATTTTTCTAAAATCCAGTAAGAATTTATTGAAATTACAAGTTTAATGGGTAACTGCTGCACAATCCAAGTGCCTTAAAGGTTTATCAAAGTGCTGAATCTATATATACAATTAACCAATTTAAATAACACAAATCAAGTTTTCACCTCAAATTATTTTACCAAATTCGAACACCAAAAAATCCAAAAAAACGCACTAAAAACAATACCCTTAAATTATAAAGTAAAAAAATGCAGCTTATCTACCTAATTATGTAACACCAAGCTTACAAAAAAATACAATTGTGAAATTTATATAATTAATTCTATACATCAATTCCCAAAGGTTATGCCAAAGGTTACATAACCACATGGATAGTCATTGATTCCATTAATCCAATTAGCTCTAAAGAATGTCTAGAAATTTATATATACACTTAAATTTTCAAATACCAATGAATATTTTACTGCAGTATAATAAGAACAAATTTTATTAGCAATTATAAATTCCCGTAAGGTCTACACAATACTTTTACCCTTTTAAATAACACGTAGTATTCCTCGACAACCATTCATTGCTTCGCCACTTATAACCAATATTCTAATTAATAAGGTAGTAAGGTCCTTGGGTCAAAATTAGACGTTAATTGGTTTTAGCTGTTGGAATCTCTGATCGAACTATTTAAAGTGCTGGATTAAATCTGTCTCCTCAACTTGTCCTGACGATGAACCACACTAGTTGGTTCGAAACGCATCGGCAAATGTCTTACCTAATGTGATTTACGCCGAAATCTTCTTATAACTATGATGGATCACAGAAGCCTCAATTCTACAAATGAATATTTTATTACTTTTAATAATTAATTTTAAAACTGAAATCTCAAAACATAATCAATTATCAACTTATAAGCTTTAATTTTCAAAACGACCCCATATTGTTGGCTCTATTATAAACCCCATATATGCAGAAGATATCCAACACACACTTGATATAGTGAATTAGTGTATTGGTATATTCAATCTTCTAGAAAGAACTTAACTAAGGTGTGTGTGATAATTGCTATATCATTAATGTACTAATTAAAAAAATAGTGTGGGGTTGTATTCCATCAATTATGTTCTAATAACATTAATTTTAAATTAGCATAGCTATCAACATACACCTCAATCCCAATCACATATAAATCGTGAAGATATATCATGAATGCAAACACATAAGGAGAACTAGTCCCCATTGTATTAACATAATGGTCAACACAAAGTAGCTTAAGTGTACAACTTATGGAATACTCTCTACATCATCAAAGCTCTAACTCTCTAATCCTACGACTAACAACAAACACTTTATTACATTGCAATCCTCATATATATAGATTCCTGGAGTAGTTGCAACATATTTAAGATATATTTTAGGGAATTTTCTAGATGTAAGCCCCTCATGTAAGAGGGTATGTCCCTTTAGAGACATACATAGAGGATCGAGGGAATTTTTCATAGAGGATATTTTGAAAATAGCAGCTGTTAGCACTCATAATGAACCTCAAGGCTGAGAAGAGGCAATCCGAAGGTAACCACAGACCAAGATTTCGATCTGGCATCTAGCCCTGCCAGACCACCACTAAAATGTGGCTGTAATAAGTGAATCTAAGGCTAGCTATGAAGAATGATTTGGTCGAAATTTGTGGGTTGAAAACAGCAAGAGAAGGGACCATTGGGTTGTGGAATCGAGGCTAGTTTCTTCGGGAAAACTTGGGGCAAAGTAAGTGCAATGTTCAGCCAGTTTAAAGATATAATGAGAGAAGAAAAGAGGAAAAAGACAACTGCCCTGCAAGCATCAATCAGGGGATGGATCTATAGTAGCAACTTTAGGAGCAAGAGAAGCACAGGATTACTCAACAGAGCATCTAATAGAGGATGGATTCTGAAAAGATAACCATTACATTAAACAACATAATCATTATGAAAGGAGCATCATGCGTGGATGGATTCTTAACACTTCCCTTAGAGAATTTTGTAATGAAATTAGAAGAAAAAACAAAGCATGGAAATGAATTTACAAGAAAAACACGCTGCAACATTAAACACCATGATGGATCCCAAATCTAAAGGGTAGAAACTGCTCCATTAAAAATAATATTCAGAAAAAGTTTTACACAGTCTAAAGCAACTTTTCTCTGCTGAAAAATTCGAACCCTTTACACTCTAAAATTCATAAAATATATACAATTAGCTCATCCCTGTACTAAGGGAGTTGAGCTCAACCATCTCCCTCAAGATAGAATTAGTTACATTAAATTTGGACCGAATTTCTGAAAATAGGTTTCAAAGATGAACTCTTATCTCTTGAACCATAATACTTGTTACAAAAATGAAAGAGGTTTTTGTAGATAAGGTCATGTTTGAGAAAAACCTCTCTTAAAGTTTGGAAATTTGTTTCTAGTTGCTCAGAATCTGTGTCACAAAATAATCTCTAAAACAGGAAATCATTAAATATTTAAATCTGTAAAAATAGACTATAAAGATTTAGTCAAATATTCCAATTCACGACACATGTGAATAAACTAAAAGAGGTTTTTTTTATATGGCTCGTGGTTGAAAAAAACCTCCTTGGGTTTCTCAAAATTACTTTCCATCTATTGTAAATGGTGCCGCAATACAATGACTAAAACATTAAAACAAATGCAAAATTTGTTTTATTTTAATTTAGGCTGCAAATATCACCGCATATCTCCCACATAGTAACACGTGCATAAAATAAAGGAGGTTTTTGTTATTTGGTATGTGATTGACAAAAATCTCTTTCAATTTTGTAAAATTCATGTCCATTAATTCAGAAACTGATTTTGTAGTAAACTTGTCCCTGTGTGCAGCAAATGACCTCAAAACATGCATAACCAAGAATCAATCATTCTTTTCGATCATATCTTTTGATCAAGAAACTAGTTACGGGAGTGTGATATACCGTTGGAAATATTTTTCCGAGATGCTTCTGATGAACATACTTAGGATATGATATGCACTGAAACTCATGTGCAAAACATCTCTGAAAACCAGACATAGTAAGAGCCCATTTTGATCCCTGGTGACAGGTTACGAAGACTGGAACTAGCATTGGCCTTATTGGCGATGACAACTCCTTGGAGGTGTCAAGAACACCGTAGACCAGGTGCCTCATCCATTGGGAAATACAGTCACAAATAGCTGTAAACCCAAAAAACTCATACCAATCCAAAAACATATGCATACTGCAATATGTACATAAACAAATACCATAAACTGAAATGTTGCCGTGGGCAAATTATTTATTTACAAATATACTCTTCTTTGATGCAATATTGATAGATCAAGTAATGTTGTAATGCCAGACCAACCAATCAAGCAGTTTTGTCAACGATGATTTTAGGGAGTGCTTGAGCCAGGACACAATTGGAAATGATGACAGCCATACATGCACAAAATGAGTCTGGTTGTGTAAAAGACAATCTGGTTTGTCATTCAAACTTGAAAGATACTCCATATATGCAACAACAGGATCATAGAAACCAGACCATGTTTGCTACCCTAACTCCTCAACATATGCTTCCAGCTGCAAACTGTCAATGCAAACATCCACGGGCAGCCCTATTGTTTCTTGTTTTGAAGGAGGGAGAGTTTCCAAGAAATTTTTGGGATCTCGGAATTCATATGACTTAATTTGAACATCTATATACTCAATCTCCTTCTCAAAATTTTCAACCACTAACTCAAAGAAACCAGTTTTACCGTTAAGAGGAAACTTCGAAGATCTCAAACATTGAAGCACGATAATGAAAAATACCTCATATATTTTAATATCCACTAACTGATCTCTAAATTCTTTTAAAACTTCACAAAACATAGTGTTTGCCACATACCCTACCATCATCTTATTTTAGTACATGAATGGATCAGTGAGCACTGGAATCTCTGGATTGAGTTGGAGTCGCCAGGTGAATGTTTCAGCCTTCATATGTGTCTGATCGCTGCCCACCATCAGCATCCAGATCTACAACTTGAATGATCTTTCCCGGAGAAGATCTGTCACCTCGTTCCTCGGCAACAGCGCCAATATGTTAGCACTCGGAATGAACCTCAATGTTGAGAAGAGGCAATCCGGAGGTAACCACAGACCAAGCTTTCGATCTGGCATCTAACCCTGCCAGACCAGAGAGGGCTCTCTCTTTGCCAACAAATGAGGCTATAATAAGTGAATCTTAGGCTAGCTATGAAGAATGATTTGGTTGAAATTTGTGGGTTGAAAACAGCAAGAGAAGGGACCATTGGGCTATGGAATCGAGGCTAGTTTCTGCCGGCAAACTTGGGGCAAAGTAAGTGCAATGTTCAGCCAAATTAAATATATAATGAGAGAAGAAAAGAGGAAAAGACCGTTGCCCTGCAAGCATCAATCAGGGGATGGATCTACAGTGGCAACTTTGGGAGAATGAGAAGCACGAGATTACTCAATAGAGCATCTAATAGAGGATGGATTTTGAAAAGATAACCACTACATTAAACAACATAATCATTGTGAAAGGAGCATCGTGCGTGGATGGATTCCTAAGACTTACCTTAGAGAATGTTGTAACGAAATTAGCAGAAAAACAAAGCATGGAAATGAATTTACAAGAAAAGCATGCTGCAACATTAAACACTGTGATGGATCCAAAATCTAAAGGGTAGAAACTGCTCCATTAAAAATAATATTCAAAAAAATCTTTACACAGTCCAAAGCATCTTTCCTCTGCTGAAAAATTCAAACCCTTTACACTCTGAAATTCATAAAATATATACAATTAGCTCATCCCTGTACTAAGGGAGTTGAGCTCAACCATCTCCCTCAAGATAGAATCAGTTACTTTAAATTTGGACTGAATTTCTGAAAATAGGTGTCAAAGATGAACTCGTATCTCTTGAACCATAACGCCTGTTACAAAACTAAAAGAGGTTGTTGTAGATAAGGTCATATTTGAGAAACAAATCTCTCAAATTTTGGAAATTCGTTTCCAGTTGCTCGAAATCTGTGCCACAAAATAATCTCTAAAACAGGAAATCATTAAATATTTAAATCTGTAAAAATAGGTTGTAAAATCTAGTCAAATATTCCAATTCACAACACCTGTGAATAAAATGAAAGAGGTTTTTGTTATATGGCTCGCGGTTGACAAAAAAGTCCTTGGGTTTCTCAAAATTACTTTCCATCTGTTGTAAAATGGCGCCGCACTACAATGACTAAAACAATAAAACAAATGCAAAATTTGTTTTGTTTTAATGTAGGCTTCAAATGTCACTGCATATCTCCCACATAGTAACACCTGTGCATAAACTGAAGGAGGTTTTGTTATTTTTTATGTGCTTGATAAAAACCTCTTTCACTTTTGTAAAATTCATGTACATTACTTCAGAAACTGATTTTGTATTAAACTTGTACCTGTGTGTCGCAAATGACCTCAAAACATGCATAACCAAGAATCAATCATTCATTTCGATAATATCTTCTAATCCAGAAACCGGTTATGGGAGTGTGATATAGTGTTGAAAATATTTTTCTGATCTGCTTCTGATGGACATACTTAGGTTATGATTTGCACTGAAACTCATGTGTAAAACATCTTTGAAATCCAGACATAGTAAGAGTCCATTTTGATCCCTAGTGACAGGATGCGAAGACTGGAACTAACATTGGCCTTATTGGGGATGGAAGCTCCTTGGAGGTGTCAAGAACACCATAGACCAAGTGCCTCATCCATTAGGCAATACGATCACAAACAACTGTAAACCCAAAAAACTCATACCAATCCAAAAACATATACATACTGCAATATGTACATAAACAAATACCGGAAACTGAAATGTTGCCTTGGGAAGCTTATTTATTTACAAATCTACCCTACTCTGATGCAAAATTGATAGATCAAGTATTTTTGTAATGCTAGACCAACCAATCAAGCAGTTGTAGCAACGATGATGCTAGGGAGTGCTTGAACCAAGACACAGTTGGAAATGCTGACAACCATACATGCACAAAATGAGCCTGGCTGTGTAAAAGACAATCTGGTTTGTCATTCAAACTGAAAAGATACTCCATATATGCAACAATAGGATCATAGAAACCAGACCATGTCTGCTGCCCTAACTCCTCAACATATGCTTCCAGTTGCAAACTATCAATGCAAACATCCATGGGCAGCCCTATTATTTGTTGTTTTGAAGGAGGGAGAGTTTCCAAGAACTTTTTGGGATCTCGGAATTCATATGACTTAATTTGAACATCTATATACTCAATCTCCTTCTCAAAAATTTTCAATCACTAACTCAAAGAAATCAGTTTTATCGTTAAGAGGAAACTTTGGAGATCTCAAACATTGAAGCACAGTAATGAAAAATAACTCATCTATTTCAATATCCACTAATTGATCTCTAACTTCTTTTAAAACTTCACAAAACACAGGGTTTGCCACATAACCTACCATCATCTTATTTTAGTACATGAACGAATCAGTGAGCGTTGAAATCTCTAGATTGAGTTGGAGTCGCCAGGTGAATGTTTCAGCCTTCATATGTGTTTGATCACTGCCCACCATCAGCAACTAGATCTGCAACTTGAATGATCTTTCCCGAAGAAGATTTGTCACCTCGTTCCCCGACAACGATGTCAATATGTTAGCACTTAGAATGAACCTCTAGGCTGAGAAGAGGCATTCCGGAGTTAACCACAGACCAAGCTTTCGATCTGGCATCTAGCCCTGCCAAACCAGAGAGGGATCTCTATTTTCCAACAAAATGTGGCTGTAATAAGTGAATCTTAGGCTAGTTATGAAGAAGGATTTGGTTGAAATTCGTGGGTCGAAAATAGCAAGAGAAGGGACCATTGGGCTATGGAATCGAGGCTAGTTTCTTTCGGAAAACTTGGGGCAAAGTAAGTGCAATGTTCAGCCAAATTAAAGATATAATCAGAGAAGAAAAGAGGAAAAAGACTGCTTCCCTACAAGCATCAATCAGGGGATGGATCTACAATGGCAACTTTAGGAGAAAGAGAAGCACAGGATTACTCAAGGGAGCATCTAACAGAGGATGTATTCTGAAAAGATAACCACTACATCATGTGTGGATGGATTCCTAACACTTCCCTTAAAGAATGTTGTAATGAAATTAGCAGAAAAAACAAAGCATGGAAATGAATTTACAAGAAAAAAATGTTGCAACATTAAACACCGCGATGGATCCCAAATCTAAAGGGCAGAAATTGCTATATTAAAAATAATATTCAGAAAAAGCTTTACACGGTCCAAAGCATATTTCCTCTGCTGAAAAATTCGAACCCTTTATACTCTTAAATTCATAAAATATATACAATTAGCTCATCCCTGTACTAAGGGAGTTGAGCTCAACCATCTCCCTCAAGATAGAATTAGCTACATTAAATTTGGACCGAATTTATGAAAATAGGTGTCAAAGATGAACTCGTATCTCTTGAACCATAACACCTGTTACAAAACTGAAAGAGGTTGTTGTAGATAAGGTCATTTTTGAGAAAAAATTCTCTCAAATTTTGGAAATTCGTTTCCAGTTGCTCAGAATCTGTGCTACAAAATAATCTCTAAAACAGGAAATCATTAAATATTTAAATCTATAAAAATAGGCTATAAAGATCTAGTTAAATATTCCAATTGATGACACCTGTGAATAAACTGAAAGAGGTTTTTGTTATATGTCTCGTGGTTGACAAAAACGTCCTTGGGTTTCTCAAATTTACTTTCCATCTGTTGTAAAATGGTGTCGCACTACAATGACTAAATCTAAAACAAATGCAAAATTTGCTTTGTTTTAATGTAGGTTTCATATATCACTGCATATCTCCCACATAGTAACACTTGTGCATAATTGAAGGAGGTTTTTGTTATTTTGTATGTTATTGACAAAAACCTCTTTCACTTTTGTAAAATTCATGTCCATTACTTCAAAAATTGATTTTGTAGTAAATGTGTCCTTGTGTGCAACAAATGACCTCAAAACATGCATAACCAAGAACCAATCATTCATTTCGATCATATCTTCTAATCCAGAAACCGGTTACGGGAGTGTGATATACCGTTGGAAATATTTTTCTGAGATGCTTCTGATGGACATACTTAGGATATGATTTACATTGAAACTCATGTGCAAAACATCTTTGAAAACCAGACATAGTAAGAGCCCATTTTTATCCATGGTGACAGGCTGTGAAGACTGGAACTAACAGCATCAAGACATGTTAAAAATAGAATCTAAAAATTCCAGTTCAATTTTTCCTTGAATTAAACTGAGTATTAAAATCAAATTCTATTCTCATAGCAACATGTAAATTGTTAATTAAGTTTAATTAACTTAATTAGTTTAGGAATTTCGAGTTGGAAGTCTTTCTGTAGTCATGTGTATTTTCTCCCTATATTTTAGGGGTCCAATATGAGTTTAATTGTGAGTTGTAATTAGATAACTCAGTTTACAAAGTTAAGTTCAGTTAAATTAGTTCCAAGCTATATGTGGAACTAATAGAGACTTAATAGTTAGTTGGTGCACTAATGCATCCACTAGTGCTACTCCAGTTAACTGAAGATTTCCTCATCAGAAACTCATGCATGTCGATTCTGAGAAAGACCCAGTTGAGACTAGAGTGTAGTGATAGTGTTTTATTAGTTGTATGATTCACTGAGTTGTATAGATCATGCATGCAATCATGAACTGAACCTAGTGTGGATTGCACAGTTTTGGATGCACTGGATTCCCAATAATATGGGTTATTCAGCCATAGGAATTGCACAAGGAAATAGGGGCTTAGAGAGTAGCAGAAGAGGCTAAGGTTTGGCTTGAGCTTGCTTGTGAGTTGGGAGATTTATCATACAGAGTGTTGGGATTGTACTTGTGAGAACAAGCATTGTATTATCATCTTGATTTCCGATTAATGCAATATAGTTAGTAGGGGTCTCGAGTTGTAGCTTTCCCCGGAAAACTTATTGTGTTATGTGCCATTGATTTATCTTCCTCTTTCTATTATTGTTTTCGTTGATATATTGGCTTCCGTTGGTTGAAAGTAGAAGTAGATTTATATCATGTGCTTTAGTAAATTGCATGAGCTTGTGAATCTACAGGAGTTTCTACATGGTATAGGAGCTCAAAACATTATACTAGAGGAGATTTCAAAGTTTTGAGTTCAGGGTTACAAGTGAAATTCGAATTTGCAATACATACTTTAGGATCGACAGATGGTGTTCTACGGTTTGCAGCTCGAGTATATCTTGGATGACAACTCGAATTATATAGCCTAGAAGGGCATGATGGAGGTCGTGTTGGAAGACAATGGATTGAAGGAATTCATTGATCAAGACATTCCTAAGCCACTAGCATCCGATGCTCAAAATCTGGCAGAATGGAAGAAGTGTGTGGCAAGGGCGAGGTGGATAATCCTTGAGGGAGTTCGAGATCACATTGTCTCGAGTCTCCATGGGATGAAAACTCTGTATGCTATGTGGAAAGTGTTGAAGGACCTTTTCTAGAACAGTAGTGACCATAGGAAGTTGGCACTGAAAGATAAACTTCGAAAAATCAAGATGGAGGTGGGCGACTCAATTGCAAATTACTTGACAAGGTTCACTCATTATCGGGATGAGCTTGGAAGTGTTGGAATCACTATTGTCGAGAATGATATGGTGAGCCTAGCTGTTCTAAGACTTCCCAATAGTTGGCATAATTATTAAGACTCTGTCAATGGTTGGGAGAAGCTCCCAGATTAGGAACGATTGTGGTCGGATTTGATGCAGGAGGAGATCAGGAGGGACACTAGAGATGGGACCTCTTCCAAGGAAGTGGACGAGGATTTTTCCCTAGCAAGGCAAAGAAGGCGAAAGGAAAGAAGTCCCAAGGAAAGGAGGGTGGAAAGAAGATGAACTTGACAAAATTCAAGTGTTTTCACTGTCATGAGCACGAGCACTATTCCAAGAACTGCCCACAGAAGAAAGCAAGCAAGAAGGAGCCGACAGTAGCGACAGTAAGTGAAGCTCTAGCTTCACAATTTGAACTTGATTTCACTCTCATTACATGCATGGCCAGCACTGTCATGGGATGCGTGTGGTATCTTGACAGCGGTGCCTCATTCCATATGACTGGGAATATAGATATCTTTAGTGATTTTGAGGAGAAAGACCACAAGCAGAGCATAGAGTGTGGAGATGACGAGAGGAATAGAGCTACATGGATTGGTACAGTT
This sequence comes from Pinus taeda, assembly GCA_000404065.3. Lineage (NCBI taxonomy): Eukaryota > Viridiplantae > Streptophyta > Pinopsida > Pinales > Pinaceae > Pinus > Pinus taeda. The sequence continues at coordinate 455,721 of APFE031565874.1, forward strand.
ACCTTTTAGAGGGAGTCTGGCTCCCCTCTTAGGATCACAAATGTGATGTATGTTCCAGGACTAAAGAAAAATCTTATTTCAGTCGCAGTATTGGAAAATTATGGCTATGATGTGGTTTTTAGTAAGGGAAAGTTTTTCCTTAGACACATCACCATCGAACAGGTGAAATAGATCGGTTCACGGGTCAAGAACATGTATGCTCTTGAGGTTCAAGATGCATGCAAAGCCTTGAGGAGCAAGGCAAAGGTTAGAGACTTGGTGGTTGAGAGGGAGAGTAAATTGCCTCTCAACATGCAGGCCTAGAAGAAGCCTCAGAAGCAACTTCAGAAAGTTGTGGAGCAGCCACAACTAGAGAAGATGAGAGGAGATCGAGTCTAGATATCCACTCAAGCAGAGAAGAAGCAATCTCATACAATTGTGAAGCAGCCACAATTGGAGAAGCTGAGAGGAGATCGAGTGGAGGCATCCACTCATGCAGAGACCTCTAGTAGGGGGTAATTTCGAGCCAGGTGGGCACAGGGAACACATGCAACCATAACTCCAGGTGTCAGGTGGGGCGATGTGAAGTGATAGTGACAAGAGGGTTGAAATTGGGTAGGGTCCATTAAGAGTTTTATCTCATGGATCGTACCTTGCTACGGGAGCCCAAAGTATATAAAAGCGAGAGGAATCAGTGTTGATTAATGCAATCAGAGATCAGAGTGACAGAGAATAGAGCAGTCAAATACTGAAGAGCACGAAGAAGGGTTGACAACAGTGTGGAAAGGCAGAGTTTTCAGTCGACAGAGGCAATAACAGTCAAAGACTTTGATGACAGATGCATCATACTGATTCAGGTTGGATTTTTTTTGTTTCTAGAGTTGTTGTAGCAACAACGCTAGAGATAAGTGTTGCATGTAGAAAATTCCAAATGTTCAAGATCGAGATAGAGTTGAATTCCTTTCTTGTTGAGAGGGAGTGTTGAAAATAGCAACAAGAAATGTTAAAAATAGAATCCAGAAATTCCAATTTAATTTGTCCTTGAATCAAACTGAGAATTAAAATTGAATTATATTCTCATAGCAACTTGTAAATAGTTAATTAAGTTTAATTAACTTAATTAGCTTAGGAATTTCAAGTTAGAAGTCTTTTGTAGTCATGTACATGTTCTCCCTATATTTTAGGGATCCAGTGTGAGTTTAATTGTGAGTTGTAATTAACTCAATTTATTGAGTTAATTTTAGTTAAACTAGTTCCAAACTATTTGTGGAACTAATAGAGAAATAAAAATTAGTTGGTGCACTAATGCATTCACTAGTGCTACTCTAGTTAACCGAAGATCCCCTCATCAGAAACACATGCATGTCAATTATGAGAAAGACCCAGCTGAGACTAGAGTTCAAGGACAGTGTACTCTCAGTTGTATGATTTACTAGGTTGTATAGATCATGCATGCAATTAGGAACTGAACCTAGTGGGGATTGTGTAGTTTTGGATGCACTAGATTCCCATTAATATGGGTTATTCATCCATAGGAATTGCGCAAGGAAATAGGGGCTTGGAGAGTAGTAGAAGAGGCTAAGGTTTGGCTTGAGCTTGCTTGTGAGCTGGGAGATTTATCAGACTGAGTGTTGGGATTGTTCTTGTGAGAACAAGCATTGTATTATCATCTTGGATTTATGATTAATGAAATATAGATAGTAGGGGTTTTGAGCTATGGATTTCCCTAGGAAAACTTATTCTATTATGTGCCATTGATTTGTCTTCCTCTTTCTATTATTGCTTTCATCGATCTATTCGCTTCCGCTCGTTGAAAGTAGAAGTATATTCTTGTCATGTGCTTTAGTAAATTGCATGAGCTTGTGATTCTACATGATCTATAAGATACCTCCTCAAGTTCTGTATTCAAAACTCTATAGAGTCACATACATATCCTTTTGTGGGCTCATGTCTCTTGCAAATTTGTCTTTTGTTGAACTTTGCTTTAGTCAAAACTAGGTAATAATGAAATTTTAAGGACTAGTTAGTATTATCCCACCATCTTTTGTGATCCGTTCTAGTTGTTAGAAACCATGAGGCACGCGAGAGGTTTATTGGGAAAAGTAAAATTTAATGCATTCCCTTCTTTTTGGTTGATTTCAAATTGGTTAAATGGGGTTTAAATTTTATATGGCCAATTAATCTTCTCTCTTTGCAGGATACAAGTTTGTCCTTACAACTATGTATTACTTTATAGGTTGGGCTAAAGTAGTTTCATTTTGAAAAGCAAAGTTCAAACATGCAAGAACATTCCCTTGAAAGTAATATTTTCTCATATTTTGGTCCACTTGTAAATATTGTTATAGGTAATGTGTCAAGTTTTGTTTCAATTTAAATAATTAATTTTTATTGGAAATATAATATCATTGCTTAGCTTTATCTTACTGGGTTTTAACATGGGATCATTTATAAAAAAAGAGGTAAGGTGGGGAAATAATTGCAGTCTATGCAAGCCACATGAGGAATCAAACATACACCAATTTCAATTTTGTAAGTTTATTTTTCAAGTCTAGCATGAGTTTGAAGGGTCCCTGAGTAAAGATTTGTTAGGCCCCATAATTGTTGTATTTAATGCACCTTTCTATTTATATAATGCCCTAGTTATTCCCTTGTTTACCCAATTTATGAACTCTTTCTACATTCTTTCAATGCAATAGCGAAGATTCATGCTTGGGTTGTATTTCATATAATAATACCTTCATTATATGCATTTTTAGTATTAATGTTCATTATAATATTATTAATGTAGATTGTCTTGTTCTTGTATTGCATAGGGATCCTGCACCAGGTATATGTGGGCTACTTCATCATTCAAGCTTTCCACGAAGGAAAATGCTAGCTGGTAGTATAAAAAAGCATCTGGAATTATCTTGGATCCTTTTTTATAGTAAGAGGTGCACGTATATTTCATTGACATGTTCCTACACTAAAGAGCAACATCCCTGCACTAGAGAGCAACCAATTTGGAGCTTCGACATCTCGGCACGCTTCCAGGGAAAACCGAGGAATTTTATTGTCCAAAATGATGTGATAACGCCTTCCCATGAGTTGGATTGCACCCAGGTCGCATGTGTGGGTCTCTAGAATAAAATCAACAAATTTGCTCAAAAATCACACAGTTTCAAAACAGCCAAGTTTGATCTCGATTTGCACGAAGATGGAGGAGAGTCTCGGAAATCATAGCATATGAGTGCTTTACTAGTATAACAAATAATCTAGAACCAAAACAATTTCCAAAGATTCGTATTGGTCTAAAAGTTACACGAGGGCCTTTGAGGCAGTTTTACAAAAAAAAAATTGTTTTTCCATAATTTTAGGATCTTGCCGAGATTTGCAAAAGTAGCCAAACAATCAATTTTAGGCATGCTTTACGATGAAATGGAGTTGAATAAGAAAAATAAAACAGAGGTTTTTGTTTCAAACATGAAAAATTAGGTTTCCTCAAAACATTTTTCCAAAACTCGCCATGGTTAAGAAGATACGCAAATATATTTCAGGGCAATTTGTTAAAAATATGTAATTTTCCATAATTAAGAAAAATGGTTGCTAGAGCAAAAATTCCCCTTGTAAATTTTATAAAAGGATTAGCCATGGCCTGTGTGGAGGGGATGTTGTCTTAATTCCATATTGATGGTTGGAGCTTGAAGCATATGGTTGTTGATGTAAGAGACAGACTAATTTTTAATACAAAGCTTCTAATGCCAGGTTTATTTCTCCAAAACTGTTGTTCTTAATTATTGTTTCCATTCTGTAATTTGATTTTGTTTTAAGAGGGTGAGAACTAATTGGTTTGGTCCCAACCAACCTAGGTCAACATCCCTCCCCTTATATTATTTTTGTGTGGTTTGTTAATCTGGAATATAGTGTGGGTTTGCTTATAGATTTGATGCATTGACTGTGTTTTATTATGAATCTATTAAGTCTTGTGTGTGCAATTTTATAATTTGTTTCTCAGGTATTTGAGCTGCATCTTTTCTTATGGTCAATTGGCATTTGTATTTGAAGAGTGAATTCATAAATGTAATAGATCTCATTGAAATCATCGCTTATATTTGTAAACCAAAATACCTTGATACATGATCAATGGTAATTTGTTTGACAAAATTCTGATGTGTGTTTTCTTCTAAGGTTCCAGTCTCATTTCACATTTGAAATACTTCATTATAACAGGGATATCATTAGCGAGATTTTGATCTACAACACTTGAGTCAATGGTTACATAAGAGTTGGAGATCCTTCAAAGTTTAAGATCTTTGTTTTATCATAAGAAATAACATATTCGAGAGGAACTCAAGACCCTTTTGTTCAAAGAGTAACCTAGGTGGTTAAAGATATAATGGAAACCTTTGGTGATTGTCAAAGCAAGTAAATAACCTTTTTAGGGTTTGGCAAGTGTAATGATTTGGCTTGTTGGAATGTTATTTGAACCATGATTTGAGAATATTTATAAGCCATGTCATACCATTCAATTTGCTTTACATTGACACAAGAGAAAATATTGTTGGTTTACATTTGATCTCAAATTTTGATTGGTTTTAATAACTTGTACTCTTAACTATGGTTTACATTTATGACATTCATTTATAATGATGTTGAACAATGAGTGCAGGAAATGAAATTTGGTTACTTGAATTAAATACTTGTAGCCTTTTACGAGTGATCGTTTTCAAAGAATTGGGTTGTATCATTAGGGTTACAGAGTGTTTTACATTTGATTTGTTTTATGCATAGTTTTCAACATTGATGATTGTGTGATTGTTGTGATTACAAGTCTAAGAAGCATTTGAGAAAAGTGATTGTTTTCATTTATTCACACAGTAATTTCTCATACATTTCATGCATTTGAATCATTTCAATTGTTAGCACTAGTGACAAATTCAAATCATGCTTTCAATTATTTGATTGTTTACAGAGTGGAGTGGAGATTTAACCTAGTGCAATAACTTGAATAGAGATTTTATTTTGATTTACGGGTCTTGTTTGGCATTAGTAGAGCTTGGATTGCTTAAGGTTGAGACAATCTTTATATTCTCTTGGTTAATGCTCATGTTTCTAGTTAATTACTCATTAGGGTTTTCTTCTTGATTTCCAAACATTTAGGATTTTCTCTTAATTAGGTTTGTTTACAATTGGTGACAGAACTACAAGATTGGTGTTTATGCTTTCTCAATTTTCCTTTGTAATGTTAGATTCAATTTAATTTGTTGGGATTGATGCGCAAGTTAGACTAGAATTTAATTTACAAGTTGCTAGGGGCTCTCTCCAACATTTCCAATGTTGCGCCCCCAAGTTTACGAACTCACGAATTGACAATTAAATGTTGGTCCATTAGTTAAACATATACTACACCCAACATTTTTGCGCCGTTATCGAGGAGGTGCTTAGGGGATTGACCTTGGTGACCTATTGTAGTTTGGTTTGCTTTTCATCAAGTTTCTCTTGCAAGTTTTTGTTCTTTGAATTTATTTCTTTCCTGCATATTTGTGTTGTTTTAAGGTTTTTCATTTCTCCGGTGTTGTAAGAACCCCCTATATATACTAATCCACGTATAATAGAATATACCAGTTGACTTGTTGAGAACAGGAAAATGATATTTTGAGGAATCATTCAATGAGGAGTTTTGATGTTGTTGAAGAGACATACAAATCATCCAATGAAGAGCTAATAAGTGCAGAATTTAATATTTTTCTTGAACATAAAGGTAATATTATTAAATCTTTGATTTCAAAATTGGATGATTTGTAGCAAGAACAAAAGGAGGATGAAGAACCAATGTTGATATTTTGTGCCAACTGTAGAGAGAAACAATTCCTTGGAAAGTGTCCACTTAGTAACCTGAAAGCTTACAAAATCTGTGAAGAGGCTCATGCAACAACACATTGCCCATCACTACCAAGATTACTAAAGGTACTGAGGAAATCAAGTAACGAATCAAATCCGCTTTTGGGTATAACTCAAAACTTATCAAGATAACTCTACTTTTCCAACATATTGCTTCATGCAATGTACAACATACTTTAGGGAGAAAATAAATGCATCCAAATAACAAGGAAATGCATCAATAAGGAAAGATTTGCATCAATTATCAAAAGAAATGCAAGGCCTTAATTGGTTAATAAATCTAACCATCTCTTTCCAAACCATTTCAATGGAGCTTCTTTCAGCTACACTTCATGATGTGTATCATCCTGACCCACATCAATTATGGAATCTCTTTTCCATTCTTGCCAAAATCTCTCTCCACCTTCTTGAAATGTCATGGATGACTTGTTTGATGAAAAGTCCAACACTTGTATACAAGATGACCCTGCTTATGGAAATAAGTGCAAAATAATTCCATCTTCTTTCCAACATGATTTCCATTATCCAATGGACCTTTGGCTTTCTCTCTCTTTTGTTTTCAAAGTTTCTTGTGTATGGTTATCTTCTTCTAACACCTCGAAACAGTATGGTTATTCAAACCACAAAAGGAACATGTAAATTTTCTCCAAATCTTATGTGAGGATTTACCATGTTTATCATAATCGAAAGAAACTTGATTAAAGGAAGATTTATACCTTGCACATTCACCTTTGTCACCTTCTTGAGGAGGTGAATTTGATGAGGTAGTATCTCTCTTCAGAATACCAACAATGGTTTCAATGACCTTAGAGCTTTCAACATCCTCTTGTTTGCCATTTCCACTAGTTGCATGCTTATGAGCATATTCTTGCAAAGTGGGTATAAAACTTTTACATTCCTCATGAACACAAACTTCACAAGCTTGAGGTAATGAACATGTACTGAAATTCCTTAGAACACCTTCATGTGCCTCCTTGGCTTTGGAGTATTCTCCATCATGTTGTCCATAACCAAGACCCAAATGCCTAGGCCTTTCCTCAACAACGATTGGCTCAACTATGCCTTGTGCATGTTTGCCTAACCCTTTACCTTCATAGCCCATCTTCATCAATAATTTGGACCCTATTCCTCTAGTGTGTCTTTCAAAAGCACCAAAACATTCATTTTGAGAGGAAATTGAAGATAAACTTTAATTGCATACCTCATTTTCATGCACATACTTGTTTAGGGTTTCTTTGGCATCATGGAGTTGAATTGCCATCTCATGCATATTTTCAGGAAGCTCTTCTTCCTCCTCCTTCATGACCACCAACTTCTCTTGAAGTATAGTGTTCTCCTTCCTATCTTCATATAGCTCTTGAAATTTATCTCTCATGATGATAAGCTTTTGCAACATCTCTTTATCAAAGAGTCTTGCTAAGGAATATGGATTAGAAACATCACTTGTTGAAGCTACCATCACACTTGTAATGCATCAAAAAGCTTCACAAAACTTCAAAAAAATTCTCAAAAAGAAGCATCACATGCCATCTCCTTTCTTCAGCTGACACACATAAACTTGCACACAGTTAAATTCTCCTTGCAAAAATACAAAACCAATAGCTAATTTTCTAGCTAAACTTGGAAAACCATCTCAGGGTTAAAATGAGCTAACAAGTGCTCTGATACCAACTTGATCTTAATGTTGGGCAAACTTGTTAATGTTATGCAAGCTCCTTCATCAGTATAAAAATAATGTGTTTAGGATCGTCTCATTTAACCAAAATGTGAAGGATTATGTGTCAAGTGTTGAGGGTGTTTGATGAGAAATTTATGAGATTAATTAGTTGTTTAAAACACATATACAACAAGTAAATTGTAGAGAAATAAAACACAATGAACTCAATAAACAAAGCTGATAAAGGAGTTCACCCCTCTTGGGCTACATCTCCATGGACCTGCTTCAATAACTAGGCCCTCTTTGGATTAATGGTCAATTCTATGATTACATGAACCTACAGTGCTCCAATGGATTTGCAACTTGCTCCATCAGATTCAAAAGACCCAAACACCCCAAAAAGGACTCTCCAAGCTCTGCAATTTGACTTCAGCTGATCTAGGCTTGACCTCCTCTCTTGGTGGCCCTAGGCTTCCTTAAACTTCAACGTAGAAAAATCGCATACAGAAGTGTCTTTCTACCTCTACAACATGTCCCATTGTGTTCATAGCATCCAAATCATCTAGCACTGACTCTTTCTGAGCCAAAATTGGTCGAAATATGCCAAAGTTGTGGCATCTTCAATTTTCCCTAGGAAAACTCCACGAAAACTAGAAAAACTCTAGTTAACCCCACCAAAAATGGAGGAAGGCTGAATTTGTCGAACTCGCCAAAAGATCTACCAACCTAATTCACACTTAATTAGGAGTTAATCATGGATTAATTAATGTTAAACCCATTTAATCCATGTGGTTAACAACTGCTGGCCTCTGGTTATGTAGTTGGTCACATGGCGGCAGTTACCCGACAGTTACCTCCCAAACTCTGTCGGCATAAACTTTAAATACCAAATGTGCCCATAGTCTATTAAGACATATGATGGTGGTATAGAGGTAATTTTTGGCACTTGTGTGGGCGAGGTCACAGGTTCGACTCCCCAACTTGCCAATAAACTTTTAAATGACCTTTGAGAGGGCACGTGGTGTCCTTCGGCTTGCCACATGTCAGCCTCTCATTGGTCCACCTCTAATGTTGATGACCAGTTACATGTTGCCACTTGTCAAAATCTGGTTAAGCCACCTATGGGAATATTCTAGGAATATTTTAAGGAATATTCCTTGGAATATTCTTTTTGCTGATTGGGTTGTACAGATGCCTAGTTAGCATCATAGTCACAAAATTTTGCTTGTTTGACAAAACGAACAGCAGGCTCTATCTTTCTCATACGAAATCTGTTTTGAGTGAAACAAGTTGCATTGGGATCATATCGCTGAGATGAACACATTCCTTCAGGTTTTGACCATTCTGAGCACTTTGATTTTTGAGCAAATTTTTGCCCTAATCCAGATTTCGATCACTTTAGGGTAGAAGGACCAATCAGTAGAGATTAGTAATTAGAAGCTTTTTCACGTCATCGCATTCACTTAAGGAGAAGAATTTCTTCCCCACCTATTAAGTAACCTATTATAGGTTAATTATAATCATAATTTCTTTTTAAATCATTAATTGAGGGATGGGAGGTCTCATTACGAGCTGACCTACTGTGATCATGGGTCCTAATGAGAATGGAATTACCGCTACTGGTCACCAAGCCAGGGTAATGACTTTCACTTGAAAAGCTGGAAGACAAGAGGTCTCATCATGAGCTGGATTGTTCATTCTTGTTAGTTCTTGTGAATGTCACTATTGTTAGTTAGTTACCAAGCCAAAACAATGGCCTTCAATTAACTTTTAAAAAATATAAATGCTTTCAATTGACTCTGAATTTATATCTAATATATGGGACACATAAATTTCATGGGGTTAAAAGGCATCCATGTCGAGGCTATAGATGCCTACTAGAAGCAGGGCCATGCCTATGGTATTAAATTTAATTTTACACTATGATTTACTTGGTTGTTTTTGTCTTTCCCTGAACTCATTATCATATCTATCTGAGAATGGCTTTAATATCCTTTCGGTAATGTGATTTGGAGTTCTATATTTCATAAATTTGAAGGTTTTTATGGATGTGGGACCCTTAGCACAGGTGATTCACTTTGCTTGAACAAGAGAAGCTTCAACTATATGCTTGGGTAATGATAATATGGTCATCCTCGGTATCATTTTGTCATATTTCTTTTTCCCTATTTCCATCCATTTTAATGTCTTGGCTTCCAAATAATGTCACTTCTATTTATAATAATGAAGTTATTGAAAGTGAAGTCTTGCTGATTTGGACTAATCTTGAGATGCTTTATGGAAATTTTGATGGTTGGTTATTTCATTATGACATTATCCTTGCAGTTTAACATTTTTTTATAGCAGCCCTGGTAACAAACTTTCTTTGGATCAGCCTTAATGAATAAATAATCGAGTATAGAAATGAACCAACATGCATTATCTTTTAGAGTAATCAAATCTAGTAGGGAACATTTGTTTACATATGGTTGCAGGAACATTTATGATTCAATTTTGGTTTTTTGCAAGGGAACATCAGTATAGCAGTTGATTTGCTTGCATGAGGACATGCAAGATGATCGGCATGGGGGTATGTTATGCCCCAGAATTGTTGTACTTAATGCACCTTTCTATTTATAAGATGCCCTACTTATTCCCTTATTTTACCAGTTTATGAACTATTTCTAAATTCTTTTAATGCAATAGCGAAGATTCATGCTTGGGTTGTATTTTATATAATAGTACCGTTGTTATATGCATTTTTAGTATTAATGTTCATTAAAATATTGTTAATGTAGATTGTCTTGTTAATGCATTGCATAGGGATCATGCACCAGGTATGTGTGGGCTACTTCATCATTCAAGTTTTCCACGAAGGAAAATTCTAGCTGGTAGTATAAACACATGCAATGAATTATCTTGGATCCTTTTTTACAGTCAAAGGTGCACGTATCTTTCATTGACATTTTCCTGCACTAAAGGGCAGCATTCCTGCACTAGAGAGCAATTAATTTGGAGCTTCGACGTCAAGACATGGTTTCGGGGAAAGCTGAGAAATTTTGTTGTCCAAAATGATGTTATAACACCTTCCCATGAGTTTAATTGCACCCAGGTTGCATGTGTGGGTCTCTATAAGAAAATCAACAAATTTGCTCAAAATTTGCACAGTTTCCAAACTGCCAAGTTTGACCTCGATTTGCATGAAGATGGAGGTTAATCTCGGAAAAAATGAGCATATGGGTTTTTTTACCAATATAACAAATAATCTAGAACCAAAACCATTTCCAAAGAGTCACATTGGTATAAAAGTTACACGAGGGTCTTTGAGGTAGTTTTATAAAAAAACATTATTTTTCAAGAATTATAGGATCATGCCTAGATTTGCAAAAGTAGCCAAACAGTCAACTTCAAGCACACTTTTTGAGGAAATGGATTTCAATGAGAAATATAAAAGAGAGGTTTTTGTTTCAAACATGAAAAATTATTTGCCTCCAAACATTTTTCCAAAACTCGTCATGGTTAAGAAGATACGCAAATATATTTCAGCCCAATTTTTTAAAAATAAGTAATTTTCCAGAATTAAGAAAAATGGTTGTTAGAGCAAAAATTTACCTTGTAAATTTTATAAAAGGCTTAGCCATGGCCTGTGTAGAGGGGATGTTTTTTTAATTCCATATTGACGGTTGGAGCTTGAAGCATATGGCTGCTGATGTAAGAGACCGATTGATTTTTAATACAAGACTTCTAATGCCAGGTTTATTTCTCCAAAATTGTTGTTCTTAATTATTGTTTCTAGTATGTAATTTGATTTTGTTTTAAGAGGGTGAGAGCTTGTTGGTTTGGGCCCAACCAACCTAGCTCAACATCCCTCCCCTTAGAGTATTTTTGTGTGGTTTGTTAATCTGGAATATAGTGTGGGTTTGCTTATAGATTTGATGCATTGACTGTGTTTTATTTATGAGTTTATTAAGTCTTGCGTGTGCACTTTTATACTTTGTTTCTCAGACATTTGAACTACACCTTTTCTTATGGTCACTTGGCATTTATATTTGAAGAGTGAAGTCATAAATGTAATAGATCTCACTAAAATCATCACTTATATTTGTAAACCAAAACTATAAATTGTACCAATACCTTGATGCATGATCAATGGTAATTTTTTTGACAATATTCTGATGTATGTTTTCTTCTAGGGTTCCAGTCTCATTGTACATCTGAAATACTTCATTATAGCAGGGATATCATTAGCGAGAGTTTGATCTACAACGCTTGAGTCAATGGTGACACAAGAGCTAGAGATCATTCAAATTTAAGATCTTTGTTTTATTATAAGAAATAATAGATCCAAGAGGAACTTAAGGCCCTTTTGTTCAAAGAGTAACCTAGGTGGTGAAAGATATAATGGAAACCTTCAGTGGTTTTCAAAGCAAGTAAATAACCTTGTTAGGGTTTGGCAAGTGTAATTATTTGGCTTGTTGGAAGTTTATTTGAACCATGATTTGAGCATAGTTATAGGCCATGTCATACCATTCAATTTTCTTTACATTGACACAAGACAAAGTATTGTTGGTTTACAATTGATCTCAAATTTTGATTGGTTTTCATAACTTGTACTCTTAACTATGATTTACATTTATGACATTCATTTATAATGATGTTGAACAATGAGTGCAGGAAATGTGTTTTCAAAGAACTGGGTTGTATGATTAGGGTTACAGAGTGTTTTACATCTAATTTTTTTTTGCATAGTTTTCAAAATTGATGATTATGTGATTGTTGTGTTTACAAGTCTAAGAAGCATTTGAGCAAAGTGATTGTTTTCATTTATGCACACAGTAATTTCTCATACAGTTCATGCATTTGAATCATTTGGGTTGTTAGCACTAGAGACGAATTCAAATCATGCTTTAAATTATTTGATTGTTTACAGAGTGGAGTGGAGATTGAACCTAGTGCAATAACTTGAATAGAGATTTTATTTTGATTTAATAGTCTTGTTTGGAATTAGTAGAGCTTGGATTGCTTAAGGTTTAGACAGTCTTTACATTCGCTTAGTTAATCCTCATGTTTCTAGTTAATTACTCGTTACGGTTTTCTTCTTGATTTCCAAATATTTAGGATTTTCTCTTAATTAGGTTTACTTTTCAAGTTGACAATAATTAGGTTTTTTTTTACAGCTGTTGACATAACTACAGGACTGGTGTTTATGCTTTCTTAAGTTTCCTTTGAAGTGCCAGATTCAATTTAATTTGTTGGATTGATGCGCAAGTTAGACTAGAATTTGACTTGCAAGTTGCTAGGGGCTCTCTTTGGCATTTCTAGTGTTTCGCCTCATAGTTTACAAACTCCCAAATTGACAATTAAATGTTGGTCCATTAATATGCTCTATATTGCACCCAACAAGATTCTCCCATAAGGGTGACAATATCTATGACATGATAATTCTTAGAGAACCATACATCTATGCCATGGATTTCATGTGGAGGATATATGGAAGAGAAAATTCCATGCATTTTAAGGATGAGTGGTTATTAATGGGACATGGGGAGGTTACCAAAGGAGTTTTATTTAATTGGGGAATTATTTTATCACTATATTTGAAGAAAACTATTGAGAAACAAAAATATCACTCATAGAGTAAAGGTCCTACTTTTCATATGGCCTCATACTTACTAGAAAAAGTGTGTGCCCATAATTCAATTCAAGAAATGGGATATAAATGGACTAGTGCAATGTTTCCTGTACATGAATATTGTCAAATCTTATGGGAAATCAATTACGAAAAAGTTTACGCTACTATTTTGGAAAAGCTTTTAGCTCCCTCATTCAAACTTATCTTCAAAAACAATGCCCCAAGATTAAATAAGAGGAAAAATAAGTGATGAAACATATTAGGAGATGGTATCTACAAGAGAAATTCACCTATTTAAGGATATATGGAGCCTTGACACGTCATCCTCTATTTTCTATACATGTATCAAATAAGACGATTTTGTCTGAAATTGCATATCAAGCTATTTTGCAGGGGTTTAATTCTTTGCTTGTCAAGGATGCTAAGATGAAGTTGTTCATTCCTTACAATTTTTATGTTGGTCATTATAAGTTCTTGAATTCTAATCACGGTAAGAAAGAAGGGGATTTAATGCTCAAATTTTGATTACAACACGAAAAATTAGAAATAATTATCCACAAGCATTAATATCAAAGCATTATACTTACATTTCTTGGTCTTGGCCCTACCCTCATAAGAGATGGGATGATGAGTTGACGTACCAAGACAATGATTCACTGAATGAAGATGAATAAATGTTGAAGAACAATGAACCAATTATTTTTAAGCACATATCCTTAGAAGAAGAACAAGATAAAGTTAAGCAAAGAATGGGAGATGGAAAATAGAGAAAAGCTCAAGAGAAGGAACAAAAAATATTGAAGTTTAAAAAGAAAAACTAGAGGCGGAAATGAAAGCACAAAAAGAAAAAGAACAATTAATATGACAAAAACAATAGGAAAAGAAGTTAAAGAAGTAAAATCAAGAATAGAAAACACAAAACGTTAGCAACAACTACAAGAAGAAGAAGAAAAGAACAATATAGAACAACTAAAAAATGAAGAAAAAAGAACATAAAATGCAAATAGACTTAGAATAGCAAGACCATGCCAACATGAAGGAAGGGGATTATACAAGCACTAATATTGATGGTTCAATGCCTATATCTCTTGACAAGGGTAAAAATATTGAGATTGAAGAAATAATCACCCTTGGCAGATTTGGAAGTGTAATAATTTAGGATACAAAAATGGTCATGGAAAAGGAGGTTGCAAACTTAGACCTATTGGCATACAACGAAAAAGTGTCAAAAGTAAGAGATTTTATGGCTTTTGTAACTAAGGAAAAAGTCATAAATATGAAGAATATTACACTAGTTGAGTTGGTAGTATATAGGCCAGCCCATACACAAGTAACCATGGACAAAGTAAAATAGGAAGACAATGATTTAATCAAACTTAAAATGAAAATCTGAATACATGAGAAGCAAATTGAATAGGAGAAATTTGATAAGAGAATAAGTGATATATTTATTGGTTATGTATTGTTAGTGTTTTAGTTTAATGAAAATATAAAAAAGGATTTTAATGCTATATCTATTTAGCTACAAGAACATACCTTAAAACTTTCCATTTTATACCAGAAAAATTCGTTGTAGAGAGAGACCCAAGCTAAAAACTATGAATAGTTGTCTTTTATCAAAGAAATTTAGAAATACAAAGGATATGAAGAGCATAATATTAAAATACTTGATAAAATGGAGATACAAGAGATTAAAGTATATTTTAGTTTTTGGGAAATTCTAGAGAGAGATAGTTAAATAAAAGAAGACCATTGGATGGAATTTTATCAAGGATATTATAATGTGTCATTTACCATATTTTGGGCCTATAAAAGACTTTAATCCAGGAGAAAGTGATGAAATAATTCAAAGAGAAGGCTTAGGTAGTAGAAATCAAAGAAAGAGAACAGTTAAGAAAGTTTCCTATTGAAAAAATAAAGAATGTATCATTTTTAGATTTTTCTTTTCCCGAGATTAGAAAACATTCTAAAGGGCTAGAAAAATAGGTGTTAACCTTTGGGGCCCCACTAAAGCAACATATTTTTCCATACTTTTTCAAAGTTTATTTGAGAAATGGAAAAAGAATACCAAAGAGATCCCATGTGAATAAGAGGAATACCTCAAGGTGAATTCAGAGATGTAATTTAGGGAAGTTAGTTTAATTATTTTTTACTAAAAATATTTAAGGTGGGATGAAAGAGATAGTATGGCTTATGTGCACTTTGGAATTTCTAGAGAGACTAATGTAATTATTTCTCTTTAATGGAATCAAATGATCCAATCAAGAGGCCAATTTTGCTAGTTAAACAATTCTCTAAGTCATATTTTCACAATTTTTTTGGATTACTATCATTTTAAAATTATTTGTAAGAAAATTGTGTTTTAAATTTCTTTATTATGGAATTATTTTTCCTCCCTTCCTTTTTTTTTGTGATTAAACATTATTTTTACTCTATTAATTTTAGCTAGTTTTTTTTTTAATAATTATAAACTAGATATGATTGTTTTTATAAATTTAAAATAACAATGGAATTCTTCCTATCAATAACTTAATGGGTTAAGTCTTTTAATTTCTATAATATAATTTTTTTCATGTAATGTTTTAGTTAGGAATTATTTCAAAGAATACAAAGAAAAGTCCTGAAAATTTTTTTTATTTAAATTAAAGCGCATTAGTTTAAGGTTTCCGGGCATTATAATTTGGATGGTCTTACTACAAATGATCTGGATTAGATCATTTATAATATTTGTCATCCATCTTGATATTTTTTATAGTGAAAAACGAGGAGAATCGACTCACAGAACCATTTTACTGGAGAATCCTAGTTTGATGAATTGGCGTATGAAAACTTATGTTAGCAGTTTGAAGAATCAAATGGATTTTTTTGTGAGGTAAATTGTTGTCGCTTAATATATACACTCCCTAATGTTATTCTACACACAAATACCTTTCCAGCGGGGTAAGATTAGTCTCAATTAAAGTTCGTATGCAAAAGCCATGCCACTCAGAAGTTGACCTTCCTATTTTGACCACCTTGATTCAATATGATGCCATGTAAGCCCCCATTATTCATCGAAAATGGGATAGCCACATAAACATGATGAAGCATACTCTAGAAGATTCAATATTGTAACTCTATTTAAGAGTTAAAGGAGTCAAATTTAACTGCTAATAGACTATCAGGCTATGTTATAACCATGCCACTATGAGGAAAAGGGGTTTCATTCTATTTGAGGGCAATTTTTCAATAGAATAGTAGAGTAGTTGAGAGTGGACAGAGAGAGAGAAAAAAAAAAAAGATTTTTTGTATTGTAGCAATCCATGGGCCACAAGTCTCACTCCTTTGTACTTTCATCCTTTTCCATTTAGAGAAAGAGAGAGAAGAGAAACCTCACCTTCCAGTTGGGTTTTCTCCTGAAAGGGTTTATGAGGCCTTATATTGTGCTATTGTGATTTGCGAGTGGTTGTTCTATTTTTTCTCTATTTTCTACATAATTCTAATTTTCATGCATATGTAATGAATAATAATTAACATATCCAAAATTATAAGGAAAAATTAACCCTCATACTCTAGATTTCATATTTTCAAATATATTTATTAGACATTTTGTGACAGATTGTCCAACGTAATATCCATGGTATTTTACAGATTGAAAATAAATAGAGAAAAGTCTGATTGGGCCTTTTATTTGGG
>APFE031565879.1:13348-41877 GCA_000404065.3 Pinus taeda
TTTAAAAAATAAAAATCCAAATTAACAAAGAGAAAACATTTCAAACTTCTCAATCAAACCAATTGAAATTGAATCTAGCCAACCCTACATTTCAGGGCATCAAAGTCATAACCATATCCAACAACCTATTGTTCACCTACTTATAACTCATAGATAACAGGAGACCTGCATGGCATGACAATGCAGGACTCTTTTTTTTTTTTAATACATGGATGATAATGATGATGCTGTGATGGGAATCTTAATGGCCACTGCCAGATCATGAATGAATGCAGGTGTGGGTCTCTGCGGCCTCGCCAGGGAGGCACACGGCTTTTTCTTTAATAATAAAGAGAATCAAGAAGAAGAATTCTACGATGAGAAAGTGGGGCAGCGCGGCAGCGCACTTTGCTTCCAATTATGCGTTTCTGGTCGGTGGACTTTGCTTGCAACGATACATTTCCGGTTACTACACTCCATAAAAACGGAGATATCTGTTGGTGAGAATCGAACGAGAGACCTGTGTGAGAGAGCCATGTCAAGGGGCAAGAAGGTTCAGGCGGACTGGAAGGAGCAAGTCTGGAAGTCAGTTCGACTCCGAGAAGTGAGTCCAGACACGGGTGTTAATGGCTGGTCATCGCCCAGCGGCGATGTGTTCTCAGTACGGGGCGCCGAGTATTTCAGCATGAAGCAGAAGGTTCCGGCAGGGGAGTCGCTGATGAAGCCTCTGGGCATGGACTGGCTACGCTCCTCGGCCAAGCTCGACCACGTACTCGCGCGCCGGGACAACCGTACAATGGCTGCCCTCCGCCGTGCCCAGGGTGAAGGCAGAGCGTTAAAGGCTTTCGTGTTCGCTGTGAACCTGCAGGTGCCCGGGCGGGAGCAGCAGCACAGCGCGGTGTTCTATTATGCGGCCGAGGATCCAATCCCACCGGGGTCTCTTTTCCACCGCTTCGTGCACGGGGACGACACCTTCCGCAACAGCAGATTCAAGCTCCTGAGTCGGATTGTGAAGGGGCCCTGGATCGTGCGGGCCGCTGTGGGGAACCACACGGCGTGCCTGCTGGGGAAGGCCCTAACCTGTCGCTATCACAGGGGGGGGAATTATTTAGAAATTGATGTCGACATTGGCTCCTCGGCTCTCGCGAGCAGTATAATTCACCTCGCCCTCGGTTATGTGACCTCCGTCTCGGTGGACATGGCGTTCATGGTGGAGTCACAGGCGGAGGAAGAATTGCCTGAGCGGGTCCTTGGGGCCGTTCGGATTCAGCAGATCGAAATGTCGTCCGCCGTATATGTTGACGCCGCCCCCACAAACAATGCTGACAGAACCCCTGGAGGTTGCAGGTTGGAGAGGCGTAAGCCCGGCTGGGGCCTGCGGGGCCACGGCTCCGCGAAGGTCGAGGACGAGGGAAAGCATTGAACTCGTGCCTTCTTCAGAATGTGTTGCAGGTGTTTGGTAAATTCAAGAAGGTTTTCTGGTAAATCTGCAAGCGAAGGGCCGGAACCCCTCTGGTCACATGTATTGGCATGGGATATGGGCTGTCATCTGTATACTGAATTTAACCGTTAACAGTGATGCCTCTTTATAATTTTTTATTTTATGAATCTAAATGTCGTGTTTTTTTCCTCACAGTTTCAGTTTTGGCACGCCCCTTTCGGGTTGCAAGCTCTCCATGGTATGGTATATTAAATCCGTCAGATGGTAGATAAATCCGTGTCATGGAAACTTTTTAGGATGCGTTAAACATTTTATAAACACTTTTTTTTTTCTTAACATTAATTATTTTTTATTATCTTTTATATAGAACTTGGGCTTAATTATTTTTTATATAGTTATTTTTTAGTCACTTTGAGTAAGTGGGCTTGGGCTTGGGCTTGGGCTTCACCAGGTTTAACTCTTAACTCTTACGGGATATTTGGGTTTAATAGTTAAGAGTATGTCTTTGTCTTTTGTCTTTCTCTTTAAGAGGTCACATAGGTCACATGATGTCACATGTTCAAAACAAAAAACTAACCCTTACCAGTGTTAAGGATATTTGGGCTTAATAGTTAAGAGTATGTGTTTGTCTTTCTTCTTAAAACGTCACATGATGTCACATGTTCAAAACAAAAAACTAAAGGGGTAGAATATGTATGTTTTTTAGACTTAGCAGTGACAGATTCAAAACCAGAAGTAGAATATATAGGCCTTCTTCGACTTAGTAGTCAAAGAGGTAGATCCCTTCTCTCACAAACAAAAAAATAAAAATAAAAATAGTTTGACAAGTATAATTGATAATTTGATAAGTATGACCTTAAAATTAAATAATATAAATAAATAAACACTTATCTTATCAAATCTTACTGAAAAATGTGATGTGATCACCCGAAGAAAAGTGTAAAAGAGAATTTGTTTCTTTTGATAAATACAAATGTGATGTGATCACCCGAAGAAAAGTGTAAAAGAGAATTGGTTTCTTTTGATAAATACAAAGCTAAATTAAATACCCTAGTTTTACCCGAAGAAAGGTGAAAAGAGAATTTGTTTCTTTTGATAAGTACAAAGCTAAAGTAAATTTAAATAACCTAGTTTAACTATTATACGTTTCAACTTTTTTGAATTATACGTTTCAAACTTTTTTTGAATTTGATTCTTGTCATAAGTACACGTCTTTATTTTTATTTTTTTGGATAATAAAGTAAAATAAGCTAAATTTAATAGCTTTGTACAATTACAAAACAGAATTAATTTTAAATAGAGTTGTTTTTAAAGAGATTTTTTGGAAGTTTTTCCGGACAAAAGCTTGCAGCAATTTAGTGAAATTGCAAGTTTGATAGCTAATTTCTGCACAATCAAAGCGACCCAGGGGTTTTCAGGGTGTTGAATCCAAATATGCAGTTAAAAAACCATTTTAAATAATACAAATCAAGATTTAACCTCAATTTTCTCTGCTGATTCCATCATCGGAATCTCCAAAAAGTCACACTAAAAACAACTCCACTTTAAATAGCCATTCCGTCACCGGAATCTCCAAAAAATTACACTAAAAACAACTCCACTTTAAATAGACATATCCAATTACTATTCGTTTTTGTTTTTTTATTATTATTAATCTTTGTTTTTGTTTTTAATTTTTGTTCTTACATTTAAATAGCGTGGTCCAACCACAACGCTGAAGTCATTTTAAATAGCGTAGTCCAACTGCAACGCTGAAAAAGTAATTTAAATAGCGTAGTCCAACTACAACGCTGAAAAAGTAATTCTAAATAGCGTAGTCCAACTACAACGCTGAAATAATTTTAAATAGCGTAGTCCAACTACAAAGCTGAAGTAACTTTAAATAGCGTAGTCCAACTATTATAGGTTTTACTTTAAATAGCGTAGTCCAACTACAACGCTGAAGTAACTTTAAATAGCGTAGTCCATCTATTATAGGTTTTGGTGTTTGTTTTTAGTTTCTTTAACTAATTTAAATTACTGTTATATTTTCTATTAACACTTTAAAAAGACAAAGATAAATACAATATAATGTTATTAATTTTTTTATTTTTCTTATCACAACTCTCTCATTAATAATTAATAACATTTATTACAAGTTTACTAAATTAATAATTAATAATATTTTTAATTAATATAAAATTAATCACCCATCTCCCTTCTAATGAACTTCAAAATTAAACTTTCACAACAAATCTCCTTCTCCTTGTAATTACCTCACCTCGCATCTCGTTTGTAATGAATTCTAAAATAAACCTTTCACAACACACCTCTAAAACAAGCCTTTCACACAATTCCCTGATTTTCGTTTTGGTTAAACATTGAGGTGGTTGTAATTTTTTTAATGATATTCCTTGATTTTCCTTTTCGTTAAGCCTATAGGTACTTTCACACAATTCCCTGATTTTCGTTTTGGTTAAACATTGAGGTGGTTGTAATTTTTTTAATGATATTCCTTGATTTTCTTTTTCATTAAGCCTATAGGTTGTTTAAAGTTACTAGTCAGTGATGCCATATTTCCATTGAAGTGAGCTAAAGCTAAAATTTGCCCTTGTATAATTTGTATATATTTGTAAGTCAGATAGGGGAGAGCCTTTTATTGTTGTGCAAGGATCAATACTAGTTATAGAACTGGTCTCACACATCCATCAAAAACTATTCATAAATCATCAAAAATTTGTACATAAACATTTTATATTAAGTTATATAATTTAGTCTAAAATGGCCCTACATATTGATTGGGCCAACAAGTGTCAAATACCAAACCTTAACATCACATATTGACAAGACATAATGTCCCAAATATCTCGAGCTTTGAATTATTAAATAAGGCAAAATGCACTACAAAACATTCCATTGAATTCTATTCAGGGGTACACCTATCCCATCAAACAGTCACCTACAGATTTCCACTAGAGCAACACATCACATTGCTCAGTAATCCCTGCACAAGAATAGGTGAAATGTGTGTCAGTCATATGTACACGTGTATTTAACCATTCAACCTATTAAAGACAATAAATGACAACATTCCATTCAGGACTAAAGACAATAAATGACAACATTCAATACTCCACACAATTCTCAACATTCTCAATAAATGTCACCAACACACCAGAGTTTTCAATTCAGGAATTAAAAACAGGAAAGCACATGTATCAACGTTCAAAGATTATCAACCATTTGATCATGTACAAATCAAAGTAGGCCACACATTTGAATTTGGGAGATGGCAATCTATGCCAAACTTCCTTACCAATTAAATTCTATATGAAAAACTATCAAACATCAATTCTTATTCATTTTCATTTCAGACATTCATTCTACTCATCAACTATTGGAAATGTGCAATCAAAGTGTTCAAACATTGTTACATTCATTCTATTCAGAAGTTTCAGAAGTTGTTGGAAATGTACAAATTGAGTGTGTGCACAGTGTTACATTCACTCTATTCATCAGTTACTGGAGACATACAGGTATGTTTTTGTTGAATAATGTTACCATTTATGTTGAATAATGAATAATGTTATTTCTGTTGAGAAACAAAGGTAAATTAAAGCCATTATAGCCAATTTCATTACTGATTTACTGATTTAGAAACCAATTTCATTGCCACTATAACCTCAAATCTGACCCCGCAACTCAATATCAGACTACTATAATAGCAAAGAATATCCTTTCAAAGAGGAAAGATAAATAGCCTCAGGTACTAAAGGCATTACAACCAATTTCATTACTGATTTACTAAATCCATTACAACGTACATCAAATCTGACCCTACAACTCAATATCAGACTACTATAATAGCAAATAGAGTTATTGTGCCTAGTCGTTACCATCCCTCCATCTAATTTTGTGCTATTGTTATTTCTGTAGACTTAACATTTTAGAATATGATATTATGACATTCTACATAAATAACATTTCAGAATATGATATTATGACATTCTAAATTAAACTTGGCGGATCTATGGTACAACAATATATGCACCAGGTTTGATAAAAAAACTGAATTGTCCAATTTTCCTATGAATAAGCCATTTTTCAAATATAGGTCTAGGTGTTTGAAAAGGAGATGTGTTTTCTTTCACTTTGTAAAATGTCAACGAGTTAACAAAGTATCGAATGAAGGAATGATCTTTCAAATCTAACGCACATGTAATTCTCTGTAATATTTGAAATACTTCCAAAAATACAATTATTGTCTCACACAAAGTTTACCTTCATGTGTGGGTCTCCATTACAATTTTTATTAGAAATAAAACATAAAAGAGACTTGGAAAAATCAATAACCCAACATGGTATAAGGTAAACAATGACCTTTAGATGTGGTAAATGAATCACTAAAATTGTGTTGATAGATCATGATCAAGCCAACTTCAGTTCTATATGTAACCCCTTTGAAGGCTACATCATCATCAACTGGTCCAAAGGCGTAGTTCTCTCTCTCCACCCAAAGTGTGAATGTGCTAAGAAAAACATCATTGAGCTATGGATGCAAACATGACTTCGGGAGTTCACATACAAAGGTCCAAACCAAATCAAGTCATGTCAAAAGATAGTCAAATCAACATAATAGTGCCTCTCATTGAGTTAATAGAAGCTTCTTTTGCATTGGAAAGCAAGGCTTTGGTTTCTTGCAAATTAGAAATCACATTGCACCCAATGTTGCAGTTGGTTGTGTGATTCATTTTTGAGTTATTAGAAGTTTGTCTTTGTTGAACTCAGTAACATTGTATTTTCTTATTTGGGGTAGCCAGTTATTACTTGACACTTACAACATCAATTATTGAGCAACATAAAGGCTTGAATTTTCACTGTGAAATGGTGCAAGAGGAGATAGTTTGGTCAATGTCTCCCTTCTTTTTGGCCCAAGCCTAGCATTTTCTCCAATAATAAACTCCAAAACCGTGAAATGTCAAAGCTAGACTAGCTACTTACTGAATTAAGTTCTTGGTAGAGTAGCTACCACTATTAGGACTTCTTATCATCATAAGCAGGACCCAATCACTTCGTTCCTCGCCTCTCCTTTACTTAAGTACGCTACCACTATTAGGACTTCTTATCAGCGTAAGCAGGACCAGATCACTTCGTTCCTCACCTCACCCTTACTTAAGTGTTTCTTTATTGACTCTTTAGAGCTAAACATGTTAGCTTTAGACCACTGAATGAATCCCTTACAAGATACCACCTGACCCTTTTCTCAACACAGAATCATATTAAACAACATACATTCTTAAACTTGTTGGTTTCATTGAAGAAAGACACCCCAATTCCTAGAAACAATCATTTGAGGACACAAAAAAATAGTTGGGTTACAGAAATTGTGTTATGTCAAACCTATTATAAAATTAAAAAGGAATAGCTCTTCCTGATAACTCATAAAAATCATCTAAGAATTAAATAAAGAACTTTCAACCCTCCCAATAATGATTTTCAGATCCGAGATGTATTCAACTACAATTTATAGATAAAGCACTGATTGTTGTTGCTCATTGATTGCAAAGGCCAATGAATTTCCTTATTTTCTAATACAATTTTTTAAAATCAGAATTTGGTGGTCACTTTGCAAGTTGTTGCAGCAATGCCAAGAGTTTCTATTGCAAATCGTACAAGGAACAGGAGGAGGCGAGGGGCGAGGGGGACCCAACTGCAGTCCACTTCATCAAATGAGGATAGGGGGTGATGTGAATGCTCACAATGCACCTAGTAGTGTCGTTGAAAAGGGCACTATGGTAGCAGATCATGCTATCCCGCCATCAACCATGGAACTGCCTTCAACCACAGTGTAGGGTGCAAGTTCAACAAAGAAAATCTGTGCCATCAGAGGCTGGACAAAGCAAGACATGCAGGCTGCAATTGATGACATCGAGTTCAATGGCTATTCAATCCATGCCTCTGCAAAAAAGCATGGTATTGCTTCCTCTAACATATATTATTGGATAAATGGGTTGACTAATACGAAGTGTAGAGGGCTTGTTACAGTTATGAATAAAGAGGAGGAGGGCGAGGTGGTTGAGTGGTGTAAGGAGATGGCCCAATTGGGACATGGGTTAGAGATTATACAACTGAAATCCACAGTAGCTTAAATATGTCAGGGGAGGCCAAACCCCTTCAAAGATGGGTTTCCTAGTAAATCATGGTGGAGTGGATCTAAAAAAAGGCATCCAAACCTTGTGATATGTACAGCTAAGGGCCTTAACAAAGACAGTGCTTTAAATCTACGCCTTGCAATTGTGTCCAAGTTCTATAACACTCTTTCTACTGCATATGAGAAACACTCATATGCCCTAGACCATATATGGAAGTGTGATGAAACGGGCTACAGGCAGGAAGGAATTGTGGTATGCGGGTAATTGCCAAAAGAGGGAGTAGAAATGTGCCTAAGATTTTGCCTAAGAGCAGGGAGTGGATCACTATAATTTCTTGTGTCAATGCAATTGGTTCTTCAATCCTAGGATTTTACCTATTCAAAGGTAAAACACAACTAAAAAATTATATATAGAATTGTGAACCAGGTGCATGCATGGCAGTACATCTCCATGCATGGATGACAAAGGAACTATTCCTGAATTGGCTTTGTCATTTTGCTGCATCTGTACCAAGTGGTGTCTCACCTGAAAACATACACCTACTGATTTTAGATGGTCATGGAAGCCACATGGCTTTGTAGACAATTGAGGAGGCCAATAATTTTGGCATTGACCTGTTAATATTACCGACTCATACCACTCACAGATTGCAACCCCTTGATGCTAGTGTGTTTGGGCCTTTCAAGAATTATTTCAGGATCAAGCGAGCTTCGTGAATGGCAAAGAATCCATGGGTGGAAGTAAATAGGTTTGAGCTAGCTGAGCTTGTAAGTAAAGCATTAAAAAGGGCTCTCGCACCTTCTAATATGAAGGCTGGATTTAGGGGGAATTGTATATGGCCACTTAATGTTGATGCTCTCGTGCTTGATACTTGTTGTAGTCAAGCATTTGATGTGGAAGGTCAAGAAGTAGAGAACTTACAAGACCATGTTGATGCCAAAGAAGATGTTGTTGCTGCTGAAGGTATAATGTCCCTTTATGAAGGGCACTTATGTGGTGATGATGATGAACAAGTGAATGAGACACAATTCAATCATGAACCAATTGTCAATGTCATGGAGGTTGTCACACCTACTGAACCACATGCCAATTCTGCATGTGATATTCCATATGAGGTAGTGGATGAAGCAAATGAAAATGCAAACTTGATTTCAAACGATAATGCAATAGGATTAAAACAATGAACAATTGAGCATGCCAACCCAGGTAAGCCCACCTTCATGGTTGGTAGAGGCCATGATGATATCAACCCACATAATGTGTCTACCACCAATGAGGAAAGCATGGACATGCCTTCACAACCATTAGAGTTGAACACTGAACTTGTTCATTATTTTGTGGACAATGGTTCACTGGAAGAGGAGCCTGTTTAAGATGAGGTACTTGAAGAAGATAATGGGGGCCAATCAGTTGTACCAGAGGCTAAAAACTAGGTGCAAGATCCTAAGGAGCAAGGGGAAAATCGCAAATTACTTGGTGCATTCCTAAAGCTACCAGTAGAGAGAGTGAAGGCCTCATCAAGGCACTCAACTATAGATTGTCTTCGTTTGGGGAGGAGTTCACAGTTGCTCACATATGAAGATTATATGAATTTATTGTTTGAGTCTGAACGTAAAAAAAATGAAATTCAGGAAACTAAAAAGAGAAAGAAGGAGTTGGCCAAGGACAACAGCGCTGCAAGGATTGTAGCAACAGAAGCTCGAACAAAGGAAAGGATTAAAAGACAAAAAACAATGGAAGATAAGGAACATCAAAAACGATTGGCAAGGCAAGAGAGGGAGGCAAGAAAGGTTCAAGAAGTGTTGGAAAGAGGAGGAGGGGTGACAAGCACGAAAGTCTATGGTCCAAGCCAGTTTGAGGCAAACAAGATGATGTCCAATATGCTGGAACACATTGCAGAGCACACACCATCATACCAAGAGTTGATTAACATACAAGTCCCCCACTATCAGCTAGGTGTTCTTCCCACCTCATATACCCCTACTAGTGTAGGTTTAAATCCAAACTGTGTTTACATGACACCTGCACCCAGTGCTGGAGTTAGTAACACAAGTGGACACTTGGGTTACTCAGTCCCTCCATGGCTACAAGGAGCAAATTGGAGTCAAGGATATGGTAACATTCAGGCACATCCTAATCAACCAATCTTGGGTAGTCCACCATACTTGGGTCAGGCAGGAGACTCAACAATTCTATGCAATGCAAGAAATGGAGGCCATCAAGCATAGGGGTGGCATGAATTAATTTATGTAACCGCTATTGCAATATGAATTTTGTAACGACACCTGTCCCGTGCATGCAATGATGTGTTGCCCACTTACTAAAACCGGTTCAACAGGTATTTGGTGGTGTTTAGGGTTTCATTCAATGATTATGCTGCGGGTAGTTCATTGTAACGTCCATTTCTGTTTGGGACCTGTTCTTGTCCGTTTGCTATGTCCGGTAGTTGAATTTGAATTGTAATTATGATATGGAATTATGATGAAAGCCAATTTGAATTTTAATTATGATTTGGAATTATAATGAAAGTCAACATAATATTTGCAATGTGAATTTTGTAAGGATGCAATATGTTGATTGGTTTCATAGTAGAAGCTAAACTATAAACTAAATTGAATTTGAATTGAAATTGTGATATGGAATTATGATGATCCATGCAGTTTAATTGAATTTGAATTGGAATTATGATGATCCATGCAGTTAAATTGAATTTGAATTGGAATTATGATGATCCATGCAGTTAAATTGAATTTGAATTGGAATTATGATCTAGAATTATGACGATCTTGAATTAGGGCTCCAATACATATTATACATAATCCCTATTTGACCATGCTCTTCACACTTCTAAAAATAAATTCACTTAAGCAAAAACCATAACCACATTTTACCTTAAAGGTGAGTGATTTTAATTGTTAATCCATGGGCTACCACTAGAATATACCAACCTAGATATGGGAATTCAAATTGTTAAACCAACTTTTCTATACCTTGCATGTACTACATGTATTTAAGGTTTGTAAAAATCATTTCAAACTCCCACAATGAAAAAATTAAAATGTATCATGATTGGACATGATTCTAATTAGCCACCACTCAATGCCTACAAAATTACAACAACACAATAAGAAATGCTACAATAGTAGATTCCAAGTAATCAACATATTAAGTATAGTAACAAAACCAACCGTGTTAGGCATGGATTCTTGAAATGTTTGTAATTGAAAAAGTTGTAAGGCTTGGATTGTTTTGCAAAAGCAAAGAATTAATTTTCAATGCAAAATCACAAAAAGAAAAACATCGAAGTACAAGGCTTTGCTTCCTTGTCCCAACCATGCTAGAAGAGCCAAGATCTATTGTGGGATTCTTAAGACTAGAGAAGTAACCAATATGTGAAGAAGAGTCAACTGCTATTATTCATCTACGAACATAGATCTACAAAATTACCTATGTTATTGCACTTGTTGTTAAAAAAATGTCAAGCTAGCACATCTACCATTATTAAATGATTCAGATATATACCCTCTGATTGAAAACATAGAGATTTGATAAGAAACATTGTAGGAGAGTGCTTGTGTATAAACAATTCTCCCAATGGTTTTACAGTAGTTCACATGTTGGAGTTAAGGAAACCTAAGTAATGAACATTTAGCTGCATAAAAATTTACCTTTTAAGAAAAGTAGAATATCCAATTGTGGCTTACTTTGTATGGAGAGATATAAAGCACCCAAATTTGTGTCGTATGTGGCTAGTATTGGTCAGACTCAAAGATGAACCTAATCCCAACCAGTTGCGCATGCACACTGCACAACCCCAACTGTGAAATAAAGGATCATAGATGGCACTGAAATCTAATTTAGCAGCCTACACCAAAGCTATGAGAAATGTATGTATACTTTTACAGAGTAGAAAAATAAATCTAATAGTAGTAAGGGAAAATTTATATCACTTCACTATAATATAAAGAAACAACTTTCCTACCTCTCAACCTTAAGGAGGATGTTACAATGCCCTTTATCAACCAAAATGACAACTTGCACAATTAGCCAATGGCCAAAGAATTCTATTAGCACATACATAATTGCCATACCATAGCAATGTTTTTTGTATCTTCAAATGAAAATGCACAATGTGGAGAAAGAAAAAAATTGAACTCATTTTAAGGTGGCTTGAAGATATTGCACATAAATTAATTGATATCAATAGTTACATCTTCTAGATAATATGATATAAAAAGTGAATATGAATGAAAATGCATTAAGCTACCAAGCCTAGATGTCTTTTTCAGGTTAAATGTTTGAAATGAAAACACCTTTTTTCCATCCATGACAAAAAATGGGGCATTCCCAAAACGACCAAATCACACAAGAATTAACATATACTATCCTAAATTTATCACAAGAGGCTTTGAATAATATCACATCTAAACATTAATCTTAAAGAAAATTACTCTCCAATATTGGAAGTTTATATACAAAATTAATTCAGAAATTGGAAATATTCTTGAGTTCACTATGACAGGACTTATACCTAATATTTACAGCTGAAAAGAACAACTGAAAACAAATAGCTGAAAATTTAAGCATTTTTCAGTAAATTTTGGGATAAAATCAAAGCCAACATATAGTTAACCATCATCTAGTTAGGCAAAAGTCAAGCACACACTCACTCTATGGGATCTTGGGAATAACTATGTAACAAAATTGGCAACATCAGTGTATCTAGTCTTACATTTGAGTAGTTTCTTCCCTCGAGCTCGATGGAAGCCTAGGAAAGGTTTTAAGGCCATTTAACATTGCCAAGAGGTAGCTGCAAGCTACGAGAAGACAAATACCATGATTTTCTATTAGAGAATAGCATACTTCCTACTCCACGACTGCAAAAACCGCATGAGACTGCAAAAACCCAATAATTATCCAAAACCCACAAACCAAAATCGATAAAGATCACAAAACCCAATAATTATCCAAAACCCACAACCCAAAATCGAATGAGACCACAAAACCCTAGCTGAATGAATGAGCATAGTTATGAATTTGCATAACAACAAATTAGAATAGCTATGAATTAGCATAGTCACAAATTAGTGTAGCAACAAATTAGCCAACGAATTAGAAGAGAAACAGGGCGTAGAGAGCAGAGCAACTAATATTGATCACATCATATAGATCCGCCTAGCATAGCATATAGAACAACCAAGCAAAGAGGAGAAAAGCAAAGCCAAATGTATAGAGCACAACAACCAAACATAGCAGAGTATAGAATATACAAGCATTACAGAAGAGATCTAAGCTTATTGAACAGAACATATAGAATAGCCAAGCATAGAGTATAAAATAACCCAGCATTGCTGAGCATAGCAAAGAGCTGATAGCCAATGGTTTATCCAGTTGTCAATGCACTCACACAAAATCCCGCTACACTACTGCGATATTACCCTTGTTCACATTGACTTATTTATTAATAATTATCCAAAACCCACAACCCAAAACTCAATAATTACCCTTAACCCACACAGATAAACACATACAGACAGGTAAACACATACAAACAAGTAAACAATGGCACAATTTTCCAATGTAGGTTAAACCCACAACCCAAAACTCAATGATTACCCTAAACCCACACAGGTAAACACATATAGATAGGTAAATACATACAAACAGGTAAACAATGGCACAATTTTCCAATGTAGGTTAAATGTGTTAAAAAACACAGTAAATGTGACTGGTAGGACAGTGTCCTACCTTTTTTCTGCATGCCAGAAAGCCACAGGAACCCCAGATGCTCAAACAGTAGCTCAGACTGCAACAACTTGTAAAATCTTGCAAAACAACATAAAAATTGTTAGATAGAGACCAAAAATAAGTTAAACAATGAAACTGCAGCTAAATTATTCAACCACAAACTTGAAAATTCCATTCAGAGCGTGAAACGACCATCTCCAACACTGAACCGAGCATAATTAGCCACATGGATAAAGGAAGACGAAGAACGAGGCCATACCACCAGACAAGGAAGAAAAACTAGGCGGAAAAAAAACATGAAAAGGACGAATACAACATTGCGAGCTAAAGAACAACCACCTTCGCAGAACAATAAACCACCACCCGACACTACAAAGCCACTACCCGCATGACACACAACAGTAATGGCAGTCACTGCTATTGGAGTAGCTGTGATCAACAACCGGCTCTGCAAACAAACAAGCAATGGTCCCAAATAGAAATGAATGGTGGAATGAACTACCCGTAACGTAATCACAGAATGAAACCCTAAACCCCACCAAATACCTGCCGAACTAGTTTTAGTAGGTGGGCAACACATCACTGCATGCAAGGGACAGGTGCCATACAGAAAAGGGTCCGCCAGGATGGCGGGGTGGCTTTTTGACGTGGTGATGTTCGCCTAGTGGCGTCCCTCCCCTACCATTGTTAGTGTTATAGTGTTTACTGGCTATATTTCTCAAAACATTTTTAACACTTTTTGATCGGTAAATTTCCATAGATATTTTACTTGAAAATTTGACACCATAAATATTTTATTTGAAAATTTGTCACAATAGATCTGATAAAATTGTTCTTAAAAATCCAAAATCTACATTATTACA
Organism: Pinus taeda; assembly: GCA_000404065.3. Lineage (NCBI taxonomy): Eukaryota > Viridiplantae > Streptophyta > Pinopsida > Pinales > Pinaceae > Pinus > Pinus taeda. The sequence goes on from APFE031565879.1 coordinate 27,511, forward strand.
ATTTTATTTCTCTTTAAATCTATAGATTTGTAAATATTGTTAGTAGTGTATGGATGCGAACTAAAATTATGCAAAAAATAGAGAATAGTGAAATAAAATCTCTCACACACATTTCACACAAGATATGACCTAGGAAACACATTTCATAGAAGATATGACCTAGGAAAACTTTTCCGGAGAAAAACTCAGCTCGACTGCGAGGCTGGTTTGCTTTCTTTATTTGAATAGAAAATAGTTGCAAGTATAAATAAGTATGGCTTGTTGCCAATAGGCTACTATAGTGCAAAAATATTATGTGTTCTATATTCTATTCCTCTTGGCTATTTTTGCTCAATTATGGAACAAATGCACTCGAAAGAATGAAACCCTTTTTCCTCCTAGTGGTCTAGTTGTAACATAGATCGATAGTCTACTAGTGGTTAGGCTTGACTACCTCAACTTTTAATTAGAGTTACAATATAGACTTTTGTAGAGTCTTCTTCATCATAATCATGTGACTAGCCTCTCTTCCATGAATTATGGGGACTGACGTGGCATCCTCTCAAATTATGGAGCTGAAAACATGAAGGTCAACTTTTGAGTGGTGTTTTGGATAATTTAGCATCTACAGATAAATACTAATTCACTAGACAAGTAGTTGTGCCTAGAACAACAATTTAAAGTGTTTTAGACTTTCCCTATAAGCAATAGATAAGAACAGAGGATAGAAGGCCTACCTATAGTTCTTCTTTCCTCTAGTCTCCCTTGTATCGATTTCATTGCTCCTTCCCATACTTAAACCGCTTGAAAAGTACCCTGTCAACAAAACTGAAGACAAAAACCGATCAAAGCACACGATCCATTTAATATAAATGAAAGTAATCAGAAGCAATTCATACATATAAGCATTATGAAAGAACACAAATATGGAAAAAGGTTCAAACACTTTATTAGATAGAAGAAGGAACTACAACCATTAGTGTCTTATTCAAATTCATTCCTCAAACTTGGATCCCATTCACATCGCATCAAAAGCAAGACAAGCTTGTGGCATCACTTCATTTTCTCCAAAGTCAAGTCTCAAAGTAGCATTATCTCCTTACAATTCAACATAATCCAGCCCCTGATCACTTAGATGAGTGGTCAATTTATAGGAAGATGAAGGAGGTTTTGTCATTAATGGTGACATTGAATGGCCCTCCATACTTAGAATTAGTTCCATGGAGGAAGGGATGAGAGGATAGGATGATCCTTAACTCATTCCTCATCCATTTTCAAGCTCATAAGAGTTGATAAGACATGGAAACTTCTAGATGACTCCACAAGATAAGAATATTCCCAAACCCTATGTGAATTTTGCTCATTCTCGCCTAGCGCAGGTGAAAGGAAGCCTAAGTGCTTTGCAAAGCACCCTGGCAGTGGACTCAACTACTCTGCAGCACACCTTCATAAGGGCTTACCTGTGCTGGTCCCTCTAGAGGCAATTACTAGATGTCTACAAGTCATGAAACTTTCTGGGAAGGAGGCATTCAAAGGGTTGACTTGTTTAGGGTATGAAACAATTTATTTTAGGGTTTGATGAGTCCTAAATCACTGATCTGAATGTTGGGATTTGATGTGCCCAAATGGATCTGTAACACGTGGTATAACTTTCACATATCAACTTCGATTGACATGATTCTTGAGTGATTGGAAAGGTCTCATGTAGAATGGGAAAAAAATGCAGTTCTAAAGTAACGAAGTTTTACCCCAAAAGGACATGGTTTTATGACCTCAATTTGCCAAACAAAGTTGTGTCGGTAAAAAAAATATCCTATGAGCTTATTCCTCCACTCTTTCCACTCTGAAAACATCGAGATGGACGACAAAAAATATAAGATCCAATCCATACTATTTTATTTACTGTGTTGTAGAATGAAAGCATCAGGATAGACGACAAACAATATAATGATCCAATCCATACTATTTTCTTTAATGTGTTGTAGAATGTACCTTGACAATGTTTTCATTCTTTGATTTAATACTAAGAATGACTACACATCCAATTATTATAGTTGTAAATATGTACGCAGTTTACATGATCTAGCAAAGGGCATTGAAATTCAGGTGTTTAATAAATAGATGCCCTAAATAAAGAATTTAAGCAAATGCAATGACTAGATTGGTTGAAAGTAATGATTTTTCTATTTGGTAAGTATACGAGGTCTAGAATAATTTATTTGTATAAGGTTTAGTCCTCATCAAATTTCAAATTCAAATTTTATATAATGAATTGAGAATAAAAATCACAAATTATAAGTAAAATTTAAAGTTACACAATCTTTAGAAAAACACATTTCATTTCATTGAATTATATATATTATATATTATACTTAAACCTATTCTCTACCTAAATAGTTAAAATAATTAAATAAAAAATAAGATTAAATATTCCAACATATTCTACCTGGTCTCAAATCTAATTATCTTAATCTATGTAGTGTTATCTTTTGGAGTCATCGCACTCATGTTTGTTGGAATCGATGTTTTGAACCAACCTCTGTGGTTCATCTTCAGGAATATATATCGTTCTAATAATAAAAATTCTCTTAATTTCTCCCTCCCGTACATGTTGAAAATTAATGATTTGAGGCTTCTGTGATCTATGTTCTATGTAGTGTTATCTTCCAGGGTCATCGCATTCATGTTTGTTGGAATTGATGTTTTGAACCAACCTCTGTGTTTCATCTTCAGGAATAGATATCATTCTAATAATCAAACTTCTCTTAATTTCTCCCTCTTGTATAGGTTAAATTAATGATTTGAGGCTTCTACGATCTGTGTTATGTGTAGTGTTATCTTCCAGAGTCATCGCATTCATGTTTGTTGGAATCGACGTTTTGAAATATGTTTGTTCGAAACGTCGATTCCAACAAACATGAATGCGATGACTTTGGAATATAACACTACACAGAACACAGATCGCAGAAGACTAAAATCATTAATTTTCAACATGTACGGGAGGGAGAAATTAAGAGAAGTTTGATTATTAGAACGATATCTATTCTTGAAGATAAACCACAGAGGTTGGTTTGCAATGTCAATTCCAACAAACATGAATGCGATGACTCTGGAAGATAACACTACCCAGAACATAGATTGCAGAAGCCTCAAATCATTAATTTTCAACTTGTACGGGAGGGAGAAATTAAGAGAAGTTTGATTATTAGAACGATATCTATTCCTGAAGATGAACCACAGAGGTTCGTTCGAAATGTCTATTCCAACAAACATGAATGCAATGACTCTGAAAGATAACACTACACAGAACACAGATCACAGAAGCCTTAAATAATTAATTTTCAACCTGTACAGGAGGGAGAAATTAAGAGAAGTTCGATTATTAGAATGATATCTATTCATGAAGATGAATTGTAGAGGTTTTTTCGAAACGTCGATTCCAACAAACATGAATGTGATGAATCCGGAAGATAACACTATACAGAACACATATCGCAGAAGCCTCAAATCATTAATTTTCAACCTGTATAGGAGGGAGAAATTAAGAGAAGTTTGATTATTAGAACTATATCTATTCCTGAAGATGAACCACAGAGGTTGGCTCGAAACGTCGATTCCAACAAACATGAATGAGATGACTTCAAAAGATAACACTACATAGAATACATATTGCAGAAGCCTCAAATCATTAATTTTCAACCTGTACAGGAGGGAGAAATTAAGAGAAGTTTGATTATTAGAACGATATCTATTCCTAAAGATGAACCATAGAGGTTGGTTCGAAACGTCGATTCCAACAAACACGAATGCGATGATTCCGGAAGATAACACTACACAGAACACAGATTGCAGAAGCCTCAAATCATTATCTTAATCTAGTTAGCAACAATGATTCTTGTCGTAGTAAGTGTCCTAACAATATTCCCATGGTTTGATCTAAAGGGTATCACTGCTATGAAGTGAAAGTGTGGTTCATAGAGAAAATCAAAATTATGTAAGTAGGTTGTGTGGAGCTCACAAGTCATTGCAACTATAGGTGTCTAATAAGATACAAAGTCACAATTGAGTTCTAATTGAGAAAATTGTGTTAGAAAAATTGAGAGAGCGATCAAAGAGAGAGTGATTGCACACAATAAATCACCCTTGATATTATTGATCACATCAGTTACAAATATATATTATATAACACACTGAGTTCGACACATCTAGATCATGACTCCAACTCATAACATAAGAATCAACATCTTCTAAACTGATGCCTTTGGACTCACAATGACAACTACACATGACATGGAAGCATTACTTCAAACACCCTCCCTTAATGCTTACATGGAAAACACATATTACAACAACAATATAATATATGCTTGACTGGTCTTCATCATTACTCACATCCACTCTGGAATCTCACAAACACTGTTCTTTCTTCACCACCACATCTTCGAGCTATCACTTGGCCTCCATGTAAAACAATACTACCTCTGACCATCGTTGAACACATGGTCTTTCGCTATATTCCTCAGCTATCTAGGAAGGCAGCTTCAGTACTGAATGTATTAATAAGTCAATTATACAAGATGACCTCTTAAACACAATCAAATTAACCTATAAGTTGATGTTCTTGGCTACACACGACACCACCAACTTATAACAGAGTATACATAATAAAATTAGTGATATGTTCTTGTGTCACCATATGCATCAAGAACCACCATTTAGAAAATATGTTAATCTAATCTATAATTGGTTCTTCATTTGATTTTTCACATTATAACATCATAACATACTACAACTTACATCACAAACTTATAAACAAACACACAATCAATCCTATATTCATATAACCATTAATATCTCAGCCTCCAATAGAAGTCTACAATATCACTTGAAATAGAGATCTTTGCCTCCAATAAATTTTGCTTTAACACTTGAAATGGATTTTGGAACTTCCAGCCTAATGTAAATACTTAAATCTCAGCAAATCGATCCAATTAGAAAAGTTGAATTTGGCACCCTTTACTCACAAAGAGAATTTATGCACATAAGAATACACTGAATCCATGAGAATGAAACTTGTCCTCTGTTGATGTTAGATTTCTAAATTCGACCCTTTCACTAATATTGCATGACTAAATATATAACAAATCCACCATATCTCCATCAAGAATTATAGCCCAACATCTCTACTGAAGGTAATTAAATCCTAATAAAAAGGAGTTGCGTAAATGTATAATAGCGTCCTTCCAATACTTTTCTTTTCAAACATAGATCCATGCAGTTCTGCCACTATGATAAAAAAACCATACCACTAGCTGCATAACTTCAGGCATAATTACAGACAAACTCTAAAGTAGGCTCCACAATGCACAACTCCAACCTCCACACTCGGCTCCACCACATAATCTTACACACAAGTTCACAACAATCTCAGCCACATGTGCGTTTTTGTCACACTGCAGACTCCTCACACAGAAGTTTCCGTGCCCAGATCTAAGAATTTAGGTTAGTGAGTCCATTCACATCCAAAAATATTGCCACCTTCGCTTCTGCAACCATGATTCGATCTCAGAACCTATTATCGAGGTATGGCCGATGGCGTTCAGTTTGTAGGGTTTGGCTTTGGAAGACATCGATCTCATTTTTCCATCGGAATTCCCTTTGGACTTAACCACTTGTAGTCGAAAAATTAGGTTTATTTGCAAATGATTGCCCTGCTCCATGCAGTTCAACCCTTTAACCATTGATTGTTGGGTTTGAGCAGGATGGAGGAGAGGCAGGCAATCAAATCATTAAAATAGTGAGCCTGCAACAAAAAAATCTTTTTTTTTTTTTTTTTTTGCTAATTCACGGCTAGATCTGCAACACTCAACATTCACCACCGATCAAATTTTTCATGTTGAATAATTGACTATTGAAGAATTTAGGGAAGTTAGAATTAATGAGATTCTTCTAGGCATGATGACTATTTGTGAGGTGTTTTTCAATTTTTCTTCTTATTCCAATCTTCTCTTATTATTATTAGAGTATGTATTCGTTAGTTCATCAAATAACTACCAAAACAAAGAGACAAGAACATAAGATGTTGGCATCCTGCCAGGGCCAAACCTCTCCCTCTTGGAGAGGAAAACCCACACAAAATCTTTCTTATAGAGATTCCAATTGATGAATACCAAGACCCTAATCCTTGACCTATGAAGCCACTCCAAATCCAAGACACCAATCCTCTTCTTTGCCAATGTTTGGATCATGATCATTTATACACCACTGAGTCCATTATTACTGCACTACGAAGATCTTCTTTGCTACTGCACCATGATTGCACCTTCTTCATTACTGTCTTGACTTTGTCTTCATTAGGATCATGACTGTGTTCATGAGAAAGAGTTTTTTATTGTGAGATCACTGTAATCCTTTTCCTTATGATTTTGTCGAGGCTGTGATAGTATCTAGAGAGTAGGCCACAACAAAGAGTGTCTCTTCATGGTTCTCCTCTTCATAAGTATGCTGAGATTGCATGACTATGTGCTGAGGCAGTGTGATTAAGACTGTGAGGAGACCAAGACAAAGAGTGTCCTCCTCTTGATACGTATGCCAAGATTGTAACATTTCTCCTGTGATTACCCACGAAGGTGTTGAGGATATTGAGCTTCCTGTACCTTATCCGAAGTCCTGAAACGCTGTAATCTCATCCTAAAATATAAGATATAGCTGAGTTCTGTGTCTTTGTTATGCACAAACCTTGATGGATTATATATAGTGGTTAGTCTCCCAAAAATAAGGTAACATGTCATAGTGAATCGTTGTAACTTCATTTTTGAGCTGACTTGTCATCTATATATGCTTTGAGCCAACATGACTGTCTTCTTCATCGTTTGGCTTGCATACTTCTTCTTGTGCTTGTCTTGAAGGATTGTGCTTATTTTGCAGGGTTGTGTAGACTTTTCACTACACATGACATTTACTATTTGACATCTTAAGGCTCTCAATGGGAGCCACTAAATAAATAAACCTCTTTCTCATGAAACCCATGCAACAAGGAATAATAAATTCATTTTACAAAAATCATAATTACAATGTCATGAAGACCGAACCTAGTTACACTTTCTTCAACACTCCCTCTTAACAAGGGATGTATTCATGATAGTACTTGGTCATTCTCAATCTGAAGAATTTATCATAAGAAGAATTGGATTGGTATCCCATCTATATAGCATCATAGTAACCAACATTGTTTCCACAGCAAGGCCTTGATTGACAGCTCTATCTCTCATCAAGTCATAGCACAATGTTGGCGAGACCAATGATTATAGACATCTTCATCATTACCTCTTAAGGTACATACCCACTTGAGTGTTAACTGATTATGAAATTCTAAGACTATTATTATCTTGGGTTCCCAGCCCTCAAAGAATATCAATCCTCTTTCCTACTCTTGTCTTGGATTCCCTACACATCCTCAAAGAGCATCAGAGGCCAGATGATTACCCAATACTCCCTTCTTTCTTCCAAAGTGAAGACAAGAATGTTGTGTCTATCTATTCCTCTCAAATAGGGAGGATATCATGTGTTTACCTTTCTTTTCATGGCCTTCACCTAGACTTACAGCTGTTAGTCCTGGTTTAGTGCATGTCACATGGAATAGGAAAACACAACTGTCACTCCTTTTTAATCAGGGGTGACCGAATCCAAGCTCCCTCTTAATCAAGGACTTGTATTTTCATCAAAAACTTCTTCTTCATGGGTCCTTCAACTGCTTGATGTTAAATTGGCAACTAGGGCCAAAATCCATGTGGGTCAGCGTATTTATGGCAGCTGATATTTTTATTGGATCCCTCTCGTCGAGAGGTGTAGGATTGATCCAAATATCATCCGATTCTGATAAGTATTTATGGAGATATGAATTTGATTTGTTTATGAAATTATTATCAAGCCGACCAACTATTATGTAGGTTCTAGAAGCCCAACCGATGTGTCTATTCATCATCCTCGCTTTGGTATAAATAGAAGAGGATTTGAAGTCATTTGGCAACTCACCTCAAGTGATCTCCTCTCCACGTCTTGGGTTTTTGGAGAAGGAGATTCACTATGGATTACACTAGCCTAGTATGATGATGCCCTAATGGAGAACGCAGTCATATAGGCATATAAGGATGATCTACGCTGTCCAAAAGTCTGATACGCTTTCCTTAAATCTAAACATGGCTATGAAGGAGAAGCCCATATGCGGCAAGAAAAGGCTCTTCATTCGTGGATGAAATGATACACCTAAAATGTAGTCAAAAGAAGACATTTAACATGCAGTCAAAGGAGACTTATTTTCAGTGTTATAGGAGAAACAAAACTTCGCATTTCTCTCTGAGATTTCCACGTGAATCTTGTACAGGTATATAATGGAAGCACTGAGGAACAGAACTCAGGAGCAAGTATATGATTACGCAGGGATAGACCTAGATGCAGTCATAATATATGAACCACACTGTTTATGAATGATTATAATACATTATTCATGAAGGAATATAATACACTGCTCATTGAAGACCTAGCTGTAGTTATAAACACAACCGCAATTATCTAAGGACCTGTCTACGGTCTTTATAATACCCTTGCACGTAGTTAAAAGGAACATCCTTGAACACAGTCAAGGGAGACCTTTATTATGTTGTCCTGATGTATTAAACATAAGTCCTAATACACAGACCTGTAGCCTAATACACAGGTCATGAACTTCGTGTAAGGGTAGCCACAGTAAAATAAAGGAATCGGTAGTCATAATGGTAGCCACAGTGATATAAAGGAAGGTGCAGTCAAGACCTGACATGTATGGGAGCAGATCTGCACTGCAAAAAGAATGATGTTGATCTCAGGTGAGTACAGGTTCTTGATGTCAAGGTGTATGTTCAATATGTCTCGGTTAAACATCACTTCGGACCTACCTTAGAAACAACCTAAGCACATGGATATAAATGTATATGAGTAAGCATGCTCTAACCCTGTCTCAGCTAAATGGAGATCACATTAAGTGATTATCTCAGTGTTGCATATATATATATATATATATATATGATTGTCTTGGCATAATAGCCATAATGATGAATAGCAGCAATGATAGAACTATGATGGTCAAGAGATCCTTGGTATGCTTGTAAAAGGACTCAACATAATGGAAATAATAAGGATTAATAGTCTCAGATCATAATGATAGAAGCAACATCATGGGCATGTCAGTAAAGGGCAGCATGATTAAGCATAAGCAACATGGTGGTGTTACACGGTAAGGTGCAACAGATGAACGAAATGGATAGGTGAAGTTGTCACCTTGGAGATTCAGTTGAAGTAGAATGTATTCAACTGATCTCATCATTATAAGAAATGATCTATGCTCAGATCCAGATAAGTCAAAGTGTTGACTTCTATTGTAAATGTATTATCTCTCTCTCTCTCTCTTTCTTTGTTGAACTTTGAAGATAAAAGAAGATTTGATCAAAGGGTTTCCCCACACATTGTGGGGTTTGTCCTTGGCTCGTTCCATATCTTGTGTCCTCTTGTCTTAGCTTGTCTTTTGCGTTTTATATTTATGTTCTATCTGCAGTTTATCTTAATGCTGATCTGATTGCTAACTGTGAAAATTTAAATAAGTTGCTCTGGCATAGAACATACCTAAACTTAACATGGTATCAGAGATGAGGTGAAGACAATGCCCAAGCAAGAGTGAAAGAGCAATCGCCGAAGACAATTGGGACAAGACAGAAGGATCAATGGGTTCCTCATAATTCACCTAGGGTGAAGCCGAATCAGAGAATGTTATCAGAATGGCACAACGAAAGTTTCTGATGGCCCATCTAAAGATCACTTCATTGGGAAGTTCGAATCTAAAGGTGGAAGGAAAGGCAGATGCCTTGTTGAAATAAGTTCGGTCGTTATGCAAAGGAGTGTCCGAATGGTAGATACACATCTCTTGATGAAGATAACAATCATTCCTGGGACATCTTCAATAATCAAAGGAACGACTGGTAATGCAGGTCATCAAGGAAGTGGCTGACTCTTCCATGAAAGCAAGAAACCCCTGAATCTCTTTTATGTACCTAATCACAAGAAGAACCTGATGTCCATATCGGAAATGGAAGTCAAAGGTTACAAGGTGGCACTTATAATTTGAAAGGTACATGTTTGAAAATAGATCTTTCAAAAATGTTTTTGAGTTCAAGGTTCTATCAAGTTGCAGGAATTCCACTGGGGACCATGTCCATTGACTCAAAACTAGAGGTCTGTGAGTCAGATGGTGACTAGGATGCCTGAATTCAAAAAGGAGCATGAAGGTACATGTACCGAAGGAAAATATTATAAGGGGATCATTCCCCTCATGTAGCAGGTCCATAGGCTTGGAACAACCCGAGGAGTTTGAGACTCATGATCAGGAATCTCATGTATACAAGTGGAAGAAAGCCCTCTATGGCTTGAAGGAAAACACCTTGGGCATAGTATGAGAGGATTGGTAGCTGTATAATGTAGTTGAGATTCACTAGGAGTGAAACCGATCCAAACCATTACTCAAATATTGTGGATGATAAACCTCTCATACCAACACCTATGTCTAATAGGTGCAGGCCCTCTCATTTATAGGAGACAGAGGGAGTTGGATTTTTAATGTGGAAAGATAAGTTGCAAGCGTGTGACTGCCTCGAGGATCTTAACTTTCAAAAGTTATATGGTAATGATGTTGAACCATATTTGGGAAATGCCTTTGAGTTTCATAAACTCATTCACGTTGATGTACTTGGAGAACCTCTGTCTGGACATATGGGATGCAATTAGCATGATGAGCTCATTAGTGCCAAGAATCTTTCGAGATATCTTCAGTTCACAATCTCTCATGGATTGAGATACACTGCCAAAAATATGAAACCACAATCGAATGATGAGTGGGCAGGAAGTATGGAGGATCACTAGAGCACTTCTCAGTGCTGTTTCTCTTTGGAATCTGCCTCGATATCCTGGATGAGTAGGAAGCACAAGTCGGTGACTTTGAGCACCACCAAGGTAGAATACATTGCTAATAGTATGGCCTTCTGTGAGGCAGTCTGGTTGCTGAAGCTCTTCAGTAAGCTGTTTGTACACATGATGAATACCACTACCAGAGGTAGGATTCAATTATTGAGGAATCCCGTATTCGACAATTGCTCCAGCAGATGGACATCAAATACTGCCTTATCTGGGATATGGTAAGTCGATGATCAAGGAGGCTCCATCGCACTGAGATGATGTACAGGACAAAGCCTCGAGGAAAGATCAAATTTGTGATTTTCCCGAACAACTTGGAGTTGTCAAGAGACCTTTGTAAAAGGGTCCTGCATGTTGGATACATTGAGCTCTGGGAGCTCTAGGGGGCTTGCAGTTCTACTGGAGCAACATAAGACCATAGAGTGACTCACCCTCCCCTGGTGGTGCACACTGGAACAAGAAGATTTTCTCTCTTGTGGGACAAGATGTTTCACTCTCTTGTGGAAAAGGATGATTCACTCTCTTGTGGAAAAGGATGATTCACTCTCCTATGTAGCAGGATGATTAGTTCTCATGTGAGGACTGGATTGATGTGTTCTCCATGGCGATTGTAGCAGGATTGATGTGTTCTCCTGTGAGGCCTAGATTGATGTGTTCTCCATGGCGATTGTAGCAGGATTGATGTGTTCTCCTTTGAGGATAGGATTGGTTAAGTTCTCTTATCGAGGCATCCTACCCATGCAGTCTGGGACTCATGGGAAGTACCTCTCATCTGATCAATGAGTAGGGAAATGAAGTTAGAGACCATAGTAGTACCAATGGACGCATCGTTATATTTACCGTACTCCCTATGCTAGGGTGACCTCCATTGATCTAGGATCAATGATACTGGTCTGGGACCATTGGTAGGAGTTGTGCATACTATGACGCTGACTTCGGGTCGGCTGAGACTGGTCTGGGATTAGTGGTACATACTTCGAGACTAACTTCGTGTCAGTGCAAGACTGGTCTGGGACCAGTGAGAGTCATACATACTATGACGCTAACTTCAGGTCGGTTGAGACTGGTCTGGGACCAGTAGTACACTCTATGAGCCTGCAATACTGGTCTGGGACCAGCGGTAGGAGTTCTACATACTATGACGTTGACTTCGGGTCGGCTGAGACTGGTTTGGGATCAGTGGTACATACTCCGAGACTGACTTCGTGTCAGTGCAGGACTGGTCTGGGACCAGTGAGAGTCATACATACTATGACGCTGACTTCGGGTCGGTTGAGACTGGTTTGGGACCAGTGTTACACTCTTTGAGCCTGCGATACTGGTCTGGGACCAATGGAAGGAGGTGTACATACTATGACGCTGACTTGGGGTCGGTTGAGACTGGATTAGGACTAGTGGTACATACTCCAAGACTGAATTCGTGTCAGTGCAGTACTGGTCTGGGACTAGTGAAAGTGGTACACACTATGACACTGACTTCGGGTCGGTTGAGACTGGTCTAAGACTATTGATACACTCTCTGAGACTGCGATACTGGTCTAGGACCAGTGGTAGGAGTGGTACTTACTATGAAGCTGACTTCGGGTTAGTTGAGACTAGTCTAGGACCAGTGGTATGCACTCTGAGACTGACTTCGGGTCAGTGGAGAATGATATGACTCATTCTCGATCAATTCTTCTTCTTCATAGTTCAGCAGAGCCAACAGAGCTGAGCAGAGCCAATAGAGCTGAGAAGAGTTAGCAGAGCAGAGTAGAGCTAACAGAGCTGAGCAAAGCCAGCAGAGCTAGCAGAGTTGAGCAGAGCAGAGCAAAGCCAGTAGAGTCGAGCAGAGCCAGCAGAGTTGAGCAGAGCCAACAGAGTAGAGCAGAGCCAGCAGAGTTGAGTAGAGCTGAGCGAGCTGAGCTGAGCAGAGCCAGTAGAGCTAAGCAGAGCAGAGTAGAGCCAACAGAGCTTAGCAGAGCAGAGCAGAGCCAGCAGAGTAGAGCAGAGCTAGGCAGAGCAGTGCAAGGCACTTATGGCCGAGATAGTACAGTCGGACATATGAATCAATGGATGGAGTTCTCCCTAGTTGAGAGGGAGAGTTAAATTGGAAGCTAGGGCCAAAATCCATGTGGGTCAGCGTATTTATGGCAACTGATATTCTTATTGGATCCCTCTCGTTGAGAGGTGTAGTATTGATCCAAAGATCATCTGATTCCGATAAGTATTTATGGAGATATGAATTTGTTTTGTTTATGAAATTATTATCAATCCGACCAACTATTATGTAGGCTCTAGAAGCCCAACCGACGTGTCTATTCATCATTCTCGCTTTGGTATAAATAGAAGAGGATTTGAAGTCATTTGGCAACTCACCTCAAGTGATCTCCTCTCCACATCTTGGGTTTTTGGAGAAGGAGATTCACTATGGATTACATTGGCCTAGTATGATGATGCCCTAATGGAGAACACAGTCATAAATATTTAGGCATATAAGGATGATATACGCTGTCCAAAAGTCAGATACGCTTGCCCTAAATCTAAACATGGCTATGAAGGAGAAGCCCATATGCAGCAAGAAATGGCTCTTCATTCGTGGATGAAATGATACACCTAAAACACAGTCAAAAGAAGACATCTAACACACAGTCGAAGGAGACTTATTTTCACTATTATAGGAGAAACAAAACTTCGCATTTCTCTCTGAGATTTCCACGTGAATCTTGTACAGGTATATAATGGAAGCACTGAGGAACAGAACTCAGGAGCAGGTATATGATTACGCAGGGATAGACCTAGCTGCAGTCATAATATATGAACCATGTTGTTTATGAATGATTATGATATGCTGTTCATGAAGGAATATAATACACTGCTCATTGAAGACCTAGCCGCAGTTATAAACACAGCCGCAGTTATCTAAGGACCTGTCTACGGTCTTTATAATACCCTTGCATGTAGTTAAAAGGAACAACCTTGAACGCAGTCAAGGGAGACCCTTATTACACTGTCCTGATGTATTAAACGGAAGTCCTAATACGCAGACCTATAGCCTAATATGCAGGTCATGAACAATGTGTAAGGGTAGCCATAGTAAAGTAAAGGAAGCTGCAGTCATAAGGGTAGCTGCAGCAATATAAAGGAAGGTGCAGTCAAGACATGGCATGTATGGGAGCAGATTTGCACTACAAAAAGAATGATGCTGATCTCAGGTGAGTATAGGTTCTTGATGTCAAGGTGTATGTTCAATATGTCTTGGTTAAACATCACTTCGGACCTACCTTCGAAACAACCTAAGCACATGAATATAAATGTATATGAGTAAGCATGCTCTAACATTGTCTCAGCTAAATGGAGATCACGTTAAGTGATTATCTCAGTGTTGCATATATATATATATATATATATATA
>APFE031565883.1:0-81153 GCA_000404065.3 Pinus taeda
GCAACGTCGGCTTGGAAAATAAAGCTTTACCTGGTGAGCAGACGAATAAGTCTGCAGTTCCCCAAAACCCTCGAAGGATGTTGCCAAGGAAGAATAACGTTGGTTTCAAGAAAGACGAGGGGAATAACGTTGGTCTGGAGCAGGAATTCAAGAAAGAGGAGGGGCATAACGTTGGACTCGATAAGTAGTTCTATCAGCATTATGGGTTGTTGGATCGATATGACATGAAGGAATTCCCTATGTGGTTATCGGCAACTGATCGTTTAATCCTACTGCTTTCCCCTGCACACTTGAAACCTGATGTTGTCGTAGCGCAGGATGGCAGTGGCAACTATGTACCAATAACCGACGTTGTCAAGGAGGCACCCAAGCATTTGAGAAGTAGAAAATACATAATCTATGTCAAAGCTGGATTGTACCTTGAAACTATCAAAATTTCTAAACGAAAAACCAACATAATGTTTGTTGGCGATGGCAAGGGAAAGACTGTTGTTGTCTCCAACAAAAATGTGAAGGAGGGCTCTACTACTTTCAGTTCCACTACCTTTGGTACTATTCCAAACCTTTCTGTCTGCATTATTTTTGTTTGTTTCATTGTTCAATCCAATTTCTTGAAATACCCTTTCTCTTTCTCTGTACCTGGTTAATTGAAATACCCTTTCTCTTTCTCTGTACCTCGTTAATTGGATTTTCAACCTTGTTTCATGACGTGTGTATGGAGCTAAGGCCAATTAATAATAACTGACCAGTGAATCGCTCCATTGCAGCTGTATCCGGTGCAGGATTTGTTGCACGTGACATGAACTTTATGAATAGTGCAGGGCCCGACAAGCATCGAGCTGTGGCTCTACGGGTGGGGGCCGATTTTGCAGCGATTTATCGATGCAATATTATTGGTTACCAAGACACACTTTATGTTCATTCTCTTAGGCAGTTTTACAGAGAATGTGACGTGTTTGGAACAGTGGACTTCATTTTTGGCAATGCAGCCGTGGTTTTACAGGAGTGTAACATTTATGCTCGACAAGGTATGCCCAATCAAATGAGTGTAATCACTGCCCAAGGAAGGAATCATACTTATCAAAATACCGGCATCTCAAAACATAATTGTATAGTTACAACAACAAGTGATCTCACTCCCTGGATGGCATTCACTTCAACATACCTCGGAAGGCCTTGGAAATTATACTCTCGAACAGTTTACATGCAATCGTTTTTAGGCGACCTCATTCATCCCGCTGGCTGGTTGGAATGGTCGGGAGAATTTGCATTAGAAAGCTTATACTTTGGGGAATACAGGAATTCTGGGCCTGGTGCATTTCTAGATGGGCGCGTAACGTGGCCTGGTTATAGGGTGATTAAAACAGTTGAAGAAGCAAAAGAGTTCAGTGTGCCTATTTTTATCCCTGGTTCTGCAGTGGGATCCCATACATAGAAGGCCTACAAATTTGTTTTATTTTTTTATGGCAATAAGGATATCATATTTTAAATCCTTACTCTACTCTGAAATGCTGAAATGCAATGCTGCCATGCCAGGAGAGGAGACCAAAAAATCATGTACTCTGTACTCCCTCTCCTCTCATGTTAAAATGTAACCTAAATTTATAATCTCTCACATATTGTCTCTATGTTGTTTCATTTTTATATTCAAAAATTCAAAGTTTCCAAATTCTTGACTCTCATGTCTACCTCACAAACACTGGTTTCTCTAAACCTTGTTTGGATGATATTGTATGTAGACATTGTCACATGGTTGGTTTATAGTGTTTATGGCTCTAAAAGGATCACTCTGTTGTTATTTCGTTGTTGTGATAGTAAATTTTTTTTTTTGGTGATGTTCTATTCAACCCCAAGCTCATGAATGTATTTAATTCTAGGTTTTGGGATGTAATACACTGGGTCTGGGTTCTTGCATTATAATATCACCTTTTCTTCTTCAAATAAAGATATCACTGTTTTTTTCATGGAAACTAAAATGTGTATATATAGGTTTTTCAGCAACTCAAATGATTAACTTAATTTTATTAGTGCTCATATAAAATACAAAATTTTGGAATATTCAACAAACATGCCCAAGTTGTGGTCTATCTAGATGATATTACCTTATATCCAATGAAGAGAAATAATCATTTGCATGATTTAAAGCATATCTTTCAAAGATGCAGAAGGTACGGAATTTCTCTAAACCCCAAGAAATCGGTTTTTTCCTCTTATTGAAGGTAAACTCCTTGGTTTTATTGTACCCAAACATGGAATTTTTATTGATCCAGAGAGAACTAAAACAATTTCCAAAATTCCATTACCGCATACGAAAAAGTCAATGCAATCTTTTCTTGGCCAAATCAATTTTGTTAAGAGATTTGTCCCCAAATTTTCTCAAATTGTCCTACCATTACAAACAATGATAAAAAAACATTCGATTTTCAAATTGGGTGATCATGAAAGAGAAACATTTAATGAAATCAAACAAGCTGTAATTGATGCCCCTTTTCTATCAACTCCCAATTTTTTCTAATCAGTTTATTTTATATACTTTTTCCTCTGAATTATCATATGCAACAGTCTTAACACAACCAAATCGAAGCTCCCATTTTTTTATTTTTTATTTTTTTTATTTTGTCCTCACCTCAAATTTTCAAGGAGCTAAATTAAATTTTTAAGGAGTAGAAAAGACATCCTTTGCAGTTTACAAAGCTATCAAATATTTTAGACCCCTTTTTCTAAAAACTCATGTTAAAGTTATTGTTCCTTTCTTAGCAATCACGAAATTACTTATTCAAAAGGAGTTAGGAGAAGAAAGGGCTAACTGGGTTACTGCATTACAAGAATATGATCTAGAAATCGAACCCGCTAAAATTGTAAGAGGTCAAGGTTTTTGCAAGTTAGTCACAGGAATGAATGATACATCAATAGATGAAGTAACAGGTAATATTGAACAAATCACAGAGGTACTCCCTGTTAATACTCAGTCTCCATATGCTGACTTAATATTTTATTGTTAAAGGTTATGCTCCACTTGAACTAGATGTTAAGAAAAAGGGAGCCTTGAGATCGAAAACCAATCAATATCAACTCATCAATGATGTGTTATTTAGGAAAAATTATGATTATTTCGTACCGCTTCTGGAAGACAGAGGAAACCTTCCATGCCCTTGCAACCTGTTAAAGTCGAACAACCTTTTGAGCAATGGGGACTGGACGTAATAAGTGAGATCGTTCCTCATTCTTCCAAACAGAGCAGGTACATTTTGGTTGCAATGGATTATTTTACAAAATGCGTAGAGGCAACATCTATGAAGCTAGCTAATTCTGAGAGCATCATTGAATTCATTGATCAAATTATTATTACCAGGTTTGGTATCCCTCATGCTCTTATTTTTGACAATGCTTCTTATTTTTTTGGAAATGCAATGACTAAATTTTCTTTAAAGAGAGGATCTAAACTTAAGTATTCTGCAAAAAAAAATCAGAAATGATGTGACCAATTCATTTCTGATCTTTTTTTTGAATTACACTCTGATTTTTTTTTTTAAATAAATGGATGGGGAGGTTTCGTTCACTCTTTGAGAGTCTTGGATGACCTCTTTAAGTAAAACATGCTAAAGACTTCATAGTAATTTTTGTTTTTATAAAGATAACTTTTCAAAACCAATTCACAACAAATAGATTTTTAACATGTTCCAAACCAAGAGATTTCACAACTAAATGAATACCTTATTTCAAATCTTTAAAATAGATTCAATACTTAGACTCCGATTTAAAGTTTTTCTTTCCAAATTGTTCCTTAAATAAGTTTAACAATTCAAAAATAAATAGAAACTTCCAATGTGTTTTTCAAAAGCGTAGTACATTTAGTAACAAAAGGAAATGATATATAAGAATATTTACACATTGTACGAAAGAAGCTATGTTCTTTCAAGAAAATTATTTTTTGAGCATAAGCCCATTAACATGAAGAATTTCCTTCTTCCCTTGTAAATCTTGTAAGATGAAAGTTGATGAACCTATTTGCTCAAAAACCTGAAAGGGGCCAAGCGAGATTTTTTTAAATTTTGTATGTTTTCCTTTATGCTCGTGCACTTTATCCCATTTCAAAACTAAGTTTACAATTTCAAAATTTTTATCTTTGACCGAATTGATATCAAATGAAGCTTTGACCAATTGTTGATGGTGAGGATGGACTAGATTAGCTTTATTTCTTTCTTCTTCCAACTTAAGTATTTGAGACATTCGTAATTGTAAAGTAGAAAAAGGTTGTCCTTCAATAAATTAAACTAGGGTTGATGAGGGGAGCGCTAGATTTGGAGGTAGGATAGCTTCTTTCCCGCCTACCAAATGAAAAGGAGAATTACCTAGTGAGGTTTTCTCAGATATTCAATAAGCCCTTAAAGCAAATAT
Organism: Pinus taeda; assembly: GCA_000404065.3. NCBI lineage: Eukaryota > Viridiplantae > Streptophyta > Pinopsida > Pinales > Pinaceae > Pinus > Pinus taeda. Next base: position 4,399 of record APFE031565883.1, read on the forward strand.
TAAAGCTTTTTTCTAGTTCTTTTGATTTTGGTCGATAGTTCATTTAATGATCCTTATAAGATTTTTGTTAGTGGTTTCTGCTGAGCCATTTCCCCGAGGGAAATGATTTGCAGAATACTTAAGTTTAGATCCTCTCTTTAAAGAAAATTTAGTCATTGCATTTCTAGAAAAATAAGAAGCATTGTAAAAAATAAGAGCATGAGGGATACCAAGCATGGTAATAATAATTTGATCAATGAATTCAATGATGCTCTCAGAATTAGCTAGCTTCAGAGATATTGCCTCTACGCATTTTGTAAAATAATCCATTGCAATCAAAATGTACCTATTCTGTTTGGAAGAATGAGGAACAATCTCACTTATTACGTCCAGTCCCCATTGCTCAAAAGGTTGTTTGACGTTAACAGGTTGCAAGGGCGTGGAAGGTTTCCTCTGTCTTCCTGAAGCGGTACGAAATAATCATAATTTTTCCTAAATAACACATCATTGATGAGTTGATATTGATTGGCTTTCGATCTCAAGGTTGTCTTTTTATTAACATCTAGTTCAAGTGGAGCATAACCTTTTCAAATAAAAGATTAAGTCAACATATTGAGACTGAGTATTAACAAGGAGTACCTCTGTGATTTGTTCAATATTACCTGTTACTTCATCTATTGATGTGTCAGTCATTCCTGTGACTAACTAGCAAAAACCTTGACCTCTTACAATTTTAGCGGGTTTGATTTCTAGATCATATTCTTGTAATGCAGTAACCTAGTTAGCCCTTTCTTCTCCTAACTCCTTTTGAATAAGTAATTTCGTGATTGCTAAGAAAGGAACAATAACTTTAACATGAGTTCTTAAAAGAAAGGGTCTAAAATATTTGATAGCTTTGTATATTGCAAAGGATTTCTTTTCTACTCCTTAATAATTTAATTTAGCTCCTTGAAAATTTGAGTTGAGAAAAAAAACAATAATAATAAAATAGGAGCTTCTATTTTCTGTTCATTTGGTTGTGTTAAGACTTTTGCATATGATAATTCAGAGGCAAAAATATATAAAATAAACTGATTAGAAAAAATTGGTAGTTGATAGAAAAGGGGCATCAATTACAGCTTGTTTGATTTCATTAAATGTTTCTCTTTCATGATCACCCCATTTGAAAATCGAATCTTTTTTTTATCATTGTTTGTAATGGTAGGACAATTTGAGAAAATCCGGGGACAAATCTCTTAACAAAATTGATTTGGCCAAGAAAAGATTGCACTGACTTTTTCGTATGCGGTAATGGAATTTTAGAAATTGTTTTTCTTCTCTCTGGATCAATAAAAATTCCATGTTTGGATACAATAAAACCAAGGAGTTTACCTTCACTAAGAGAAAAAAACACAATTTCTTGGGGTTTAGAGAAATTTCGTACCTTCTGTATCTTTGAAAAATATGCTTTAAATCATGCAAATGATTATTTCTCTTCCTTGGATATAAGGTAATATCATCTAGATAGACCACAACTTGGGCATTTTTGTTGAATATTCCAAAAAATTTTATTTTATATGAGCACTAATAAAATTAAGTTAATCATTTGAGCTCTTGAAATACCTATATATACACATTTTAGTTTCCATGAAAAAAACAGTGATATCTTTATTTGGAGAAGAAAAGGTGATATTATAATGCAAGAACACAAACGCAGTGTATTACATCGCAAAACCTAGAATTAAATCAATTCATAAGCTTGGGGTTGAATAGAACATAATCAAAAAAATAAAATGAAAAACTACATCACAACTAAATAATAGAGTGATCCTTTTAGAGCCATAAACACTATAAACCAGCCATGTGACAATGTCTACATACAATATCATCCAAACAAGGTTTAGACAAACCAGTGTTTGTGAGGTAGACATGAGAGTCAAGAATTTCGAAACTTTGAATTTTTGAATATAAAAATGAAACAACATAGAGATAATATGTGAGAGATTATAAATTTAGCAGTCATAGATTACATTTTAACATGAGATGAGAGGGAGTACATGATTTTTTGGTCTCCTTTCCTGGCAGCATTGCATTTCAGCATTTCAGAGTCGAGTAAGGATTTAAAATATGATATCCTTATTTCCATAAAAAAAATAAAAAAAATAACAAATTTGTAGGCCTTCTATGTATGGGATTCTACTGCAGAACCAGGGATAAAAATAGGCACACTGAACTCTTTTGCTTCTTCAAGGGTTTTAATCACCCTATAACTAGGCCACGTTACGCGCCCATCTAGAAATGCACCAGGCCCAGAATTCCTGTATTCCCCAAAGTATAAGCTTTCTAATGCAAATTCTCCCGACCATTCCAACCAGCCAGCGGGATGAATGAGGTCGCCTAAAAACGATTGCATGTAAACTGTTCGAGAGTATAATTTCCAAGGCCTTCCGAGGTATGTTGAAGTGAATGCCATCCAGGGAGTGAGATCACTTGTTGCTGTAACTATACAATTATGTATTGATATGCTGATATTTTGATAAGGATGATTCCTTCCTTGGGCAGTGATTACACTCATTTTATCGGGCATACCTTGTTGAGCATAAATGTTACACTCCTATAAAACCACGGCTGCATTGCCAAAAATGAAGTCCACTGTTCCAAACACGTCACATTCTCTGTAAAAATGCCTAAGAGAATGAACATAAAGTGTGTCTTGGTAACCAATAATACTGCATCGATAAATCGCTCTAAAATCGACCCCCACCCGTAGAGCCACATCTTGATGCTTGTCAGGCCCTGCACTGTTCATAAAGGTCATGTCACGTGCAACAAATCCTACACCGGATACAGCTGCAATGCAGCGATTCACTGGTCAGTGATTATTAATTGGCCTTAGATCCATACAAACACGTCATGAAACAAGGTTGAAAATCCAATTAAACAGGTACAGAGAAAGAGAAAGGGTATTTCAATTAACCAGGTATAGAGAAAGAGGAAGGGTATTTCAAGAAATTGGATTGAATAATCAAACAAACAAAAATAATGCAGTCAGAAAGGTTTGGAATAGTACCAAAGGTAGCGGAACTGAAATTAGTAGAGCCCTCCTTCACATTTTTGCTGGAGACAACAACAGCCTTTCCCTTGAAATCGCCAACAGACATTATGTTGGTTTTTCGTTTAGAAATTTTGACAGTTTCAAGGTACAGTCTAGCTTTGACATAGATTATGTATTTTCTACTTCTCAAATGCTTGGGTGCCTCCTTGAAAGTGTCGGTTATTGTTACATAGTTGCCACTGCCATCCTGCGCTACGACAACATCAGGTTTCATGTGTGCAGGGGAAAGCAGTAGGAGTAAACGATCAGTTGCCGATAACCACATAGGGAATTCCTTCATGTCATATCGATCCAACAACCCATAATGCTGATAGAATTCCTGATCCAGACCAGCGTTATACCCCTCATCTTTCTTGAATTCCTGCTCCAGACCAGAGTTATTCCCCTCATCTTTCTTGAATTCCTGCTCCAGACCAGCGTTATTCCCCTCATCTTTCTTGAAACCAGTGTTATTCTTCCTTGGCAACATCCGTCGAGGGTTTTGGGGAACCGCAGACTTATTCGTCTGCTCACCAGGTAAAGCTTTATTTTCCAAGCCGGCATTGCTGAAAAGGGTTTGGAAGAGGGACAGGGAATTGCTGATCAATTGAGACAACTTTCTGGATTCTTTTAGTATGTCGTTGGTGGATTGAAGAGTCGCATTGCCGCCTCCAATAAAGTTATGGAAACCCTCGAGGCATGTATCCTGGTTTGTCAGAGCGTCACTGAGCCAAGTTTTGACATCGACAATGAAGAGCAATGACGGTCTCTTACCAGACAAATCGGACATGTGGAGCAGTGTGGCATTCATATGATATAGTGTATCACGGAGCAGCTCCACGCAATCCTATTGGGCCACACCTTCGTCTCCGTCTCCCCAAACATGGGCTGCAACCTTTAGAGAGTACGATTGCAAAACCTGAGCTATGGTGGCTTCAATGGTGGCTTGAACAAAATCTTTGGGTTCCTGTTGGTGCACATTCACTTAGACTAGCTGCGTTGGTGTACATGTGCTTAGACTAGCTGTGTTGGTGTACATGCACCTAGATTAGCTCCAATTAACGTATTGCTTGCATGTGGCACATGAACACATTAACATAAGATAAAGCACACTTAGCTTTAGTTAGCTTTAGTTATTGTATGTACAACTAAGCTTAACTTAGTTGCTTTTATGTATTTATTCTAAAACTAATATTGTAGAATCAATTTTTCATTCTTTTCTCAATTCTTGCTCGCTTCCTTCCTACTCTTGCAAGCTTGTTTATTGTTTTGCAGATCTAGATCTGTGTATCTCAAAAATATTACATGGTATCAGAGCATTGGGATTTGTAATCAGTGCACAAGCAATTTTATTTGCAGGTTCAAAAGATTGAAGCAACGAAAAAGAATGGAGTCTAAATTGGAGTTTCCACAATCAGAAATTCTCACTCCATATAATTATTTCGAATGGAAGCCAAAGATTCAACTTCATCTCAGAAGTAGAGGCTTATTTCGAATAACCATGGAAACGGAAGTTGAACCAACATCGGCAATGGAGAACAAGAATATTTCAATCGCATGGACGAGGCCTTCGGCATCCTAATGTATCTTTTCTCTGTAACTGCTATTTCATTTGAATCTGTTCAACCCAAATGAAGTATGGACAATTTGGAAGATTGTTTGGAAAACAGGATGAAATGCAAGGTCACATTCTCGAAAATGAGTTAACTCATTAGATCGATAGAACTTTGAGAACATTCAAGAATTTTTCACCAAGGTATAAAAGCTTTGCACGCAAAAACCTGAGGTGTTTGCTTTTCTCCTTTAAAAGTATCATCAGATTCCTTTGTATGGTGCGACAATTAGGGGAAATATCTAGTAATTCTTGTTATGTATGTAGATGATTTGATCAATGTACTGGCAACCATGATGATTCCATATTGCAACAGGTGAAAAAGGAGTTACAAGCAGGTTTTAAGATGACATATTTGGGATTACTTCACTACTATCTTGGAGTTGAAGTCTTCCAACGTCCACATCATAGTTTCATTTCTCAGAGTAAGTACGCAGCAGAGGTTCTTCAGCGATTTGGCATGCAAGATTGCAAGCCCGTTCTCACCCCCATGGAGAAAAACTTGAAACTTTCAAAATTTGAAGGGGGGGAAAAGGTGGACAGTACAACTTACAGGCAGTTGATTGGCATCTTGATTTATTTGACAAATACTCGTCCTAATCTATCTTATGCAGTCAGTATTCTTTCACGTTTTATGTAGGAACCACGAGACATCCACTGGAATGCAGCCAAAAGAGTTCTTCGATATATCCAAGGAACAAAAGATTTTGGTCTTCTTTACACAAAGACTAAAAATTTTGTACTTGGTGGATATTCTGATGCCGACTTTGCTGGGAGTATTGATGATCGAGCATCAACATCAGGTTATCTAATGAATATGGGGTCAGCAGCAGTATCTTGGAGTTGTAAAAAGCAAGCGTGGCCACTTCTTCAGCAGAAGCAAAGTACATTTCAGCATGGGAAGCAGCATGTGAAATTGTTTGGTTGCGCAGAATTTTGCAGGACTTGGGCATTTCTCAGGCAGAAGCTACATCATTATTTATTGACAGCCATTCAGCCATCAAACTTGCCAAGAACCCAGTTTTTCATTCAAAGACAAAGCATGTGGACACCAAGTATCATCATATCAGATCTCTCATTGCCAAAGATGTCCTCAAGCCAGTTTATTGTCCTTCCGAAGATCAAATCTCTAACATTTTCACGAAACCGCTTGGCGGAATAAAATTTACTAAGTTCAGGGATGAACTTGGTATCTGTTGTAATGTATCTTTGGATCATAGGGGGGGAAAATACCCTCATCCACTTTTGTCACATCCCCATTTGTAGGCTAATATTGCACAACTTTTTCCAACAATGATATCCTAAGTTTATTTTCACTTTGTGAGATATCTAAAGGTTGTACAACTAAATCCCTCCTATAAAATCCCTTAAATTAGAAAATGAAATGTTGAAGAGAATGCCACTAGCATAGAAAAGTCTTCCAATTACATCATTTGCATCTTCACACAATTGCAAGTGATGCATTTTAGTCATGATCCCTACAAAAAATTATATTTAGTTATGGTCCCTGGAATTCCCTTCAACATATGGTCCCTGGAATTCCCTTCAACATTAGCTTTAAATGATGAAAGAAAATTAGGAAGAAAAGTGCTTTAGATGGTCGATTGATTACCAAAGTAAAGGCCTAAGGGATTCTAAACAGTGCACAAAAACCATCAAAATACCACAAAATCTGAGAGCCAAATAAAAGCATAACAAGTCAAAGGACAATAGCTCGATTGGTAGCTAGCAAACTTAATCCCCCCCCCCCCCCGCCTAGGTTCTATTCTCCCAAGACATGTTAGTTGTTAGCATGTGTGGCAAAAATTTGAACATGTTGGAAATTGTGACAAGTAATTTCTATAAAGCCCAAAGAGGCAGGAAAATTTGAATATCTTGACATTGAAGTGAACAGTGGCAGCTGTCGTGATTCGATCCTCGGTCTTTCCCAGAATACTCCTCCAAAGTTACTAAGTCACAAGCAACTATTAAAAATAAAAATAAAAGCATAACAAAGCTTTATTCTACATAAACCCAAAGGTTGATTATGCCAAAGGAACAGACATAGAAGTAGTACAATGATATTTCATACACAAGGATGCAAAAACTAGAAGAGAGAAGCTAAACAAGATAGATAAGATGAGATAACTTTATTAATGTCTCACAAATGACCACAAATGTTGGTCAATGGGACTGAAGAGCACAAATAATATGAATACAATATGGGAGTGACAACACAACTCCTAGAAAAATATCAAAAATAATACAAAGAAAGAAACCTGCATATATGTATAAAATTGTGATGAAGGCACAATAATATAAAACATTAAGTTTGTCCAAGGTTGGAATGGTGGACAATCCAACACAAGAACCTGTCAAGAGAGAGAGAGAGAGATAAAGGGAGATTAGGCAATGGGGTCAATGATGTCAAGGTCTCCTAAGTCTAATGGTTGAATATGAGGGGGTGAAGTAGGCCCTAGCTCACTGTCGAAGTCTTTTGAAACCATCAAGGAGCTTGGATGCACATTCCTAACATCTGAGGTCAAAGGAAGGAAACTCCAAATAGATCTCTAGTTGCTCCTCTAAATATGGGAGGTTATCTGATGGATAGGGTGTGCTCTACTCTGGATACGTCTGGAGCTAATATCTCTAATGCTCTAAGAACATGTGGCCTAATGCATGTTCTGACATCTCTAAACCAATCTCAATAACATCGAGTAGTCTCCTAGAGGGGAAGGATGAGGATAAAGCCAAGGTCTCCCGATCCTATTATCTAGTGCACTCTAGATATATGTTTGTTTGTTTGTCCAATCTGATGGATCTATAGCCAAGTATGAGGTAATCAGTGTAGTAATTCTCAGATGGGGCATGGCATGCAAGAGTTCATATATGTGGCTGAAAATCTCCTAGATGAATAGGGTTAAGCATATATGACCATAGTACCCAAAGAAAGTAGAAAGGGAGCATCTTATCTAATAGTATAGGGGACATCGAAAAATAAGGTGCAACTCTATCTCCAGTTACTAAAGGTAGAACACATGGTAGATCCTATCAGATCATGATATATGGTGATCTGTCTCTATCTGGAATTAATGGGAGTCGACTCGTGTTGTCCTCAATTAAACAAATAACTAATTGAAATTAATTAACAAAAAATTAAATTTCAGATCATAGAATCAATCACACAAGAGCTGAAATTAAATAGTAGAAGCAATAAAAAGTTTCACACATACACAACTAATTTCTCCTTCAAAATCAGCATTTCATTCCTTCAAAAAATCTTACAAGGAAACTTCCATAGCCCGCTTGTGAAGATTCCTAAACACGAAATCCCTATTGCAGCAAATTGATGTTACTTCTCCTACTTGTTAATCCATACAAGTTATTTATTGTGTTATACGGTAAATATCAAAGTAAATACAACTACATCATTCACTATTTTAAAAATAATATGCCGAAACAAGAAACTGAACAAGAAAGAGATACAACACACATCTACACAGTTATTTTTGGACAAATGTCCCTGGAAAAATCCAACGCGGGAAAACCGATGCAGCAACTCTGAGGGTTTTATTATTATGCAGTACTAATTTTTGAACACAACTTTTGGATGCCTTCCCGACAATCCAATTACAAAGAATATCACTGACAGAGAGATTTGTGAGATTACCTCACACTATCACTAGAAATCCTGGTTGATCTAGCCCTTGAATGAACAGCCCTCGGCTGCCTCTGCGTCATCCCGGCATCACACTGTCTAATATCTGCGTCACTCTTCCCGATTGATCGATTTGCCTCTAAGATTCAAACTCTTGCTCTCCCAGTCTCACACCCTGGCTTCCAGCTACAGAAATTGAACCCTCCAGCAAATTTCGAACTCCCTCAAGGCTTTTGCACTACCTCTACGTCAACCTATACTGCCTCTGCGTGGACTTGTGTAGCTCTGCGTCAACCTCTTCCTGCTCAGTGTCGCCTTTCTCGGATCTCCCTCTGCCTCCTCTGCTGAATATTCCTGAATCAAGAGAAGTCTCCAACCGGAACTATCCCTGCCCCTCACTTCAAAAGTTCACTTCGAATTTCTCACCAGTAGCTGCTCTACTTCATAAATTTGATCTTCTTAACTCTATTTGTGTGTTCTCCAAATGCCCATCAAGCCTCTTCTTATAATCCTCTAGCTGATCAATCAATGACCCAAATTAGATTCTAATCAATGGCTAGGATCATATTGACTTGATCTCTGCCTTCTTCTACAAGTTTCACCCACAGTTTAGGTTAATAACCATTAATTATTTTAATTTCCTAAGTTTAGACTTAAGGACCCATTAAAAATAATTAATTATTTTAATAAAACTGTCTCCGGGTGGAATTTCCCAAAACAATTTTTGGGTATTGGAGAATGCATGTGTCTAAGCCTCCTTGCAAGTTTTGAGACTTAGAGCACATCCGATGCTACCAGAAATCAACACTGCTAAAAGCCAGCAATTGCACAATCAACAAATCACCCTAGACTAATTTGTATGTAATATCCCTATTTTTGGTTTCCCTTACGATGCAGTTAGGTTGGATTTCCAAGGGTTATCTCACCAAGTCACAAGAGTGAGATTACGTAATCAGTGGGCCCGAAGGGTTTTGGAGGAGTTTTATGGGGTCTGACGGGGTTCGCTTGCTATATTTCACCATTAGGGTCAATTATGCACAATTTGTTCTTGGTTTTGTTGCATTCCAACAATTCCCGTAAAACAGGGTTATTATCAAGCATATTTTAATTAAATATGCTAAAGGTGTTATTTGGAGCGAATTATTTGGAGAAACACCTTATTAGTGTAATAGCTCGTTGGAACCGGAATAAAGAGATCTACAAGATGGGATGATGAAAAGTGACTTTCAGTGACCAAAGAAAATGTAAAGGCAGATTAATCATTTTCCAAGACTAAAAGTGACTTAAATAAAATAAAATGAAAAACATCCCTTAGATAAAATAAAAGAGACGAGCATCTAGAATGAAAATAAAATAATAAAATATAAGTGCTTCTAGAAGGTTGGAGAGAGATCCATCAAATCTTTAAAAGAGGGGAAAGCAAGTTATTTGGGGTATCTTGGATTTGGAATATTTTCTCTTGGAGAGTTTTGAGAACTTCATTTTCAAGCTTAGAGAGCCATAGGACAAAATCCCTTGGGTTTCTTGGTGTGTTGGATGAGACCCCAACTCACTATTGTGGATTATTCATTCAAAAGTCTCATAGAGCTTCATCGGCATCAATTGGTGAGCAAATTTGGAACCATTTGGGCTTCATTTTGAGTGATGTAATAGCTATTGTCAGCCATTTGTTGGTGTTTGTAACAGGTTCTCAAAACCATATTTAATATAATAATAAGGCTGAGATTTGTTGAGTTTGTTGCATATGTCTCTTGCTTATTCTATGTTCCAGCATTTCTAGTTTCTTTTACATCTGCAATTTTATTTGTGCTAATAAAATTGTGCAAATTTATTATCATGTATTTTTCTGGAATGAATTATTGAGGATTTTAGCCAAATATTCCATAAGGAATATTACAGTGGTATTAGAGATGTGCATCCTGCCAGCCTGACGGTTTTCTTGTCAAATTTGTTAGGCCAGATTTATCAATTGTTGCAGAAGTCAAAATTATCACTGTGCCAAAGCCAAATTCTTTGACCAAATTTCTCTAATTTTATTGCAGGCTGAAATAGTGAGGGGAGGGGTCAATATTCCATCAAGTCATTAAGGTCAATTTTATTTTGCAAGACAAGTAAGCCTAGCATGAACAAGTAATTGCAGAAAAAATTGAATTATTTTAGATGTCATTCTGCCCACTCATGTTGCTTAAGCGCTCAATGGAGTACGTGTTGTTGTAGGAGCCCACGTTGAGGTTCAGAAGTACTGTGTTGATTGCTAGTTTCTATAGGTTCCAATGCAAGGATCCAGAGGATCGACCGAGTCGAGGAAAGGGGTGTTTGGCTACAAGGTCGGTATGATGCCAGGATGGGCGTCTAAAAGTTGAACCACAAACCGAGAGCAAGTGTGGAGGCACATTAGAAGAAACAAGGAGATCAAGGTATTGTGTGTGATGGTGGATGACAAGGTCACAAGTTACTTAGGCATGTTACATGACTCAACTCATCACACTAGCATCACTTTACATCATCCCCGCAAGGCTTGTAGAATCTGAGTACAATCATGAGAAGAAGAAATAGAGTTAAAAAACTCCGATGATATAGTGAACTTTGATGGTATATGAGACCTCTGAGGCTCTGACATATCTTCGGGCATGTAGTCTTCAAAAAATTTCTTCAGGTACACTTCAGTGGTCAACATCCAACCACTTTGTGAATGTAGACATCACAATTGTTTTGTTTTTGGCTCATATTTTTATTATTTTGACTTTTACATCTATCATTTTTGTTACTACTTGCAGGTATATCAACAGTTTTGTAGTATAAGTATCATTTTACATACAAGCATGTTGCACTCACAAATATCTCTACCTCATAGCAACTATTAGGCAAACACTGTGTTCTCTGGTCTCATTGATGTTAGAAAATCTCTCTTCGTACTAAGAATGAATATGTGCTCCAGTCTCTCATAAGTAACAAACTCACCATTTAATAAGTAGAGATCGAAAGTTGTATTATCTCAAGGCATGATGGACCATGGAGTGTCCACCAATCTATAAGATCTTGAAGACTCATCTTTGCCTTTGCATCCTTCGACCCAAACTCATATCATCCACAAATAGACATAAAACAGGTTGTGAAAAAATACTCATGGATTATTTTCCTTGTCCAAACACCTTCCTGACATGATACATGAAACCACCAGCCACCTCTGGATCACTAAATGATGGCATTTTCTTTGTCTCTCCAACATTATACCACTTCACATTAAATGCATAATCTACAATGTGAAGGGTGATTTTGAGGCAATTCCAACTTTTATTTTCCCTCTTCTCCAGATATGGAGAATAAGAAGAACCCCTTCTATCTACATGAATCTTTGTTTTCAATGTCAATTCACATATACTTCTCTTAAACATGGAGAATCGATGTCTTTGTATCAAATTACATCAATAATAATCTAAACAATACCAGCAATGAATTCAACCTCAAACCAATGTCTGTCATATAGCAGAGTTTCTTGACCTCCCGAGCAACCTCTGAACTTGAATACCAACCACTCAACCTACATGTCACTAATGACCATGTTACTGGTTAATCCACGTATCTTTAGCAACCTCTGATGTAAAGTATGGCAGGTTGCAAAGCATGTATCTGCAGGTCTTAGCAAATCTTACTTATTATATAACCACCATGTGGATATGGCTAAGTAGAGATGTGTTATGAACATATGTACCTTTTTACCTTGGGCAATATAAGATCGGATCAAGTCAACCCATGTTCTTTAGGACTTTGTTCACGGTATAAGCACAGGGTGCCCAATAGATGTGTTGTGCAATTATTTTGAACAATCATACCTGGAGTCTTACATGTTGGTGTTGCCTTTGTAATCAACTGCACAACATTAGTCAGATAAACCACAACTATAGCCACACAATCAATAGCATTTTACCCATGTAATGAACAACCAATGGACCTCAAGAAGGGCCCTGGAAGACAAGAAACAATTATTTTTAGCAAGGGCACGTTTTGGTGATCTATCAACCGATCCATGATAATGGAGCAAGCATTCTTTGCCCACTAAAGTTTAAACGGGCTAACATATCAACTCTTTTTCCTTAATTTACGAGGTCAATGCAGAGTTTTTCATATCTGGGAGTTTGTAACCTTGTATCCCTTTGTGATTTCATAAAAATAGAGAATGGGCTATGTTGGAAAAACTACGACACGCATAAAAGAATTGTACAACTACAAAGTTAATCCACTTCCTATTTTCATCGTCAAACAAGGTAGAAATAGGGGGAACACGTTGCATTTTCCATGCAAGGAACATTCTTGCAACAAGTAATAGGTGCAGCACCAATAATAGAAGACTGTGTCAGAGTGGCAACAACATTATATTCTTCAAAAAAAATCTTTGTGGACTAGAGTTATCTTTTGTTTTTTCACATTGAGTAGCATTGGAACTAGTGAGCCCCAGTAAATGGACCTTCACTTTTCAATAACTTCCTTGGAATTGAGCATAGGCACACAAATAGCACTTCACCAGCTCTATAATGCCCCCCTTCACTTCAAGAACTGTGCAATACTTCCATAATGGGTTCTTGAGGTCAACTTTTGGTGCAATTGTGTTGAAAATCAAATGTTATATGTTGTAACACTCACTTATTACAAAACTTCTTTATGTTGTAACACTCACTTATTACAAAACTTCTTTATGTTGCAATATTAGTTAAGCAATTGTAGATAGAACATAAACCAAATGTACAATCAAAGACATCCAAGAACAGAATGACACAGAGAATTTAGTCAAATGACCAGGGAAAAACTCACAATGGGAAAACCCAATGAGGTTCATCTTCTATTAGATATCAATTGTTCAGCAGAGATACAAAGTACAATGAGAGATCAGGAGAATGAGTAAGTTCACCCAAATATAAACAAGTTGTAGCATGAAGATCACTGGTAGTAGCAGCTGATGCAAACAGTGAATCAACCTTCAAGTTCTGCTCTTACTCTCCAAGTCTCTCTCTCTCACAATCTTCTTCAAATCTCTCCAACTCTCTCTCAAGTTCGAATCATTCTTTCACAATGCACAAGTAGTGAGGAGATCAGATTATATGAGATACAAATATAGGAGGAGCAACAAATTTCGGTCATAAAGGAGGATTAATACGCATACCTTGAGGAAGAGTAACATATGCCATTTAAGAAGTGTAACTCATGTCATTATGGAGAGGCAATGCATGCCTTGTAACTTATGTCATTAAGAGGAAGGCAATGCATGACTAGATGGAGGAATCTCACATGCCTTGGTAACTTATGCCATAAAGGAGAGATGTACGCATGCCATAGTAACTTATTGATCCAAATGGATCCAAGAACATTCTATAAGTCTTCAAAAACTTGAAAAATCATGCCAAAGACCAAAGATCGCATGAGCAAACTTTTCAGAATGGGGAAAAACATTATCGGGAGGCAAAAACCCGTGAAAATCAGTGAAAAGACAGAGTATCGAAGGTGGAACAAAGTAATGCACAATAGCCGTCAGATCTGGCCGATCAATGGTCCAAATCTGAGTGGCGAATCGCAATCGGCGGTGGCCTTCGGCGGATATCGGCAAAATCCACATAAGAATTGTGAAGGCGATCGGCGAAGACCTCATAGGAGATGTGATGGCGACTGGTGGGGTCAACGAGAACCATCGATCAAGCGCGCAGATCGGTGGCCCACGTTGCATCACAAAATTGCAATCGGCAAATACAAAGGAGCGGGGGTTTATGCATATATGCGATCCGATGGACCGGACTCGATAACATTACAAGCCATAATATATGGATCTTGAGATCCGTCTAACACCATTTTTAATGTATTTTTGCAGTTTCGTTTGTTAAACGAAATCCGAAGGAGAAAGTGCCGATGCGATAAGCCGAACCCGAAAGGGTACCTTAAGGCTATCACATATAGTTTCAAGTCCGGAGGAAAGCCATTTCTAATGCATTTTCGCAGTTTTTAATGTATTTCCAAAATACAAAGGGACGGTCCATTTTGATATGTGATGGCGACTTACAGGCGGACCTGATAGAAGAATAAGGTGGATCTAAGGACTTTTGAAGTCCGATACATAGAGTTTTGGTGGATTTTCGTAGTTTCAAATACATTTCACTGTGTCAAACAGAGAGCGATTGTTTCAAGAGTTCTAGAGGTCGGAGGCACTCTTACGTTACAAAATAGGTGGCCACCTCCTCTTTAGGCGTTATGCAATGATTGTATAACGTTGGAAGAGGGATTCGAAGCGAACAGAAGCCAGGGAGACTGAGAGTCGAGAACCTGAAACGAACATGCAGCACAGTTTTGGCTTTAAAAGCCACAGATAAAGAGTGAACAGAGAAGGCAATATTGCAGGCAAATGCCAAGACAGTGTTAGGACAGAGACAGAGAGTGTTGAGGGAGTCTGTGTACTCAGAGAGGCTTGAGAGGTTCAAGAAAAGCTCTTGTTGTTCCATTTGTTGTGTATTGAGTCTCAAATTGAGCTCATGTTGTTGTAAAAACTCTGCTTGAAGACATAATAGAGAGGCCACCACTGGAGGCTGGACCAGGAGATGTAGCCCAGGAGTGTTGGGTGAACTCTTCATTAAATTGTTGTGTTATGTGTTATTTATTATGTTTTGTTCACTGCTTCATTGTCTGTGTATTTCGCAATCTTATCGATCCATTGCATACAATAACATAGACAAATCCATGCACGTGAGTCTGTAATACCTTATCAATTGTCTTAGATCTCATTATCAGATCACTTATGCCATAAAAGAGAGAGTGTAACATATGCATTAAAGAGTGCGTAAGAGGAATCTTTTATGACATGTCTTTAATAAATGTAAGAGAGTGTAAGAGGATTGCAACAAATCCATTAAAGGAGAGAGAGAGTAGCATAGTGCCTTTTACCCACCACTAGTGTGTGACACCCATAGAAGAATATTTTCTCCTAGATTGTATTCAGCCAGCATCCCCAGATAGCTCGATGTGCCACCATCTCCGCCACTTGAGCTAGCCATTATGTGCCCTCGCCCATTCTGTCATGATTGTATGTTTGAAGGTAGGCCTTCCAATCTTGAAGGTATGGCTTTTAATTATGCAATTGGGTAGTTTTGCTTACTTATTATTGACACATTTGGACATGGATTAGTTGGAGGATTCGGTGGAAATAATGGGCTTGGTCTGTACTCTTGTCCTCTTGTCCAATTTGGTGGTTAGTCTTGTATCCTAGTCCCATGCGATGTCCTCTATTGGCTACCAGCTTTAGGGATGGCACTACATGAGAAACCCTGATTTTGGTTGCATGGTCCCGCTTACTGACACCACATACATCACTCCCCACCGCTCATCATAGCCCCTTTCCATATATTTCCCATCTGGGTCCACATTTATCCATTGGGTCCACAAGTAGTTAGCCTCCCCCTCCCCTTCCAATTTAGGAGTACATTTTATTTGTCAGGAGTTATCTTTGTCGGGACTTTTTATTTGTCCGAATTTTATTAGTCAGGAGTGTTTTTGCTGGTCCGGAATTTTCGCCGAAAATTGGTTTCAGATCAGTAAATGAGGGCCGAAGGCTCAAGGAAGTTCGAAGGCTGGTTGATCGCTCAATGTTGGCTGAAGGCTCAAGGAAGGCCGAAGGCTGGTTGATGGCTCAAGGCAGGCCGAAGGCTGGCTGAAGGCTCAAGGCTAGCCGAAGGATGGATGGCCGAAGGCGCTGGTTGATGGCTCAAGGCAAGCTGAACGCTGGTTGATTGCTCAAGGCTGGTTGATGGCTCAAGGATGGCTGAAGGCTGCTGAAGGCTCAAGGTTGGCCGAAGGATGGCTGAATTTCAGACCCTGCCTTTCAAGTTGATCGAGATTTGTTTATGAAGAGCAAATCTCATTTGAAAGAAAGTCCACACTTTGGGTCGGGCCTAGAATGATGCCCCGGAGGTTGATGCAGCTAAAAAGAAAGTAAAAGCATAATTTGGACACTCTCAACAGGAAATGTACCGTAAAATACAAAAGATGGTCAGGACATACAAATTTAGCACATGGGCAAAAGCCAGCATGAGCTCTAACCCCTATCATTATCTTCATCCCCTTGGTTCCTAGGGCCCCCTATATGAGCCCCCTGCATCATTAAGGAACCCATCATTGTCCCAATCCCTGGTGGTCGATGAACTGCCCAACCTTAAGGAGGTAATCACTGTTATATCTTACACATCATGCTCTCATTCCCTAGAGCCCTGAGCAATTATAAAAAGAAAATACCAAGAAAAGGCAAAAGGCATATGAAGAAGGGTAACAAAGGTCGGGGTAACTCATGTACCATGATTGCTCCCTCCTTCGTCTATACACCCATGGTGGGCTTCCCCCATTATCGTTGCCCTTGTACCATGGCATGTAGATTGGAGCCTCCCCTAATGCCCCCAATCCATTCCATCATTTTGTCAAATGACACCTGCCATTTGAGGGATTTACCATGGACCTATCACTTGTAATGTCCCTTCTAAATAAATTATGCTAGAAGAGATCTACCATTTTTGCCATTTTGGAGCTAACACATTTTTGGGGCACCAACTTAGGGAAAGTGGGTCAAATATTAAAGTTGGTGGAATGTGGAGGCCACCCTTGAAGGAATACGCACATCTTGGGAGAAAAATCGATTTTGTGAAGGGAGGTCGAAATATTTGGAGGCACCCACAAGGAAAAGTAAAGCAACAATTATAAATAGAAGGTTGGGGGCAGCAATTGGCACCTTTTGATAATTTGACGTTTACACATTGTTACTCAAGTTGTTCAGCTGAGTCACAAGCGTTGTTTAGCACCAAAGGTTTCCAAGTGGAAATCTCACCCTTTTCTTTGGTGGACCACAAGTGCCACCCTAGGGAGGTAATCTATTGCTACTTGAGTGAGGAGATTTGTAGAGTTTGGAGCCCATTTCAACAAGTTTCCTTCAGCCAATTCATACTCCAGGGAGGACACAGGCTTCTGGGGGTGTTTTGTCCGGAAAAATTTAGTGTAGCTGCTACAGGGGAAGACTAAGCCTTATGGAGAATTTGGAGGCTGGAGATAGTTGCTTTTGGGCAATGCATATTTCTCTTTTCAAGGTCTGCACAGGTGGAGGACGCTAGACATATTTGTGTGGTGTCGAGCTCAGCCCTTGAGTGTCAAAATTTGTGGTAGGACACCTCTCCTACTACAGGGGGAATATCATAAAACAATTCCATAGCAGATTGAGGAGGGATAAGGAGGATTTCAACAGATGTCATCACTGGGGGACACGGACTTTGTTCAAGAGGGTGTAGTGCCAAAATAAGGCAATTTTGGAAGGTTGGAATTATCCAAAACCCTTTCTGGGTTTTTGTGGGCTTGTCGAGAAGAGTCTGGGGTTAAATTTGCAGAAATTTGCAGGCAGTATTTAGGCCAGAAATCTCCTTTTTGTTTAGCAATACGTTTATTATTCAATCGATAATTGCACCATTTTGTGGGTTTCCATTTTGTGGGTTTTCCGTGTGGTTGGTTTGGGGCAGATTCCTTTATGGGTTTGGTTGAGCACATTGTGGAGAGGAACTAGCTACAATTTCAAGAGGTTCTGAGCACAAGAGTGGCATATCACCATTTTGTTCCAGCCGCTGGAGCAGGAATTTACTGGGTCTGCGTAGAGCTTAGTTGGGTTGATATTTGAGCACTTAGGCAATGTTTTCTCAACTTGGGGCTTTGCTTGCTTGTTGTAGCAAGCCCAAGTTTCTCTTTCCCTCACTATATTGTACTTATTCAGCTCAAATTTTAATATAAAGACCTAGTTTTGGTGCCATATGTGTATCTGTTATTTATGTATGTTTTCCCTCTTTGGGGTATTGTACATTAGCGTGTCTTTCTGTTATTCTCTGTTAATTTCCTATTAGAAATATTACAATGGTATCAGAGCCATGATATCGGCCAATTGTGGGGTAGCCAACTATATCATGGGAGATTTGGGCACATATGCACAATGACAGGTTACACCATACACCACCCATGGCTCAAGGGAGATTCAGTGTGCAGGAATTTTAGGGTGGAATCCGCTAGAACGATAAGAGGTTGGCTCAGTTGAGGGAGGTGTCAGACCAGATGCATCCTTATCCCTACAACAAAGACACTAAATGTGCACAGGTCGTGGGAGTACAACCATCTACACCATATGGGGAGAGTCGAAAAAATTAGGGCACCAAATCTCCTCAAAAGGAGCAGGCAAGCCAGGGGCAACTAGAGGGTGAGGCCAGGAGGCGATTTTGCTGGTGGAGACCTGGCTTTAGATATCAGGAGCAGGAGGAGGTCGAACATGATGCCGAGGGTACACAGGCTCATAAGGAGCACGTGGATACACCTAGTGTGACATAGGAGCCACCCTTGCAAGAGTTTCCTTTGGTAGCCCCAATTGACACGTTGGTGGAGACAGTTGGGAACAGAACCATAAGACCTTCCATTGATGAGGTGCTAGTAGGCACAAAGTTACCCAGAGTTGCAACAGAGTTCCCAGATGATTGCTACCTACAACAACAAGGAGAGCACGTTGAGGAGTGTGAGCTAGATGGGGATGTTATGCTTAAGGAGCTATTGTGGTGGGGTGGCTCAGGACTCCTATTAAGCCCATGATGGAGGAGGATGGGCAGTCAACTTTTGGGCCTGTCATCGACAAGGAGCAGAGAGATATACAGCTAACTAGCAGAGTTGCAATACTTCCAGCTTGTGGCTCTCTTCAAGCTTACATAGAGGGGGCCTGCAGTATTGTTAGGTTACCTATGCACGTTGGAGGGAGAGTGGTTGAGTTACCTAGACAAATTGTATATGTTGACCAGGATAGTGAGACGCGACAACATGAGTTGCACAGGGCGCAACGCTCAAAGGGTGGAGTTGTTACATATATTGGTGCTCTAGCATTTGATCCCTCTCATGGGATTGGATGGCGAGAGGTACTGAGCTAGTACCCGATGGAGCGAGCTAAGTATCGGGATGTATCCATGACCATAGTTCGGTAGGGGTCGTGAGTTGCCAGAGGAGCTCAAGGGCCAAACTATTTTGGGATCCAGGTGGGATTAGCCGATGGAGCGAGCTAGGTATCGGGATGTATCCATGACCATAGTTCGGTAGGGGTCGTGAGTTGCCAGAGGGGCTCAAGGGCCAAACTATTTTGGGATCCAGGTGGGATTCCCCGTCACATCATGGAGTCATTCGGCGATGGTAGTAGTTGTGTGTTGGATCTGGGGATTGAGGGCACACACACCCACAGTTTTCTATCGGAGTTTTGAGCAACGCTAGTGGCTAGTTGGATCGACAAGGGAGTAGGTGAACTCCATGAGTTGTCCTGGCATGTGGATCAGGCATGAAGCCGCAAGATGATCAGCATGCTCTTGCAGGGGCTGATCGGAGGAGGTGGCATCGCCAGGCCACCAGACAAAGCATTGTATGGGGATGAGGCTTTCATATGGATATGTGGGGTGCAGAGGACACCAAGCAGCAACACCTTAGTGACACAACAACTAGCACGTAGGGAGGTTTGCCTGTTAGATCTCTCTGAGAAGATCAGGAGGGGAGGTCCACCCATTCGATGTCATGGAGGTTTGGTAGTAGGGATGGCGAACCTGTCAGGATGTAGGTTACTACACACTGACTCAACCTCTAGTCATGGAATTATGTGGCAATGAGTACCTCTTGAGTATATCCATAAGGGTTTGCATACAGTCATAGAGAAGTTGGTTGTTGTCCCTTGATGCCCTCACCATGAGCAGTAGGGCGCAAGAGACTCACCTGAGGCAGATGGATGTGACCTCGAGTATCAAGGACAGAAGAGGAGTTTCCAGTTGGGGCAGACGGACTATGGGCACGTGGAGGCATAGGGATGACATGGTATGTTGTAGAGGTAGCATATGCTTTGCCCCCGAGTACCCCCTTGAGGGTATGGCTATGGGGGATTTGTATGACACACCTTCGACAGGGCATTCCAGAGCATTGTAGGGGCATGCAATGCAAGGATGATAGACTTGTTCTACAAGAGGGCACATAGGCTTCTGACAGTTTTTGGGTACACCATCCAGGGATAAGGTGGTAGAGTTCGACGTGTGGCCAGGCAGGAGCAGCGTCATGGGGTATACAAAAGATTATCCCTTGATATATGTCGCCACAAACTTGGGAGCCAAGGTTTCAGTTGACGAGTGGATCACTCCACTTCAAGATGAGCAGGACCCTGAAAGAGAGAGATCTAGCTCATTCTTGGGTCAACACATGGGAGATCACTGAGGTTTTCTCCACATGGCGAGGTAGGTATTCCCTATTGTTGCTGAGGATCGAGAAGAGTCATTAGGTGGGAAGCTCAGGTATTGTTGAGTTGTCCCCGCATGTTGGGCATAGCTTTGGTCATTACCTGTATGGTGGTCAAGAGATACATGAGGGGAGGACCCAATATGAGCATGTTAAACTGTTGGTTATGACTAGAGATCCGCAGCATCAGCATGACAGTTTCCTTTTGTGATCAGCATGACATCTCGGCCTCTCAAGGCTTGGCAGTTCTGCCTCCTTCAGGGACAAGCTAGTTTCAGTTGCACGGAGAGCAGTTCCCCCCCTAGAGATTCACTGATGACTTGGACCACTACGCTAGTATGGTAGGATAATTGGCACGTGTGGTTCTTGGCAGTCATTGGCACTCCTTAAAGGCAGGCAGCAAGAGTTGGGAGCGATGGGCCTCCATTCTGACTGTGGGATCTAGGGATCCATTGGGTTAGAAGACTACCTTACTTTGGCAAGATCATGGGGATGATAGAGACAAGATTGCATCCTCCTTCAAATGACAAGTCATAGACCATCAGGATGATCACTACAAGTCGAGGAAGGCCCTTCTCCCTAATGATTCGACAAGAGACTGGGTATGGATTGGTAGATGGAGACCTTGGCAAGGCGCCCTGGCAGGATAGACCTGTGCGCAGTGGAGTTGCCCTTTATTGGATTTGAGACAGAGATTCACCAGAGTGGATGACCCTACACGAGAATGAGAGGGTCAAAGTTATGGTGAGACCGATGCAACATCCACTTGGTGGACTCACTTTGAGATTAGTTTGGGACTCGGAAGCTACAAGGCTTAGTAGTTGTGTCACAGATTGGGGAGAGTGGGTTCTCACAAGGGAGGTCACCTTGCTCTGCCATTGGGACTCTGTTTGATAGCAGACACTTCACTTCCCAAGGACCAGTGGAGACGGGATAGTGCCTCACTTGGGTGGTTATATGACCCGTGGGAGGTGGTCGTGATTGACACAACAAGGGATCTACTTTAGGGGACTTGGGTTGTATCTTCAAGAGTTCCCTCTTGAGGTACCCAAGATTGATTTTCTGGTGGGACAACCTTTCGAGGAGTTTGCAGGGGCTTGGCAACATCGAGGTGCTCTGCTTATCGATAGGAGGTGGGAGGACTCTCGCGCCCCTACACCTTGGGACTACGCATGGAGCGAGGGGTGCTTCACGTTGAGCATGATGGCTTGGTTCCATAGTATCTTGGGACTCCTTTATGACAGGTTGGCACATGGATCAGGAGTGTCTCAGTGGCACAATTCGAACCCTGGTATTGCTTGCACTGACAGTTGGGTCAACCGGGAGAGAAAGCTTGTTCGAACACTGCTTGAGGACAAGCAATTTTTGGCGAGGACTCTAATGTCCCTTCTAAATAAATTTCTACTAGAAGAGATCTACCATTCTTGCCATTTTGGAGCTAACACATTCTTAGGGTACCAACTTAGGGAAAGTCGGTCAAATATTAAAGTTGGTGGAATGTGGGGGCCACCCCTCAAGAAATACGCACTTCTTGCGAGAAAAATCTATTTTTTGAAGGGAGGTTGAAACGTTTGGAGGGACCCACAAGGAAAAGTAGGGTAAAAATTATAAATAGAAGGTTGGGGGCAACAATTGGCACCTTTTGTTAATTTGACATTTACACATTGTTGCTCAAGTTGTTCAGCTGAGTCACAAGTGTTGTTTAGGACCAGAGGTTTTTAAGGGGAAATCTCACCCTCTTCTTCGGTGGACCACTAGTGCCACCCCAGGGAGGTAATCTATTGCTACTTGGATGAGGCGATTTGCGGAGTTTGGAGCCCATTTCAATAGGTTTCCTTTAGCCAATTCATACTCCAGGAAGGACACAGTAGGGAAATCGTATCACTCTTTTCAACTCGCTTCCGGGGGTGTTTTGTTGGGGGAAATTTAATGTAGTTTCTCCAAGAGAAGACTAAGCCTTGTGAAAAATTTGGAAGCTAGAGATTACTGCTTTTGGGGATGATTTCCCTTTTCAAGGTCTGTGTAGGGGGAGGACGCTAGGCAGATTCGTGTGGTGTCGGGCCCAGCTCTTGAGTGCTGGAATTTGTGTTAGGACGCCTCTCCTACTATAGGGGAAATTTCCTAAAACACTTCCACAGCAGATTGAGGAGGAATAAGGAGGGTTTTAGCAAATTTTATCACTAAGGGACGCAATCTTTGTTCAAGAGGGCATAGTGCCAAAATAGGGTCGGAATTAGCCAAAATATTTTCTGGGTTTATGTGGGCTTGTTGGGAGAAGTTCGGGGTTAAATTTGCAGAAGTTTCCAAGCAATATTCAGGCCAAAAACCTCCTTTTTGTTCAGTAGTACATTGTTTATGCAGCCAGTAATTGCACCATTTTGTGGCTTTTCCGTGTAGTTGGTTTAGGGCAAATTCCTTTCTAGGTTTGGTTGAGCACATTGTGGAGAGGCACCAACTACAATTTCAAGAGGTTTTGAGCACAAGAGGGTAGATATCACCATTTTCTTCCAGCAGCTGAAGCTATAATTCACTGGGTTTGCGTAGAGCTTAGTTGGGTTGATATTTGAGCATTTGGGCAGTGTTTTCTCAACCTGGGGTTTTGCTTCCATAGCAAGAACAAGTTCCTCTTTCCCTCATTATATTGTACTTATACAGCTCAAATTTTAATATAAAGACCTAGTTTTGGTGCCAATATATGTGTATCTGCTATTTATGTATGTTTTCCATTTTTTGGGTATTGTTCATGAGCATGTCTTTCTGTTATTCACTGTTAATTTCCTATCAGGAACTTTACATCTCCCTTGGAGGCGGAGACCGCCTAATAGGGTCCTTAATTAACCTCTTTCTTGTACTTGGGAACACTTGTACTTAATTGCATTAATGAACTGTTGTGCTGGAAGGCAAGGAGACGCATTGGATCTTATACAGGATTGTAGGTGGGTCTTCATCTTAGGGTTTGGTCTCCCTATACGGGGCCTAAACCCTCCAGAGGGTCTTTAATGGCACTTGTAGTGTGTGCGTTGAGAGCCATGGGCCTCCACTATAACAAAGAGCAAATAGCCACACCATGGGATCCTTCAGCACCATTCATTGTTTGCTCGTGTCCCATTTATTTGATAATGATGATGCACTTGGACCACATTGCCCAGTCGGCTACACACTTACACCAAACACTTGGCAGTTGATCCAAGGCCCAGATGGGGTTTTGTCTCACCTAGGGAGACAAGGGAGGGCTTGCATCATTGTCCTAGCCCTTACAGATGGAGCACATGCTTGTTCGATACAGTTTGAGACCGATGAGGATGTTCTTTGTGCCCCCATAGCCACTTGGGAGCACCACAAGTCATTTGCTTGGAGTTCAAAGGGCAACCCCCTTTATCACTATTGTTGGAGCCCTCTTTGATTTGGCACATGAGGGACTTCATTTGGCCCACTACTTATCTATCATTTCAGCCCTCTTTAGAGGCTAATCATTCTTATTGTGGGGCTATTTGTTGGGCTTGTCACCAAAGTATTGTTATTTGCACATTATTTTATTATTAGGGGTATCATTAGACAAAATTTAGCCATTGGAACCCCTTAGATGATCATATAAATTTAGGAGAGGATCATTTGATCTCTCATCATCACTTGGATTGGTATCTCTTTGGAGAAAAGAACTCGGCCCTGTTATTGATGGAT
This sequence comes from Pinus taeda, assembly GCA_000404065.3. Lineage (NCBI taxonomy): Eukaryota > Viridiplantae > Streptophyta > Pinopsida > Pinales > Pinaceae > Pinus > Pinus taeda. The sequence continues at coordinate 28,675 of APFE031565883.1, forward strand.
GAATTGGAGATTAATTAATGCATTTTGATGTTTGGATAATTGTTATATTGTCTTGGAGCTTCAATTTTGCAAGTCTAATGGATGGATATATATTTTTTTTCATGTAAGTGTTCTCTTATGCAAAAACTTTCATGTTTATTGACTACATTATGGAAAGCTATGCTTTGATTATTCTCGTGCCCTAACTATTGATGTGAAATTCATGAACACATGTAATCTTGGCTCGTTGTATATGTTATTCATCTTGGCAAGAAGATCAAAACACTCCTAAGGGTGTGTTGATGCCTTTCACCTTGAAACTCCATTAATTTTGCAAAGCGAAGTATAAATTCTTGTTACGTTGTAGCTACCTCTCTAGGGCTAGCAAAGTTGCAATAGGACTCCTTAGTAGGGCAAAAATCCTTAAATCAAATTCACTTTGACTCCATTCTCCACAATTTGCTAGGCATTGGTTTCAATCATTGATGATCACACTAAATGTTTTCTCTTTCCCTCAAGTTTTGCCCTAACCCAAGACGACCTAGCTAGGGCATCCAACAAACTTCATTTGAGACATCAATTTGCAGAGTTGGCAAGGAACTGCGTTGGGATGTCTACCACTGGCCCTCAAATTTTGAAGCCAGTCCCACAGTCGGTTTGTAAGAAACACCAAGCCCTAGCTCCAATATCACTTTGATTAAGGTCTTTCTAGGTTAGTGGCTTTCTAAGGGGTCTTTTGTGCTTGAAAACTCTAAGGAATTTCATCTATTATTGATCCCTTCTTCACCCTTCCTTGACCTAGATTCCTGTTTGAAGATTTCACCCTAACTCCTAAATCTTGTTCAGGTCCCCGTGGGTTTCTTTGTGGTCCCACATCTCTATCATTCCTTATCTCTCAAGGTCACTTAGAAACCTTGTTTCCAAAGGAATCTTAGGTCTAGGGCATCCCTCATTAAGGAATACCTCTAATCCCTAGGTCTAAGCCTCTCTTGAGCCTTTCTTAGAGAGCCCCTCACCTTGCTTCTAAAGCAAGCAAGCCCTATTATTTGAGTATCTCTTGTGAATGACCTCTAGAAATCACTACCTATCCTATCATTAACTCATCATTCCTAATGATTTCCTTATACCTAGACTCCTCCCATCGATGAAAGTCCGCAAAGAGCAGGGGACATCGACTAAGGTGACAGAGGATCCTTATCCCATTGTTGCCACTTGATCTAGTAGTAGTACCTTTGGAACCCCTCCTAGGACCCTTGCTAAATTGAGCGTAAAAGTGCCTTGTGATTCATCAAAGAGAGAGGAGAACAAAATGATTGAGAGGGTAAGGTGCCTTGAAATTCCTTTTAATAATAATATCATAGTATCATAAGGATAATAAAGACAACGTTAATATTGATGATTAAGTCAAAAATGGAGCTATTAAGCTTGATTAATGATAAGTTGAGTGATTTTCCAACATCTATACTTGATTCCCAATTGATGCAAGGTGATTTACTATTTTTGGAAAGTCATGCTTGAGATGATAGACATGACTTTCTATTATTAGAAAGTCACTCCAGAATTGTCAGAAATGAAATTTTAATTAAGGAAATTCATCCCTGGGCTGCCAATTTTCAACAAATTGTTGCTGCCCACAAATAAATTATCAATACCCAGTTTGAAAAAGACATCAATATTGCAAGGAATAACATACCTATAGCAAGAAATCAGATTCCACGCGCAAGAAATCAATGTCAAAAACAATAAATTGATGCCCACAGAACATAAATGGTGCCTGCAGCATAAAATCACTGCCCAAAGCAAGAAATCAGTAGCCAAAACAATGCCCACAGCTGTGAAATGGTACCCACACATCTGGAAATCAGTGCCTACAAATGGAAATCAATGTGCACAGCTGTGCATCCGTGCTCACAGCTAGAAATACTTGCCCACACGTAGCTTTCGGCTTCCACCTATCAATTTTAGCAACAAGGACAAAAAAACTTGATCTGATTGTTTTCTGTCATATATGTGCACAAAACAGCATGTAGGGTTAGGCACCTTAGGTTTTGATTTCTCTTTCCATTTTTATTTTGGGCTTCCCGACAGGGACTGATAGAGCTAGCATAGTCTGATGGTCACGTTGCTTACTGCATGTTAGAATTAGATAATAAGTGACTTAGGACATACTCACAATCAGATATTGTATTAAATTTTAATAAATAAAATTATGTCACTATGCAAAGAGCTAATTAGACTTAATTATATCTTAAGCTACTGTTGGTAGTACAGGTGATTGTCTCTCACACAAGACATACACTGTTTGTGCATTTCAATTTATCATATTTATTATTATCTCTTTTTCTCTCTCAGCAACTTTATACTTTGCGTGTCAATAATTTAATGAGGATGTATTCCAATTAGGAAGAGGATCTCTAAATGGGAGGGCAGCTTGAGGGATATCTTGGTATGTACCCATGTAATCTAGAACAGTGACATCCCTATTTCCGACCCATTAAGGGGCAGGGACACATCCCCATGAAAATATGGTTTTAAGCTTAAATTTCCATCATGTGAAGAACTAAACATCGCTCTCCTCCGGCAAAACAATTACACAGATACCATACTTAGGAGAACCAATTCAAAAGTATCAAAACTATTAGTGCTTATTTTATCTAATAATTTTATTGGGACTATGATATCAAGATGAAACACAGCACTATTTCATAAGAATTTCCACTTTCTCCATTGAAACTAAAGTTTTGAAAGAATGAAGAAAGTTAACTCATTATAGGCAATGAAATCAAAAATAGTTTGACTTTACTTTGTGCCATAAATTTAACTTCAGGAAACATAAATATGTAGCTTTTGTTTCCTCAACCAGGCCAGAAACATGCATACCCTGTGGATGGCTTTTACAACATATTCGGTATGTTCTTCAAGAATCCGCCCATCCAGGGCAGAATGTTCACCTTCAAGATCAACAGCAAACCAATCAAGACGATTTGAATATTGGGGTGGTGCTTTAACACTTGAAAAAAGATTCCTGATCTCCCAATCCTCCTCCAGTATATTCCTTTTGGTTGAACTATAACTTCTGACTACCTCTTCAGGTGTGAAGGAAGCTTCCTGATAGAAAGTGCGCTCTAGAGGACCTCCCTGGAATGCTCGATCAGACTCAGCTGCTAATGAGCGCACCTGTTGGAGACCAAATCAAAATGAAGTTTGAGAACATAAAAGTTACAAATCTGTTTTTCCATTCATCATCCAAAAAATATATCAGACATTGCATTAACATTTAGGATCAAATACAAGCTACTAGCTCTCTAAGAAAAGTTTATAATGATGGACTCAAAAAATCGTTTTACCTCACCAGGATGTATAACAGTCATATTTAGAAACCCTGAATATTATCAAATACAAAAATCAATGTTGCAAATATCAGCATCGGGATAAAATTAGCTAAGGGTCCAGAATACAAAAAAATCGTAAAAATCATGAAAATATCGGTTGAAATCAGCAAACATCGCCAAAATTAAGATACCACCAAAATATCGGTAAAAGTTGGCAAACATCAGCTAGGCCAAAAAAATGCGATGTCACAATAAAATCGGGATGTTTCAAGATGTTTGCAACACTGACAAAAATTGCATAGTAAGCCAGTATCAGTGTTGAAATTTCATTTTAGGATAACTAATGTAAATTCAGAAATTTCAACTCACCCTGGGGTTTCCTGGATCTAATCCCTGTCAACCTTTAGCCTTAAGGCTAATCTGAAATATTAAGTTACAGCATCAAACAGCAGACAATATTTCAGTTCACTTCAAACAAACACAGTAGACAGCCCAAAAAAAAAGATACCAAACATATACTAAAAGGTTCCCTTGGGGCACACTTTTCTAAGCATATACCATATCTGAAAATCACTTTGTTAAAGCAGATTTTACAACAGAGAATCTGCTCTCTTATCTTCCAGTCATATGTTAAATCACTTAACAATTTCAACCCTATATTATGTCAAATCAGCATGAACAACAAATCATGGAAATTACACAATCTAGAAGGCATTCCAAGCTTAAACGCAAATCCGCAATTACACAAGTTTTGGATAGCTGAAAACATATATATATATATATATATATTTAAGAATGAAGTACATGTTTATACCAATGCTTTATCAGAAAGCTGGTACAATCTCACCCTCCACAAACATTGGCTAGCAATAACTAAGAAAACCCTAGCCTTCATAACACATGAGCATCAACACCAAAAAGTTATCCTTGGCTTTAGCACTTGTCTCTCACAAATGTCCAGGACATATACTTTCCTCCTCAATCAAGCTCCTAAGTTTATCACAAACCGTCGGTTCTTTTCCTCCTTAGGGTGAAAACCTAACCCTGAAAAAACTATGAACCTCACCAAGAACCCTAGCACTCCAAGACAGAGAGGGATGACAGAATTAAGATTACAAGAAGAGAGAGGCTAGTGCGCTACACTCCTTGCATCTCTAACACAAGATGATCAATGAATGAAAGAACTCTCTCCTTTCTCTATTTATATGAGAGGTATGGGAGGCCAACAACATAAAGTGTGCCAAAACCCTTACAAGCAACCTATCTATAACAAGTACGTCTAGATATGTAAAGCACTCCACTCTAAAATACACATGTGAAGCTCCAAGATGATGTTGTTCAATAAGCAAGGCTCCAAGGCATGAATGCTCCAAGAGATGTATCATGTTGCCCACCAAAAGTGGGTACCCCTAGGAGATCTTTTCTCCTACTCATCTTCTTCTAGCCAGCAGCCAATGGCCCCTGAGAGCCACCTTGTAGCCAATGTGATGTGCCACTTTATCTCTGCTCCCTGCATCAGTTTTATGTTTTCTCGCCCATCTGTCAAGAGCACATGTTAGAAGGTGGGCAATCTGATCCAAAAGGTGTGTTTTTCATCATGCAATTGGGTGCTTACGCTTGTTTTTCATTTGGGCATTCTGGGCATGGATTATTGGGTGACTTGAAAGAAAGAAAGGCTTTGATCATGGTTTTGATCACTTTAAATGGGGTTTAATCTTCAATCCTAATATCGTGAGATCTCCCCTACTGGCCTATGGATTTAGGAAGGACACTAATTGGGAAAACTCGATTTTGGTAGTGTGATCTCATTCCCCATTTCACATTTTTCACTCCCCTCTGCACATTATGAGCCCAATTTCACAATTTTCCTTCTATGGGTCCATATGACCACTAGATCCACAAGGAACTGGTACACCCTCTCCTCCCCTTGTCCACATATCTGGGTTGAGCTTGGAAATATTGCCCCAGAGGTTGATGCAGTGAAAAGAAAGTTAAAAGCATATCATGGCCACAAGCAAGAAACAAAAGAAAAAGAAAGATCCTAAAATGCAAAAGATGTCCAAGACATTTAATATAGCACGTGAGCAAAAGACAAACATGACCTCTACCCCTTATCCTGGCCATCACCTTTCCTAGGGCCCACAAGTGCCCTAGTGAGTAATGAACTGCCCCACATTAAGGGGCTAATAATTGTTATACATAATTCACAGCATGCTCTCATTTCCTGGAGCCCCAAGCAAGTAATCCAAAGAAAAATCAAGAAATGGAAAAAGGAAAAAAAAGAAAGGGTGGAAAAAGAAAGGTTAGGGTAACTCATGTATCCATGATTGTTCCCTCCTTACATCTATATACCCAATATGTGCATTTCCTCATTATTGTCGTCCTTGTACCCATGGCATTTGGTCTTGAGACCCCTTTACCCCCATTCATGTCATGATTATTCACATGCCACTTATTAATTGAAGGGTGTACTAGGGACATGTCTTTCCCCTTAAGGGTTGGGAACACTTAATAGGATCATTTATTAACCACTCCCACCTAGGCAGTAACATTATTACATGATCAAAACCCCAAATTCAGAAGAGAAGCCTCATATGAAGTCTCAATTTTCCCTTGACTAACAAGCCTAGTTCAATTAGATGCACTAATGATTGATTGTATCTGATCGTGAAGTTGCAGCACTAGAAATTGTGTGTGATTGGCAAGTGATTTCATCAAGTGAAAAATCGGTGACCCAATTCCTACTATAGCAAACTGATGATATTTCTCCTCTTTGTTAAATTACTTTATACAAATTACTTGAAGTTTTCTATGGAAAATATCGAAATACATACACTGCAACCTACACAAAATAAAATACTACAAAACTAAATACTGCACTGGAGCGGAATAAACACACACACACAATTACACCGTTGTTTTTGGACAAACATCCCCAGAAAAACCCAATGTGGGAAAATCAGTGCAGCAGTTGAGGGTTTCATTCTTATGCAATAGTAATCTGAGTACAAATCATTAGATGCCCAAACTGGAGAATAAACTGGCAAAGAGATAGTGAGCAAAATCTCACACTGTCACTGGCGATCCGAATCTGATCCAAGCTTTGGATAGCTAGCCCCACGCTGCCTCTGCGCAATCTTTGTGTCAACCAACGCAGATCTGCGTCACAGCCACTACGAACTGCATCACCTCCTCCTCTGATCTTCTGTTGATTGGAATTTCGACCCTCTGTCCCTTCGGTCTCACACCCCGGCTTCCGGCTCTAGATCCGACTACACCCAGCAAAAATACGGACTCCCTCTGAAACTTTGCACTGCCTCTGCGTGGCACTATGCTGCATCTTTGAACCTCTCGTTGCCTTCTCTGCCTTGCACTCTCCAGAACTGGAAAATGCTCCTCCGGTCTACTATCCCTACCCCTCGCTGCAAGAAGATCACTCGATCTCACTCCGGCAACTCAGCACTTCTACTGTTGAGAAATTCAATCTCTAGATCTCACTATCTCAGTATGTTCTCCAAGTGCCCATCAAGCTCCTTCTTATAATCTCTCTTTGGCGCACCAACGGCAAAGATTAAAACAAAATCAAGGGCTAAGATTAACTGGGAGTTGATCCTCGCCTTTATCTAGAAGATTCGCACCATATTTAATTAATACCCTTTAATTAATCACATTTTCTAAGTCTAGACTTGGGAAAAAATTAAAAATGATTAATTATTTTAATTAAACCATCTCTAGGTGGAATTTTCCCAAACGATTTATGGGTTTTGGAAAATACATGTATTCTAGCCCCTCCACAAAGTTTCGTGGCTAGAACACATCTGATGCTACAAAAATCAACACTCCCGCTTAGTGAGAAATGTGTTCTAGCGCTGCAACCCACTGAAGCAACACCCTTTCTCTGTAACACCTCCTATTACGTTGCTGATCTCTGGCTCTACTACCCACCAACCACTACGCAACTCTGATTTCTGCATCCATGTTGTTGTTGGCCCTGCTAAACTACTGCCAACACTGCATCTGCATTGCAACCTTCTCCAACTGTTGTTGTTGTTGCAATTGCAACTGCAACAGAAAAGCATCCAAAATACTTAACCAACTGTTGTCAGTATGATGCATTTGTCACTCGAGTCTCGATCGCTGCTAGACTTTGCGTTGTCATTGAAGCCTTTGTGTTGATGTTGACTCTGCTCTATGCCAACTGCATTGCTTCCAACTCTGCATTGTGCTGCCTAGTATCTGATCGCTACTAGCTACTGCGTCTGTCACTCTTGCACCTGACTGCACCAACTGCCACTGATCCATCCTACTACTACATGCTATGTGCTCCCGTAGCAAGGTATTGATTCAGGAGGTGGACCTCCTTAAGAATCTTGCCCATCCTGTAGCTCTATGGGGCTACAAAACCAAATCACCCCACCTCACCCCTAGAGGTAACTCGCTGATCATGGCAAACTCTTCCTCTAATCTGGAGGACAGCGTGTCGATCTCAGCGGATGCAGCCTGCTGATCCTGCTTCCCCTCCTTGTCCTTCTTTCTGAGAGGACATTGAGAGTTGTAGTGGCCAAGCTCACCACATTTGAAGCACTCGATCTTGGAAATGTCCTTCTTCCTGCGCTGCTCTTGTTACCCCTATGATGCGAGGGGTACATCTTCCTCTTCCTTTACTTGCTTCGTTCCATTGTTGTTGCTGCTACCACTGATGGTGCTCTCCACCAAATCTCACCTCATCTCCTCTTGTTGCAGATCAGTCCACATACGATCCCAATTTGGCAATTTTTCTCTACCCAGTATACTCTGGACAAAAACTTGCCATTCTTCCCAAAATCTATTCAGATCTAATCGCACCAACCCTGTAGGCTGGGGCATTGACCCTACTGAAGACAGTTGGTCCAAGACATCCTAAAGCCTAGTAAGGAAGGGGTCTATACACTCCCCTTTCTGCATCCTCGTGCATCTCCCTCGAGATACATCTTCCGTTGCTCGGAAGATCCTTCGTACAGCGTAGCTAATGCCTCCCACACCTGTCGGGTAGTATCTTTGCCAGCTATGTGAGATACCACGTGATCTCCAACCCCATCGAGAATCAGCCTCTTAGCCTTCGCCATCTCCTTCATGTATTGCTTAAGCGGATCTGCATTTGCGGGTATAGCTACCACACTATCGATATAAGTCTTGAGATCATGTTCATCTAGAAAGCAAGAAATTCTAGCCTTCCAGATCACATAGTTGGAGGCTCTATCCAACCAATCTTGATCTCTCAACCCAACTGATGCCATCTCTCTGAAAAATATGTCAAACTTCTCCACTTCTATGCGCAATTGTTGCCCAGCTATTCGCACTCCCTTCTAGCGTGAAAAATCCTGCACACAGTTACTACTGCTCTGTTGGGAAAATTTGAACTTCTTGGCTAGAAGTCCCCTGAGGAAAGAATTCCCTCAGTGTGTGCTCTTCCTTCCTCTTGACATTATTTGCACTAGCAAACTGCTGCAAAATCTAAGCCCTAATTGAAGATCTGTTCTGCAAGGAAACTGTTGCTACTCCCTCAGCCTCTGGTACTCTTCGATCTAAAAAATTTAGTTTCTTTGTTGACTCTCTCAGAGAAATAAATTTCCTCAAAAACTGACCCTCTTGACCCAAGGGACTGCACTGCCTTAAAGGGTTTCAAACTGCTGCCTCCGCAAAGATTCGAACTGCCTCCTTCCTTTTGCACTCAGCGCTTCAGCCTACGATTTGTGCTCTAATACCATATGAAAAATCGGTGACCCGATTCCTACTACAGCAAACTAATGATATTTCTCCTATTTGTTAAATTACTTTAAACAAATTACTTGCAGTTTCCTACAAAAAATATTGAAATACATACACTACAGCCTACACAAAATAAAATAATGCAGAACTAAATACTACACTGGAGAGAAATAAACACACACACAATTACACCGCTATTTTTGGACAAACGTCACCGAAAAAACCCAATGTGGGAAAATCGGTGCAGCGACTGAGGATTTTATTATTATGCAGTAGTAATTTGAGTACAAATCATTAAATGCCCAAACTAGCAATTTGATACAAAGAATAAACTGGCAAAGAGGTGGTGAGAAAAATCTCACATTGTCACTGACAATCTGAATCTGATTCAAGCTCTAGATAGTTAGCCCCACGCTGACTCTGTGTCAACGTACGCAAATTTGTGTCACAGCCTCTAGGAACTGTGTCACCTCCTCCTTTGATCTTCTGTTCACTGGAATTTCGACCCTATGGCCCTCTAGTCTCACACCCCAGCTTCCGACTCTAGATCTCAACTGCTCCCAGCAAAAATACAGACTCCCTATGAAGCTCTGCGCTACCTCTACGTAGCACTATGTTGCCTCTCTGAACCTCTCGTTGCCTTCTCTACCTTGCACTCTCTGGAACTAGAAAATGCTCCTCTGATCTACGATCCCTGCCCCTCATTGCAAGAAGATCACTCGATCTCTCTCTTGCAACTCAACGCTGCTACTCTTGAGAAATTCGATTTCTAGATCTCACTATCTCAATATGTTCTCCAAGTGCCCATCAAACTCCTTATAATCTCTCGTTGGAGCACCAACGGCCAAGATTAAAACATAATCAAGGGCTAAGATTAACTGGGAGTTGATCATCGTCTTTATCTAGAAGATTCGCACAATATTTAATTAACACCATTTAATTAATCACGTTTCCTAAGTTTAAACTTAAGAATACATTAAAAATTATTAATTATTTTAATTAAACAATCTCTAGGTGGATCCCAAACAATTTATGGGTTTTGGAGAACACATGTATTCTAGCCTCTCCACAAAGTTTCGTGGCTAGAACACATCCAATGCTACAAAAATCAACACATCATGGGCTAGGCAACTTACTTGGGGCCTAAGTCCACTAGAGGAGCATATGTTCGAAATGTAACTACGCTCAGTCTTCATAACCCCAAATTTGGAAGAGAAGCCCCATATGAAGTCTCAATTTTCCCTTGACTAACAAGCTTTGTTCACTTAGATGAACAAATGATTAATTATATCTGATTGCCAAGATGTAGCACTAGAAATTATGTGTGATTGGCATGTGTTTTCATCATGGACTAGGCAACTTAATTGGGGCCTAAGTTCACTAGAGGAGCATATGTTGGAAAATGTAACTACGCTTAGTCTTCATAATTTGTATTTTACTCATATTCATTGTAAAATCAAAAGAAAGAGAAAAATATAAATTTTCAAAAGCATGGGTTTCATGCTCTATATTTTATTTTGTTAATTAATTCAAGCATGTTCTTCAGGCTTTAGAGTTTATTGAATCCATTTAAATATTTGTCATATGTATAAGACCCTTGTGGGCACTTTGTATCAAGAAAGAAGTCTTAAATTCAATGTGAAAGTGTCATTTTGAGACTCCCAACACCAAGTCGGCTCTCCCAACAAACGAGTTAGAAGCAGTTTGGGGCAAGGAGGACGAGAATCTTGAGGAATAAATTTGGTGCAAATTTGTTGTGAAGGAGAGTCGTAGACCTAGGGCAGCTTGAGCAAAGGCTAGAAGGATTGTTTAGGGTAGCCTATGTTGTGATTTAGTGTGGCTTCCTTGTCTGAACAAGCCGTTGGATTGATAGTGAATTTGGGGACTATTTTCACATGTTTTGATACTATGGTTTGGGCCACATGAAAGGCTACTACAATAGTAGATTGGAAGCACATGTGGAGAGATCAAATGGCCTAATTTTAGTCCTCTACCTCAGTCGTAGTCAAGAAGAGTAGGTCACAGTATAAACAGAGGGTGTTACCCTAGTTTGTGGGCAGATTCATGTTACTGTTAATACAGGGTTGTTGTAGGGTGCCTTAACGAGGAGCCTCAAGTCCTTGTTCATTGTTGGAGGCCTGGAAGAGGTCAGCTATAGGAGCATCTCATTGGGAGAAGGTTGCACATTGACTACTAGGAACCCTAACTACGCAGTGATTTGTCGACCTTACAAAACAGTGATTTGGCAAGTCTATTTTGTCTTATAATATTGTACACTCTCTCTCTGTTGAACATTTGATATAACAATAAGAAGATTTGATCAAAGGGTTTTCCCCATCTTAAGGTTTTTTCCTTAGCATCCGCCAAATCTGGTGTCTTCTTATCTTGGCTTGTCTTCTACATTTATATTTGATGTTCTTTCATCAGTCACTGTTATGGTTAATGTGATTACTAATGGATTAATGGAATTACAATGGGCTAATGGATTAATGAAGTAACTGACCTAAGCAAAGAACATGTTATCTCGAAAATTAACATTTAGCTTTTGATGAAAATCTAGGGTTTGCCATAAATCCTAGTAGAGTCTATCATATAACTCTGGAAGTAATATTGAAGCCCTAGATGTATAAGTTTTATAATGAGATTGATATCTTAATTGAGCTGCTTTAAGTCTTGACAATGAAGTCTAAGGTTTGCGACAAAACCCTAGCAAGAAGTTAAAGCCTAGTATGTAAAAGGATGTAACCTTTGTTGATCTGATGTCTAAAGGTTTGAATGATTATAATGATACGATTTCGATATAGTTAACTTCATGCTTTTGTATGTTTGTATTTGGTTGGACTTGCTATTAAAAGTTTTGCAGGTACATGATCTTCAAGATGTTAACGATGTTCGTGATTGAAGCATAATAAAAGGAAGTTATAAGAATGATGATGATGAAGATGACCTCCATGCCATAAGAAAGATGAAGCATTGAAAGGCTGAAATTTTTCTTCAAAGTTATAGAAGAAGGAAGTGGTTGATCTCCCTAAAGTTGAGATGGATCCTGAATAAAAGAAAGCGCATATCTCCCCAGTTGAGAGGGAGGGCATATTATGACAGTGAATACTTTGAAGTAAACAAAAGTACTATTGATAAATATTCATGAAGTTGCAAACAAAAGAATTGAGAAAATCTGAGGATGTGTTTGGTGTTGCTGAAGAAATGAAAGAAAAAGAAAGCTTCTGATAAATTATATATGAATAACTTGATGATGATAGCAGCATCAAGATTATTGAGGACCCCAAAGGTTTGTGTTTACTTGTATATATATTTGAAAGTTTATTGCTTATTAGGGTTTATGTTTGCACAGGTAAATCTCTCCACAAGAAGATTGAACACTTCAGAAGCATGCTTGAACAAATGGACATATCTGGTTTAGTTTATTAGGGAGAGATGAAGCATCTAATGGCGGATGCTTGGGAGGACATCTGGTTCGTCTATGTGTTGATGTCTAGATCTCGAAAAGGGAGGGTGGTGTTGGTCATGGAGCTCTGACCTTGGATACGCACCTAGGTTGATGGTTAGCAAGTAAGCTTGATGGTACCTAGAGTGGGTGAAAACTTGAGTCTATCTTAGTCCCACCCGAATAGATTACCCTCGTCAGGTTTCCAATCCGCAACACTAAGTGTGCTAGAACTCTTTGTAGTTCAATTTGGAGATCTTCCATGTACCTCTATACATATGTAATTATGAATACCTCCCTAGTTAAGGAGTGTTCAAGAATGTAACTAGTGTCGGTCTTCATAATTGTATTTAAGTCACGCATTTGTCAAAAGAAAGAAAAATAAAATTTTATTATTAAAGAAATTGACTTATTAAAGCATGGGTTTCATGCTTGGGTCAATTGTTTATAGTTAAAGCCTCCATTGCAGGCTTCTAGGGTCAATGGCAAGTGTCCTTGTCCATGTCATAATGTAAAGAACCCTTCTTGGGATTTATTTGTCAAGAAAGAAAATCATTTTAATGTAAATTAGGTCTTTTAGGCCTCCTCCACCAAGTCGGCCTAAACAAAGGGGCATAAACTCCTAATAAATGCAACAACTCGACCTCATTTGACACACTCACTCAACTAGTTCAATCTGCAAATTCAGGGGCCAGAAAAAGTGTGAATTTCAAGGAAAGAAGAGAAAAGCGATAGCAAAGGAGGAGGTCGCTCTCAAGTATATGAAGTCGAAATTCTCTCTCTCTCTCATACGTGTGAAGCTATGAAGCTACTAGAGGGGCAGAAAATTGCAAAGTTGAAGCTAGGCTAAAATTCTACAGTTGGGAGTCAAAATTTTATAGCTAGGAAGTTGAATTTTTGGATTACTACTGCGCTGAATATATTGGACAAGAAGAGACTACTAAATCATCTTGGAAGGTTGACTTGGTGGAGGAGGAAGGTCTGTTGGTCTAAGGTCTTGATCTATCTCATTTTGAATCTACTGAAGGAAGAGTTCTTTGACTAGGTTTTAACCTATATAGGGGTTTTAGCCTTGGCCGAGTGCCACAGCAAAGTCGACTACTCCCTAGCTTTAAATTCGGCCTACTTCTCTCCAGAAATTTGGCCTATTCCTTCACCAAAAATCCAGACTAATAACCTCTTGTATTTTTGGCCTGAACACTTCACAGTTGTGGCCTAAACTCTCCCTGAGAATCTCGGAATTCATGCCAGTCTTGGAGTCAAAAACTCAAGTTCCTCCTCATTGTATGTTGCCTCCTTCCCTACAATCAAAGATTTTCTCCTTGCAACCTCCCTACCTCCTACCTTTGTCCTTTGAGAAGAATAATCAATTGAAAAACCCTTTTTCCTTTCCTTTTGTCTTTCCATAAGTAAAGGAAGTTTAAACCTAGAGATCAAGGGTTGATATTAAATCTTAGCCCATGAGATCTATGTTTGAGATCAAGCCCCCACTTGACCCCTTTCTCATGCTGACCCCTCACTTAAAAACACTTCCTAATACCTTTTAATGTTTTAGTACCATGGTCACTTTCTCTCTCATAAAGTGACTTTTAAAATATAAAAGTCACTTTAATAATATAAAATGAACGTAGTACTTTACATATAAAGTCACTTTAATACACATGACCTTAATAAATTAAAAATGCAAGGTACACAACTCATAAAAGGTACTTTTAACTCCTTGACAATAATAAGACACATAACATCAACAAACAAAAGGATAATTTAATTGTCTTCCTAGGCCAAAAGGATAAATGCCTAGGAAACACTTCCTTGGTACAAATTTTCTCAATGCTCCCTCTTACCGAGGAAGTTGTTTCCCACCACTCCATTCTTATCTTTGAAGTGGATATGCTCACTCCTTGGTACCATCATGTCACCCATTACTCCTAACCAGTGTGGAAAAAGTCGGGAATAAATCTCGATTAAATCCCGATTTTTTTATTTTTTTGGCTGGCCGATTAAATCCCGATTTTTTGATTTTTTTGGCTGGCCGTTTAATTTTGCCGACTTTTTGCCGACTTTTTCGAAAAACTCCCGACTTTAACGACTTTTTCAACTTTTGGACCCTTGCCGATTTAATCACGACTTCGACTTTTTCCACATTGCTCCTAACACATCACCACCCAACCCCTCTAGTGATTTGCTCCCTCATTGACTTATGTGCTTCCTTCAAGGTACCATAAAGCCTTCCCAGCTTCCTCCTCCCTGAAGAAGTATTTTCTACAAGTGTGGGAGCCTCATCTCCATACCCTGACATTTGTGACCCTAATGAAGATGCCCCTATGGCCTATAGTGATCCTGTATTCAGAGTTCCTACACTCTAATATATTGCACTCAGAGATCCTACACTATGAAGCTGTCACCCTAGAAGCCAGTAATCCTCCTGGCCTTTCTGAACCTGTACCAATGGACCCTAAAACCTGTAGTGCGCTCCCCTGCCCAGGAGCCTGCTGCTCTACACGGTCACCCTCTTGTGACCTCTTCACAGTCCTGGAAGTTTGAAACATAAACCTGTAAAGTCTCCCCTCGTGGACACTAATCACTCTAGTAGATGTTATGCTAGATCCCATGCGATACATCAACACCTATCCATCCTGGAACAACACAACATATCCCTTGTCCTCAAAACAAGAAACAAAGGTTCCTCCTCAACCCTCTACATGGTCACCCTCTTGTGACCTCCTCACAGTCCTAGAAGGTTGAAGCATAAACCTGTAAAGTCTCCCCTCGTGGACACTAATCACTCTAGTAGATGCTATGCTAGATCCCATGTGATACACTAACACTTGTCCATCCTGGAACAACACAACATATCCCTTGTCCTCAATACAGGAAACAGACGTTCCTCCTCAGCCCCTGTACATAAAGGACCTTTGTCGCATTCAGAGGTAGCAATGACTCCCTCTAAAAGGATACAATCCCCACACATGTCGCTCTACCCCTAGTGTCATCTCCAAGCACCACAGCTAAGTCTAAACCCTTTGGAAGACTCATAAAGTGTTCCCTAACTCCAGTCATATGGCTAGATACTCCAATATCTATAAGCCAGACACTGGTGGATATAGCACTAGTGGCTAAGCTCACCATCACCCCAAACTCTGTATAAAACCTCGAGGTGAACTCCTCCACCTCAATTGATGTTGCCACTTCCTTCTCCTTCTTCTTCCCTTTCTTCTCAGGACACTTGGATGCATAGTGACCCATCTTCCCACAAGCAAAGCATTTCACTTTGCTCATGTCCTTCTCGAACTTCTCTTCCTCCTATTGCTAGGACCCACTGGTGGACCCCTGCTTCTTCTTGCCCTTCGCTACAAGGATAACATTCTCCTCCTCATCTCCCCTGCCACTCTCGCTGCCCATCTTGTCACTCCTCCTAGTCTCCTCCTGGATGAAATCACCCCACATCCTTCTCCAATCTGGAAAGTACTCTCTAGCCACAATGCCATATATGAATCCATCTCGCTTCTCTGAGAAATCATCTAGTGCAATCTTGACCAATTGGTCCTTAGGAATAGCCTCTCCCACGGCAGCCAACTCATCCTTCACCTGAAAGATCTTGGTGAAGTATGAGATCACATTGTCGGTCTTGGTCATCTTAGCTCTTCTTAGCTTCTGCCTCAACACCATTTTTATTGTTCTCATTGGAACTCTAGTGTAATGTGACAAGAGACTCCCACATCTCGTAGGCAAATTTCATATCACATGAGGGAATAGTTGATCCCTGATGTCATCAAGAATGATTATCTTCGCTTTCGCACTCTTATTGTTGAACTACGTCAACTGAGTTTGATCTGTAGGAGGTTGCACAAGACTCTCCACAATGTCCCATACCTCCAACTCCTCAAACAAAAATGCCATCATCTCCTTCTTGGGGCCAAAATTTTCTGCCATTACAAGTTTGTCCTCCACCTTTATGCCAGTCACCATGACCCTTCAACCAACACAAAAAATTCAGATCTGTCACTAGTCAGCCTTCCTGCCTCTCAACCAACAGTCCTTTGGATTTCTGAATGAGGTTTTAGGTTGTCTTCTCACTGTTGTGCAAAAGGTTGTTTGCTGCTCCTATCAGCTGATAACAACTTCAGATCTGACTCCCTCAAGCTCTTATACCATGTAAAAAAAAAATAGTACTGGTGTAGTCCACCCAGTTTCAAGTTCTTGCCAAGCTTTTAATGCCCAAGACCCATTATTACATATGACTGATATGTATATGTTAGTTTGCATTTAACAAGAAACATAAGGACTACTCTATTGTTTTCTGTTCAGCTGATATAGGAAATAAATAAGCAAGCAAACACACATTAAATACACAGTGACACAATTATTTTTGGTCAACTTGACCCTGGAAAAACCCCACAGTTAGGGAAAACCAGTCTTCAAGGAGGCTTTAATTGCTTCATAAGAAAATTAATACACGGGAAAAAAATAAACTTATCTCCCTTATTCTTTTGTCCTCTCTCTCATAAACTTTGACTGCCTTTGCTTGGTTTTCTGTGCAGCTAACAGTGACTGATTTTGGTGTCAAACAGAGCATGGAAGACTTGGAACTATGAGCACACTCTCTGACTGCTTTCAGACTTGAACCCAGTGTTGGAGGAGACTCGAAATGCACTCAAACTGTGAACTTCTTGAGCATTGTAACCCAGAAAATTCGACCTAGGTTTACCCTCCTTCACGACCTAATCTCTCCACAGAACTTGGCCTATACACCTTCGAAAATTCGGTCTGACAGTGTGTGAGAAATCTGGTATATCTACCAGTCAAATCAACCCTTAAACTCGTCCCAGTTCCACAACAAAGTTGACTACTCCCTAGCTTTAAACTCGGCCTGTTTCTCTCGAGAAATTTGGCATGTTCCTTCACCAAAAATTCGTACTGATAACCTCTATTTTCGGCCTAAACACTTCAGTCACTTGGCCTAAACTCTGTCCCCAAGAATCTCGGGATTCGTTCCAGTCTTGGGGCTGAAAACTCAGGTTCCTCCTCACTATATGTTGCCTCCTTCCCTACAATCAAAACTTTTCTCCTTGCAATCTCCCTTGCTGCCTCCTACGTTTTCCTCTGTCCTTTGAGAAGAATAATGATATGAAAAACCCTTTTTCCTTTCCTTTTGTCTTTCCATAAGAGAAGGAAGCTTAAACATAGAGATCAAGGGCTGAGATTAAATCTCAAGTTTCAACCCATGAGATATATGGTTGAGATAAGCCCCCACTTGACCCCTTTTTCATGTTGACCCGCTCACTTAAAAACAATTCCTAGTACATTTTAATGTTTTAGTACCATGGTCACTTTTTCTCTCATAAAATGACTTTTAAAATATTAAAGTCACTTTGATACACGTGACTTTAATAATTAAACATACAAGGTACACAACTCATAAAAGGTACTTTACTCCTTGACATTAATAAGACACATAGTGTTAATAGACAAAAGGATTAATGTGTCTTCCTAGCCCAAAAGGATATGCCTAGGAAACACTTCCTTGGTACAAAGTTTCTCAACAATGAAACCATAGTTTATATGAATCGCGATATTCGTTGACATGCATAACAATGACTCCGTATTCACATAGTGAATCTATGGCTCGCTACCTATTCTCTATGGCTTACATAAGAGTGATAATATGAATCTATGACTCTTAATATTCAATTGATTAGCATCATGTTCTATGGCTCTCAATATTCATGTGTGAGATAGGACTATTGACAACAGTGACACTTGATCCAAACCTAATAACAATAATGACATTCCTTTGATGACAGTAGTCTCTAATGTATGGCAACATTTCAGTGACAGTGACCTTGGCATGGCAGTAACCTACCTTGATCATGCCAAGACAGACGCTGTATAAGTCTGTTGATGACAGCAGAATTAAAGACTGAGTTGTTAGTATAACAATAATGACATTCCTTTGATGACAGTAATCTCTAATGTATGGCAACATTTCAGTGACAGTGACCTTAGCATGGCAGTAACCTACCTTGATCATGCCAAGACAAACGCTGTATAAGTCTGTTGATGACAGCAGAATTAAAGACTGAGTTGTTAGTATAATCCTTGTACGCTTGATGGAGTTGATGCCACCTGTATTGTCATACATACTTGTCAAATGATATTGTTTCAACACACTTAAGATATTTGGTGGAAGGTTTGACCCTATTGAAGGACGTGGTGGTCTAGATTGCAGGGGTATGATCTATCACCTGAAGTAAACGCATTGCAGCAGTAAGGAGTTGGTTGTAGCAGTAAAGAGTTAGTCATCGTATCTCTTGCAGTAGTGAGGTCCTTGCAGTAAATATCCCAGAGAAGTTCATCTTCGGTTGTTTCTAGGCAAAGGAGAAACATTATGAAAGTTGCCTGCTAAGCTTTAACAGTACCTGTGTATGAAAGATTGTGGGAGTGGTTTAAACAGAGGCACATTTGTTCAGCTTGCTGTCACATCCTTTAGTAGCAGAGACACTCATTGCACATCTGAGATACAGTCGTTGAGGCATCCAAGTGGCAACAGTGAACAGTAGTTTGTAGGCAGATGATGAGTATCAGATATTTGATGATCTCGTAGTTGCAGGAGTGAAGTGTAGAAGCAGTGGCAACAAGTGTGGCGGTGATGAAGGTAGTTGTGAAGTGCAGTAACAGTGAGAGTGGATAGTGGTAGCAGCCAGCAGTGGTAGTACAAGTGGACAGCAGTGGTAGTAAGTGATCCGAATGGAAAATGGCATCTACCCATGGTATTCATCCACCCATGGAATTTACCCATGGTATTGTAAGTGGCATCCACCCATGGTATTCATTTGCTCATGGTATTGTATGTGACATCAACCCATGGTATTTACCCACCCATGGAATTATCTATGGTATTGTAACCAAAAAAGGCTACAAATAACAAGTCACATTTTGTAAAATGACAGATTGTCCACCACAATATAGCTTTTACAGTTACTCTTTGTTTTAATACCATGGGTGGATGCCACTTACAATACCATGGGTAAATTCCATGGCTGGATGAATACCATGGGTAGACACCATTTTCCATTCAGATCAGTAAGAGTGAACAGCAGCAGCAAAGACAGCAGTGATAGTGCAACAACACTGGCAACAGGAGTGGTTGAAATGTGGAGCAAAGAAGTTGAGTTGTGTAGGGGAGACTGAAGACTCCTACAGACTTAGATCTGTAAAACTCTTCAGGCCTTAGGGAGCATTAGCTTCCTTCCAGCCTTGCTGGTAAAGCCCTTGGGTAGTATTTCACTTCCTTCCAGTTCATCTGGTAAAGTTGTATGTACTGTGTCATTGATGTGGTGATGTTTCATGTGTTTCTTTTCATGCTTTGAATATTTAAAAGAATAAACTAACCAATTGTGAAAAATAAAGGAAATACGGATTCACCCCCTCTCAATATTTCCAACAGTGACAAATCTTCCAAATGCTCAAACTTAAAGATATACCCAGACCATGATACCATCGACACGCCGCTCAACCGTCAACACGATGTCCTGCCAACAATGACTCATTTATAATTTCAACATGACCTAGAATGATTGACATAATGTTGTACATAACCATTAATATGTATGTTTTCCCTAAGTGTATGTTCCCATAATAATTTTATATTGCAATGAATTCCAAATTCAAATAAAGCAATATTACTGTAATGTCCCTTCTTAAATTAATTTATCTTAAGTTTATTTCCACAATTTTGCTATTTTTGTTGATCATTGGACCCATGAATTTTTGGAGAAGAACTTAGGAGAAAAGGGAGGCCGAAATGTTTTGCTAGTGGAGTGTGGGGGCCACACACATGGGGAAAACACACTTGCCAAGGAAGGAATTTGAATAGCCAACAAAAGGGGGTCGAAGAGCCTTTTGGGGGGGGCACATGGGAAAACGGAACTCACAAATTATAAATAGGAGAAGCTCAGCCACATTTGGAGTCTTTTGCCAATCGAACTTTCTATTGTTGCTCGAGTTGCTTAGCCGGGTCACACTATTGCTCAGCACCGAGTTTTCCAAGCAAAGAGCTCATCCTTTATTTGGGGGATTTCGAGTGCCACCCTAGGGAGGTCAGATCATACCAATTTGTAGAGGAGTTTGGAGGGATACAGAGCTAAACACACAATCACTGATTGGAGGGCTTTTTCAGGTAGTTTGCGGGCAGGCCGTATTTCCTAGCTGTTGGAGGAGGACGTGGTAATTGGGGCCGAATTTCAGGGGTCAAAACTAGACCAAACCCTTTCTGGGTTTTAGTGGGTTATTTGTGAGGAGTTTGGGGCTAATTTTATAGAATTTTCTGAGCACTAGAAGTGGGCTTTCTAGCAGTATCTTTCCAGCAAACAATGTAGTTTTCTGGGGCAACGCAGAGCATCATTGGAGCAGCGTGTTCTTTCATCTGGGCTTTCTATTTTATCACCTGGGTCTTGTCAAGCTTACCATTGAGGCAAGCCCAGGTGCACTCCTTCCACACCATTGTACTCTTGCTCCCATTATTTAATAAAATGGCTTAGTTGGTTGACATTTCTGGAGTTTATATGGGTGTTCACTGAAAGTTCTGAAATTTTGTGTTGCGTGTATTGTTTTGCTTTGCATATCATTGTTTTTCCTAATTAGGAACATTACAATTACTTTCTAATAAATAACAATAATGAAAAATAGGGTAAGTTTTATATTTAATAATATAATTAATTATAGAGTGTTTATATAATAATAATAATTATATATAGAGAAAAATTATAAATTATTAATCATATGATTGATATATAATAAAAGTTAAATTTAATATATTTAATTATTATTTATATATTATATAATTTTCACACACATACACATATTCGAATTTAATAGTTAACTTTATCTAGAAAATATTGTTTGATGAATTTTTTTCATTGTTGACAAATTCAAACACAAAGGGTTGCATCTGTTAATTTAGGAATCATAATGGTGATACTTCCCTATGATTATGATGATACAGTGACACATCTTCCAAATGATCAAACTTAGATATACCCAAACCATGATACCATCGACACCCCAGTCAACCGTCAACATGGTGTCCTGCCAACAATGACTCATTTATCACTTCAACATGACCTAGAATTATTGACATAAGGTTGTACATAACCATTAATATGTAAGCTTTCCCAATGTGTATGTTCCCATAATAATTTCATATTGTAATGAATTCCAAATTTGAGTAAAGCAATATTACTTTCTAATAAATAACAACATTGATAGAATAGGGTAAGTTTTATATTCTATAATATTTATTATATTATAAAGTGTGCATAATAACAATAATAAATAGGTTATATAAAATTTATAAAGTTATTAATCATGTGAATTGATATATAATTAAGTTTAATTTAATATATTTATTATTTTATCTAAATATTAAATATATAGTACATATAATTTTCACACACACATATATATTCGAATTTAATGGTGAACTTTATCCAGAAAATATTGTTTGATGTTTTTTTCAAATTTCATTGTTGACAAATTCAAACACAAACTTGAACCAAGTGACTTAAGCACATAACTAATCCACACCATGCACTCGACATCACATGAAGCACCCCCAAGGGAACTGTCGAAACTACCAGAACTACTGGGAACTGCCAGAACTGCTGGGAAAGCTGACGCAGAGGGCAGAAGCCGAAACTGCCAGGAACAGCCGAAACTGCCAAAATTTGTCGGGAACTGCTGGAACAACCAAAATTGCCAAGAACTACCACAAACTGCCATGAACTGCCGGAACAATAGAAATTGCCGGGAATTGTCAGGAATTGCCGAGAACTGTCGAAACAACTGGAACTGTCGGGAACTACCAGAACTACCGGAAACTACCGAGAACAGCCGGAACTACCGGAACAACTGGAATTGCTGGGAACTGTCAAAAATGTCGGAACTGCCGGGAACAACCAAAATTGCCGAGAACTATCGGAACTGTCGGGAAAGCTGACGCAAAGGGCTGAAGCTGGAACTGTTGGGAATAGCCGGAATTGCCAGGAACTATCGGAGCTGCCGGAAAAGCTGACGCAGAGGGCAGAAGCCAGAACAGCGAGAACTGTCGGAACAGCCGAGAAAGATGACACAAAGGGCAGAAGCCGAAACTGTCGGGAACAGCCGGAACTGCTGGAACTATCGGGAACTACCGGGAACAGCCGGAACTACTAGAACTGCCAGGAACTGTCGGAATTGCCGAGAACAACCCGAATTGCCAAAACTATCGAGAACTGCCGAAACAGCCGAAGCATTCGTCTCCAAAGGAGAGTTGCATTCAAGGGGCAGCTAACTAACATTGGGACCGCTGTATGGTACTTAGCAGCAAGTACACCAAGCATGCAATGTTACAGCTAGCATGCAAGGGACAACAAACTAATATTGGGACAGTAGCATGATACTTAGTGCAGCCAGCATGTATTGGTACAGCTAGCATGCAAGGGGCAGCGAGCATGCAATAGCAAGCAAGCTAAGGACAACAAGCAAGCAAGGTGCAACTAGCACATAGGTCAGTATGGCAACATGGTGCAGCAATGACACATAATGCAATACAGTGATGGGTACAATCATGATTAATGAAGCATGACGAGATGCAGTATAGTGATTATGGGTGCAGCATAGTGCAGCGCAGTAAGGTGCAGCATGATGATGAATTGCAGCACAACGATAGGTGAAAGAGTCACCTTGGAGAATCAGTTGAAGCAGCATGTCTTCAACTGATCTCATGTATCATCTTCTTAGAGATGATCTATGCTCTTATCTAGATAAGTCAAAGTGTTGACTTCTGCTGTAAATGTATTCTCTCTCCCTCTCTGCTGAACTAATTTAGAACATATAAGAAGAATTGATCAAGGGTTTCCCCACATTGGGGTTTGTCCCTGGCTAGCGCCACATCTTGTGTCCTCTTGTCTTGGCTTGTCTTCAGCGATTTATGTTTATGTTCTATCTGCAATTTACTTTAACGCTGATGTGATTGCTAATCTGGAAAAGATATTGAGCTAACTATGAAAATTGAAATAAATTGCTCTAAGCATAGAACATACCTAAAATTAACATGGGTTGAGTGAGTGCCTATAGCATTGGGCAAGTAATTTGTCATTCAATAGCATGTGACAACATGTGGGAATGGAAAATGGGCCCAAGGTTCCACCATGTGTCAGGGAGTGCATGATTCCAAGTGGCAACTTGGTGGATTGGTGAATCAAGGACTAGTCTTATGTCAATGGGTATCTGACCAGCCAATGGGTAATTGGCTTGTGAGTGACTAGATCCTTTGCAAAGGGAATGTCTAGTGGGTGACTAAATTCCTTTGCATGATGTTAATGTGGTATGCTCTCCACATGGTCTTGGTATAGAACATGAGGTGGTTATATTCATCAACATATCTAGCTCATTCAACCTTTTCTTGGAAAGTCGACCCACAAAAGAAATATAAAAGAAGAATTTTGAATTTAAATTTCCGAATTTAAATTGCCTCCAAAAAGTGAAATATGCTCCAATTACTTAAGTTGGCCAAGCCCAAGGGACATGCCCATTGGGGCACTCTAATCTACTATATATACAACATTCATCTTCCTCCATTGAAAACAACAATTTGGATCACTTATCTTTTGTTCACACATGGGAGTTCTTTGAGGCAGAAAACCGAGTTTCTTCTAAGGCAAACCGAAGTCATCTGAGGCAAACTAAAGTTTCTTCAAAGGAAGATCGAAGTTTTCTAAGGCAGGCAAAAATTCTCTGTGGCACGTTGACTAAATTCTGAGGTCAAGTTGACCAAATTTTGGAGGTTATCTTAGCAAGAGAATTTTCTTTGTTTGACCAGGCTTGACTTGGGTTTACTTATGGTTAGTTTGACTTTGTTTTTTACTGGAAGATCAAATTGTATCTCTTGTTGAATTGGGCAATTTCTCTAAGAAAAGGTTGTTGGGTTTTTCCCAAGGTTGGTTTTTCCCAAGGTTGGGTTTTCCCAGTGTAAAAATTTGTGTCTCTTGTGTTTGGTTGTCTCTTCATGATCCTACTGTCATTATTGTTTTCCTGATGATATTTTATATGTATAATTGCTTAATGATGAATGTGATACAAGAAGAATTAATTAAGATACCATTGGAAGTAATTATCAGTCTAGAAGATCCTAAAAATCAACAAGATAAATATCATTAATATCTACAAAACCACCTTTGGATGAAAAGAAATTTGCAGAGGCAAGGATAGTGATTTTAAAAACTACTTTTCATCCTCCACTATACATATGCTTATGCCATGTGTAATGGTGGTTTTATACTGTGAAGGACTACCTATTCATTAAAGTTATGCATGTTCAACCTCCAAGATTGCTTCACATAGTCGACTGTTCATTAATCTCCATCATCCAATCCACCTATGTTAAACCTCTGATTGAGATTTGAATTTACATTG
The DNA here is from genome assembly GCA_000404065.3 of Pinus taeda. Classification (NCBI taxonomy): domain Eukaryota; kingdom Viridiplantae; phylum Streptophyta; class Pinopsida; order Pinales; family Pinaceae; genus Pinus; species Pinus taeda. The sequence goes on from APFE031565883.1 coordinate 53,632, forward strand.
TGATTTAACACTTAAATCAATGCCATCAACCATCCACACATTCATGAGTCCTAGAGGGCGATCACTTTTGTTAAGGCTTAATGTGTATAATATTTAATCCTCCACAAGTCTTCACAATGGTTCACTAGTTGGACACATGTAAGCCTTTAGGTATATGAGAGGGCCAAAGTCTAGTTTCCCAAAACCATCTGCCAAGCTTCGCAATGGTTAAAGAGTATGGGCATGGTATTAGGTTGAAGTAATGAGATAGTGTGGGTTCCTTGTCACATAATTGCATCAATATTGCCAATCACCAATTTATAATGCCTTTACCTTGGATCAACCTAAACCTATGAACTCAAGCTAGAACCTTTGGACCTACAAAATCACTAACCCCAGCAATGGGCAATTTATTTTCTAACAAATACCTTGTTGTAAATTAATTAACTGTCGATCTAGTCAATAAAAGCATTCCTGAGATTTTAACAGGTAGATAAATAATAAATAGTGGAAGCAAAAAAAACACCCATCTCATACACCATGCACATAGAAAATTAAGCCCTTCAAATCTATTGTCTATTAAATGACATCATACAAGGGCTTCCCTTCATAGGATATTAAATGCCCACTAAGGAAAATTACAAAAGCAAAACCTACAATTTTTATAACTAATAAAAACACTCAAAACTTGGCCTTCCATCTTGCTAGCTCTCAAATCCTTCTTTCTTGCTACCTCTTGTTCTCTTCCTCTGGAATCTGCACACTTGAATTAATGTCCTTCTCCACCCAATCACTAAGATCCTCATTATCTCACTACTTTGTGCTCACTTGATGTGTCTTCTCCCTTAGCCTAGCCTTTCTTTTATAAGTTTGAATTATTGACCAAACACTAATCTCTAGAGTGATTAATGATTGAGATTAGATCTCAACTTCAATTGAGATTCATCTAATTCAATTAAGGCAAAGAACCTTTGCATTTCATTAGCTTAACTCAATTTTTCTTATAAAGGTCAATTAATTTAATAATTCATTTGATTAAAGCAATTGCTAAGGTTAGGGGTCCTTTTGGACGACTTCCACATGTATAGACACTTAGACCTATGTGGAAGTACCTGTCTGATGCTACTATCATCAACACCACCCCTTAGCAAGGAAGGTACTTCTCAAAGAGCCATTTGTTGGCATCCATTCTAGTCTTAGCACAATGTCACATGCATCATCCTTCACCATGGCTTTCCTCCAAACTTGGCCTTGGTGTCTTCATCTTGTCACAGTTCTTCATCATGGTAGTCTCACATTTTCCAACAATTTGTAGCTCCCACGGCAGTTTGTGAATCCTAACACATAGGTTCGAAGGTCCTTGGTCAACAAAGGCTAAAATTGATTAGCAATATATCTCCTTCCCAAGATAAAAGGAATTTTTTTGAAATAATTATCCAAAAGGAAGTTATATTCGTTCAAAAGGAATTTTTTAGAAATAATTATCCAAAAGGAAGTTATATTCGTTCAAAGGGGAGCATCCTCCTTTTGTGGCACATGTGAGCTTCTAAGAGGCTTTTGCAAGTCAAATCTTGGTCAAATGGGACAAGTGAGCAGTCAAAAGTCATCTACAATTTTTTCTACAAGAACCCATGTTCTGAAATCTTCATATCAACAAGGGCGGTGGAGTTGTATGCTTGTGGTTATTTTTCTAGGGGGTCAGCCACACAAGTGGAGACTAGGAGAGCCTGCCAAGCCAAGTCAAAAGAACTTTTCGACCATGATAAGTTTGGAAAGTCAAGCAAAGTCAATTTCTTCAAAGTAAACAACAAGTTACCTGAAAAAAGGGAAGAAAGCATCTTATTTCAAGCAAAGGGGCCAAGTTAAACTTCTAAAGAGAGACATCGGAGCCTTGTGGAGCAAGTTGTGAAAAGTTTACAAGCAAGTTAATCACTGAACCTCTACTAGCCATTGGAAGGATGTCAAGGTTAATTTAGAAGAGCATTGAGCCATTTGAGAAGGTCCTTGATGATTCCAAGCACACCTAATTTTACCTCGAGTCAAATCAAGCAAAGATCTAAGAGAATGTTGTGGTTTAGGCAAAATCAAGCCTCGTTAGTTGTAATTTTGCCCCCATTTGTTGCGATATCTCGCCTCTTTAGAGGGTTTTGACCAATGTAGAAGACAAATTTAATTGTTGATTAGTCTTCAAGTAATTTATGGATCACAAGTTAGCCAGTTTGGAAGCAAAAGGAGGACAGATATTGAAAGCCTCATCTATGAATATAGAGCTCTCCTTCCTTAGCAAAGCATGATGTGAAAATGTGAGATCATTAATGCAATAATAAAAACTTCTTTGATGCAACACCTTGCATACAATTTGTGGATTGGTTTTTCTATTCTCTTTTCTTGGCTCTTGTAAAGGTATTGTGCTTTCATAAGATATTTTTTAGGTTTTTGTCTAAATTACACAAAGTTATTGGATTGATCCATTGAGGGACTACATAAGCACATGGGCAAGAAAGGTTAGGACATTATGCCTCACCTTCTTCTTATTGGACTATGGTTATCAAAATCTGAGTTTTGGACAAACCCTTATCAAGGATTCCTCCTTAAAAGATTATATCTCTCCTAGCTCTATAGTTGATCCATTGGCCAAAGGTATTCCAAAGGGAATCGAACCTAGTTGAATTTGGGTACCAATGAAAGTCTTAGACAAGCACTCCAAATTCACTAGTCCAAATAATTAGGGGCTAATTTAGGGAGGGTTGTGATCACAATCCTGCACCGGAAAAGATAATTAGAGGGGCACAAGGTAAGTCTAATCTTCACCTCATCAAATTTCAAAATTCAAGATCTTTTACAATTACTTGTATATTATTATTTGAAAATAAAAATCAGAAAACACAAAAGCAAAAAGTATTTTACTAGCTTTAGCTTAAGTTTTCATCATTTAGCTAGTTTTGTCACTTGGGTTTTGTTTCAAAGATTTTATCTAATTGGCCCCAAAAAGATATAGTGTGTGCAAGGAGAGCTAATTTCACATTGTTATCCAATGGTTTTGCAGGTCTATAACAACAAACTACAGCCACCATTTCACATGGTAAATGAAGTCCTTTCAAGGGGATTTGCATTTAAAGGTATATCTCTTCAAGCCTCTTCATTTTCTTCACTTCCGGAAGTCTAGCAATCATTATTTTAAGTGAATAATCAATCCCAAGCTTGCAAGGATAAAAAATCTGCATAAATAAAAATTAGGAATTTGACCCTAGTGGATATTTAACCCCTAAAACTGAGTAGTAAATTTCAGATTTGAATCTCTTTACATGCTCAATCTTTTGAAGTGTTAGTGGGCTCATTGGATTCATATTTCATAATATTAACACTTCCAACCCATAGCCATGAGTTTCTTGCACATTTTAAGTCTTGGGGGAGGCCCCAAAGTGAGTTGCAGGTTGTAACTTGCTGGTTTATGCGTTTTTCTACTCAATTGCAGGTTTGCAGGTCTAATCAGCAAGCTAAGTTGTCTTTTCACCCTCATACCAAAGGTAACATCAAGGCCATTCATCCTAAGATTGGTAAGGGTGGTTAACAATCAATTTGGTTCTTTTCCAAAGGTTTATTCTTTAATTTATTGAGTGTTTTGGTTGCTGGTCTGTGCTTTTCTGCAGTAGGAAATCATTTTCAGATTGGCAATTGTTCAAATTAATTCATAGACCCAATCACCCAAAGAAGATTCCATAGGCACTAACCTTCTTGATTTTGTGGTATTGTGGTGGAGGATTTGTCTTGTGTAAGGAAGTCTCCCGTGGTTTTTTAGGAGATGGCCTAAACAGTGAGGACTCATGCCTAGTGGACAGTGGACACTTGTCCTATGTGGTGCTGCCCTAGCATATTGCCGAACCTTTACAAGACTGCTAATCCAGACAGTAATAAGTCCAAAATGGTTGTTATGGTTAGGATTAGGTAATCTAGATTCTAGCCCTAGCACCTATAGAGTGCAGTTCTCACCACAATTGTAACCACAAAAGTGTATATGTTATTCATGATTATTTGTGTATGAGGTACCCACCAAACACGTGTTGATCCATGATGTGATGTGCTTCAAATTGCCTCGGGTCATTGGCTCATATCTTTGACAAACCTGATCCATATATTGCCTTTTTTGAGCTTCTTTGTAGGACATTTACAAATTGTACATTCAAGTCACTTGGTCCTTACCTCCTACCCTCAAGCACTTTTTTGAGCTGTGTGATGGCATCATTGTCTGCCCCCCTTATACGCGAAGGCATTGAATGCAATGCAATCACTCAATATCCTTTGGAACAATTATGGGTCAGTTCTCATCAACTCCAAGTAGAGACAAACCATGATATGCCACAATATAATAGGATCTGTCAGATGTGCCACCTATAGGATCCAAAGATAGAGATGCACCTCATTTTTTGGTGCCCCTTGTACCATGAAATCACTAGATAGTAGATGCTATCACTGCCTGTATAGGGACTCCAGAGGGTCCCTCCTTTTTTTCGATACCAGGACCAAAGACACCTAGCTCTTTTCACTGAGGTGATCTTCAACCACAAATCTCATTTCCAGCCTAACAGGCCTCGTCCTGAGATGACTAGGGCGATCACCTCATACTTTCAGGTTGATCCATAGAATCAGAGCAACGAGCATAGTAACGGAGTACACCAAGTAGTGGGTTCCTTCGCCTCCCCATCTTGGAGATCATTCGATATCAGTGAAACTAGTTTGGGTATGTTGAGTCGTACATCATTCCATACATCCTCAAAGTGGTAAAAGGATCAGCTCTAGGCAGACCCTAAGCAGGGCACCTTCCACGCATCAAAGTACCTCCCAAATATCCAGAGTTTCTTTCTTTCAACCTTGGATGCTAGGAAGGAGTATCCCCCCTAAGATCATACAATTGGACCCCCCAATGGTTCCAGAGGACTTCAACAGAGTACTAGTACCTAGTCAGCCCCCTCACCTTCAGTCATCAAATCCTAGAGACCTTCACATCATTATCTTCATCATTTAATCTCTCTCACTCTCTCTCACTCTCTTGATAGGTTCTTGACCTATCTAGTTTTCCATCCTTGGGCATACTCACTTAATGTTTGTATTTTGTATCATCGTACCTTTGTCATGGTTATATATACATGTGTTCTATCTTGAGGATGTGCTATTGTAGGTTTCTTTCTTTCTTTATAGTATTTTCGACATTCTCTGGGAGCTATACTTGCACTCCCACATTGTATTCGTATTGGTTGTATTCTTCAGTCCCATTGACCTCCTTTGTGGTCATTTGTTGGACATTAATAAAAATTATTGTATCTTTGTTCCCTAGTATATCCAAGCAAGTGGATTTAAGTGTGAAGTGTTTGATTGGCAAAAAGGCCTAAGGCTTGCCAACTGCAGACCTGATTGTTAGAATACACATGTAACATATTGTTTTTATGAAAATACAAACCCACTTTCAATTAAAAATAAAAAGCCATCAAATGAATGCAAGAGAATATTGATAAAATGAGCATTTGTGATCAAAAGAGCTATGGAGACAATTGATTATTCTTAGTACAATAAATTTCAAAGAGCACGTCATTAAGAGGAATGTGATGAAGCTATATGCTATAGCTCTACCAACAGACTTAAAAACACAATTTAAAAACCCATATCTTTGTTATAAACTTTAACTAAGGTGACATGGACTGGCCCAAAACCAAAAAGGATATTAAGCCATCTACTTAGGCATGACCATGTTCCATATCTAATGCAACTAAATAAGGAAGGAAAAAGAAACCTCGATGCTAACTGGAAATATGATTCCTTCCAAACGCAACATTTAAAACGAAATTTCTGAGTTTTTCCTTGCTCGACTCTATTTTGTAGGTCAATACAAGAAAAGATTGACAAAATCATACTAGTAACAGCCACCTCAATGCTATTAATATGCATACCCCGTCTTGAAACTTGAAAGCACTGATTCAATTTAGACAGTTCATCCAAGTTCTCTTCGACGTAACCATGGATTTCTAGGATTGACTTTCCACACTCTCACAATAGAACAATAATTCTGCAAATAACTAGGTAAATGCGCTTTGAACGATTCAATGTACGTCCTTGTTTCTTCAAAATGGCATACGTAAACCAAACTAAAACAACATTTTTGTCAATATATTGATGTTAAAGAATATATTGTTCTTCTCTAGTGGCGATAAATCTTGTGGGCACTTATATAAGTTCCAAAGCACATTAAACTTTCCACATTGAGAAACAACATAATGGATTTATCAAGTCTAGCACAAATGGAATGACAGAGGAAACACAATGTAAGTTTAGTATAACACTCAACATGTGCCATTCACTAATTGATGTCTTCCAATTCAAACATCATGAAGTACATGAAGGAAAAGGCTACGATTTACTCGATGATTAGTGTCCCGGTCCCTCCACAAGCCAATGTGGATTCCTGTGAGGAAGGCATCAACGGAAATATTGATATTGACATCCTGGGGCATGGGTGAATTCCCACAGAAACAAACTGACATCAACAGTCAAAAGCGATGAGCATGATGCATTCCCCAATCTGAGGTTTACTTTGATACTGGCTACTCAAAATTTTCCGTAGCATTTCTATAATAAGCACTGGCTGGCAAAAAGGCTAGTCCAGATTCATAATTTTTACTTGTTAGAATATTGAACCGAACTCCCATGCAGTTACTTTCGTGCTTTACGAACCCCTCTTCCTGTAATCGACATGTTTAACAAGATTTATACCAGTGGATAAGTCTCACCTTAAATCGTCTACGGGGTGGCGGGAGCGAGGGTCTGATTTGATATTGTTCTCCACATTTTCTAAGATCCTTAAATGTTCATTCTAGACTTTTCTACTTCGGTCTTCCAGACATAGCAGTAAATTTGGATTTTAGAAATTTGGGTCACAGATGATTCAAACAAATCAAGGGCTAAACAGTTGGCCAAGCCCAACCAAATATAAATATGGTTTTGATTGCTTTTGTTGGAAGATCAAATTTTACGAAGATGCTTGAGATTTTAATCAATCCTTCTAATGTATTATTCATCTTAGATGTGTTTTTGTGCTGTCCATTTTTCTAGTTCTGTCTTGGAGACGAGGGGAGGGTTTGTGGAGATTTTGAAAATAAAGAAGGAAAAGACGTGCCTGTTTGTAGCTACCACCATTTCCAGGGATGAAGAGCACGGGAACGCCCGAGAGCTTGAGGAGATGCAAGTCGAAATCAATTTTCTTCCAGCCCTCGTGGTACAGATACAGATCATATTTCCCCTCCGCCGAGGAAATGTTGCTGTTGGAAGGACGAAGAGGGATGGGAATGTAGGTCGGATACATATACGTCATATTGCACCCGTTCGGAATGGGTGTGAGAAGTCCCAGAAGTCCAGCTACCCCCACGCAAACTGCAAATATTACAACTGCGCTAACTCTGCAATTGGCTTTGAGTCCGCCCATGATTTCTTCTCCTCCGGATGGATGGAATATTAATTGCATAGAATCAGATTTAGGCCATCAGAGGGAGAAGTAAAGCTCACATCCTTGGCTTTGGAAAGCTGCAACAGTGATCCCTGAAATCATCAACCACGACCTTATTTGCCAATGTGGAGATCATCTGCTCTGCTCCAAATTTTACAAAACTGCTGTTCGGTTTGATTTGCAGCCTCTTGGACCCAAAATCAAGAAGCCCTTCCACATCTAATGTGAGTAGCGGCACGGAAGTGAGGAAGACTAATTTTTGCATTCCAGGGAGGTAGTAAGACTCGGTAGTGTTTATGTTGAAAAGAATTCGATCCGGCTCGGACATACGCGAACAGGGAGGGTTACCGGCACGTGCCTGTTCTGAAAAAGTAACATGTCAACTGACGAAATGATGAGATTAGATGTTTAAACTAAAGTTGGGATTGTCCGTGGATGCCTTCCCTCTCTCCCTCCCTCCCCTGCAATTTTAATTTTGTAATTTCTTTCGTCCGATCCGTATTCATATACACACAAATTAAGTGAGCGAACTAGAGATTATCACTATCGATTATCACTATCGAACATCATCTTCGACTCGTAAGTGTTTAAAAGTCAACCACCGTTAGCAAAACTACAACAAAAATTTTATATCATATGGGAGAATTTTTGCCGACGTGTTTGGAATCATCGAACATAATTTATAACCCGTAATTACATATGTTTTTGAAAGGTAGAAAAACACATGAGTTAAAAAATAAAAAAATAAAAAATAAAAATGTAAAAATATAATTTAAATTATAAGAGAAGAGTTTAAGTTGGGATTTAATTTTTTTATTTAAAAAAAAATTATTGAAATATCAATAGTTAAGATTGTAATTCATAGTTCATTGTTTTTTTGTTGGTTAAGAGTTCATTTTCTTCCCATGTAAGGAAACAGGTTAATGACCCAAGATCCAAAGGCATTTGGCAGGAGTGAAAGTTTGTCCCCTTACAGAGTACCAGTTGGTAATTACAAGTGGCCTAGTTAACCTTGAATAACAGTAATGAGTCAACTTGGTGGCCTAGTTAACCCTGAATAAGAGTAATGAGTCAATTTGCAATTGCAGATAGCAACTAGTGATAGTTGTGAGCACTCTTGATTTGACAACTAAGTTATGATAAGTAGGTTTTCTCAATATATAAAATTACATAATTCATGAGGTTTTGGATAGTTAACTACAATTTATACATGGAAATTTTGGTAATGATTAGTTAGGAAACTCGAAATTATATAACTTTTAAATTTATTTTAAGAGTTTGTGGTTGAAATGTAATGTTGAATATTCTGAATTAAAAATTTAAATTATTTAATATGAAGAAAAAAAAATGATGATTCCTTGCTTAAGAAAGGAATAATGATCTTGTGTTGGATGAAGAGTTAGATTCTACATGCAAGAAGGAAAACACCTATAAATCTATGAAATATCATTAAACCAAATTTGGATGCTAACAATAAGCTTTTTAGTTTTGATAATCATGTTATGGTTCGATGTTCTGATGGGAATATTTTTCATTGACTCAGTGGTAACTTGCTCTGAGCTTTGGAAAGCTCTCTAAACTCTTTGCACAATGGACATAATTGGGGTGTGTTTATGAATTGGGGGATGTATTAAGGTGATCGCCAATGCAGAGGGGAGTAGGAGATCCAATCCCTATAGTAGGAGTTTCTTTAGCTTCAACTAAGATGTAATTAGTTGACAAAGAGCTTGGCATCAACCATAGAGATTATGGTGTATCAAAGGGTGCATCTTCAACAAGCAAAAGATAAAAATAGCACTTTCCTAGACCAAAGGGTGGAGCTTAGTCGAGGCATGGACTAGATACGCAAGTCTCCCTTTCTACTAGTAACATTATTAATAATGATAATGTAATGGTTCCTAATCTGAATGCTATCACTCCCTCTCTGAAGTCATAGCAAGTGTATAGTGTAGGTAAACATCATTTGCATAATTGGTTTCTATGAATGTTTAATTTTGTTGGATTTGAAGCTTCTATTGGAGGCTTAATACATGCAAAAATCATCGTCTAGTAGACTTCTTCTATAGGCTTTAGTTAGACACACAACTCCAATGCAAATTTCAATATAAAATATTTCTAAATTTAGTTTATATATATACCAACATATACAATAATATATATATTATATATTAAGCCAAAATAAAAGTTTAAATAAAATTCTTCTATGGTATGAAAGACCACTTGAAGAACCTATCTTAAGTAGCTCATGTTGATAGGCACTACTTTAGAACCAAGGCTCCTTAAATGTTGCAAAATATTAAGATTATTCTTCATTTTTATAGCATAGTAAATAATAGAATCCAAATCTCTTAGCACCTCTTTAACAACCTCATAATTTATGGTGATATAGTTAGAAATAATGAAGAAATGGTTATGTGGTTGTAACGTTACCTCTTACTTTAGGAGTTGTTCCTAGAATTTAGGAGGTTGGTTTCAACTACCTATTTTTCAGTCATGTATTTAATATGTAATATTCATTCATTGTAAGTATTGAGTGAACGAGAGAGAGAGAGTCTCCTCATTGTATGAGTGCAATCTCCAGGTGATGTACACACCTGTGAGCTGCAACTCCTTCTGATTAATTCAAGTTTCATTATTTTTATCTATGTGATACTCACAAAGAATGTCCACTCATTAATTTTTATCTCGAGGGGAGAGTGAGCATGAGGAAACTGGTATTGTTCTTAACCCATTGTGTGAAGAGGACGAAACCTTCTGGTAGCCAGAGTCATGCTACCGATTTCAGAGAATATGAGGGAAAGGGCATGGAGCCACCTGTACTCCCTGGCCGTAAGATAGGTAATTTGGTAATATATTCCTACGAAGAACTTCGACAGGCGGCAAATTGTTTCCATGAGGATAATGAAATTGGGGAAGAAGGGAATGGGTCGGTCTATTTGGGAAAGCTTCGGGACGGACGAACTGTGGCTGTGAAGAGACTTTATCAGGAAAATTCTTGGAAACTTGAACAGTTCATCCACGAGTTGCAGATATTTTTGAGCTTGAATCATCCACGCCTAGTTCGTCCTTATGGTTGTACCTCTGCAGGCACTCCAGAGCTGTTGCTTGTATATGACTTTGTTCCAAATGGGACCTTGGCTGATCATCTCCATGGGTATCGCAGAAACCCTAGGGGATTGCCATGGTACACTCATTTGAACATTTCTCTTCAAACTGCGCAGGCCTTGGCTTTCCTTCACAGTGCTGATACGCCTATAATTCACGGAGATGTGAAATCCTCCAATATTTTCTTGGACGAAAATTTCAATGTCAAGGTTGCTCTCTTTGGGTTTTGCGGGCTTATGCCTGCAGATGCCTCGTATGTCACCAGTGCTATACTGGGCACAGCGGGGTATATTGACCCAGAGTATCTTAAATGCTATTACTTGACCGAGAAATCCGATGTGTACAGCTTCGGGGTCATTTTAATGGAGATCAACTCTGCCAAATTAGCGGTGGACGTACGTCGGAATACTGGGGAAATCAACCTTGCTAACATGGCAATATCAAAGATTCAAGAAGGGGCTTTGCATGAACTGGTGGATCCCCAGCTGGACATTGAAGTTAACAATCTGGTGAAGGCCATGGTCAGTGGTGTTGCAGAATTAGCCTTCAGATGCTTGGCTTCTGATAGAGATGACAGACCAGACACGAAAGAAGTTGTTGCTCGGCTTGAGGAGATCAAGCAATCATGTGGGACGCCAAGTGGTCCAGGTGAACGAGACTGGGGATCATCATTTTCCAACACCAAACAGCCACCATTTTCTTCCATCTCTGTCGGAGACAAGTGACCCCGCAACACCAGTACACAAATTGGGTTAAGATTTGAGGTCACAGCTATAGTTGTGACATTGTAGGCCGGATGAACATTGTGTGTTTAGGCTCTAGATTATATGGTTCCATGAATAACGGCCATGGCTATTATAGATATTGCGGTCGAGATTTTCATATGTGTGTTTATTTGTGTGACGAGATGCAGTAGTTTCAAACTATGGATGAATTGAAATTTGGATAAATCTCATGGGGCGAATAGATTATGCTAAGCCAGTCACGCTTACTAGTTGTGCAATGGCCATGTTATAATAGGGAACAGTTTTTTCCTTTGCTGTATGGAGAACTGTAACACTCGTTAACTTTATTATTGATTGCATTATAAAGTTTATTATTGATTGCATTATAAAGTGTAATAAGTTGTTAATTTTATAATGTAAATTGTAATAAGTTGTTAATTTCATAATGTTTTGTCTCGAGAAGTTTAGAAGTTTGTAAGTTTGTACGATGGAAGAAAAGGGTAAGATTGGTTAATTTTATTATTCAGAGTCTTATTTGGTACAATTCGGGTGATAACTATCGTTTGGTACCATTTTGGTGATAATTATCTTATTTATGGCAGAATTATCTTATTCATTGTTGGTAATTCTGGTGATAATTATCTTTTCCATTGTGGGTGGATCGTTCTTTTTTCATTTAATAAACTGATTAGCTTCTGCTTAGGCTCCACTTAGTCACAAGAAATAGGTAATAAATTGTTATTTTTATAAAATTTTGTTTAAAAAAGTTTTACTAGGATAAGATACATTTAATTTATTATTTTGATAAGTATTGTGTGGATGTAAATAATATTGTTTTTAAAATAATTATTAATTATCTATAAAGAGATGGAATTATGTTATGTATATGCTGAGGAGAATTGATTTTAGAGATTGTTTTTTTTGCATTTTTATATTATTAGTTTCGATTTATTTTAATTTCAAATCTCTCAAGGTGCAAATCTCTTTTTTAGTGCAAAACTTGAGAAAACGTTTGCACCTCTAGAGATTTGATCTCTCTCAACACGTGATAGATCTGGAGTTAATACATAACAAATCCAAAGTTAAGATGACCTAGGCTAGTTTAATTATTTATTTATTTTCAAAAGAAGATAGATTTTTTTATTAATAAAAAGCACTGGTTTTTGGTCTAGTACATGTACATAAGTCTTTATGTTCAAGGATTAAATTGTTTTCATAAATCTATAGTATAGCTAAACTATTCTTATGGATATTTTTGATTACAATCGCAAAATATTCCTACTAAAAACCTTACAAAACTGCATAATACAAGCTTGTATCTGCATAACATCAAAAAAATTCAGCTTATGAAAATTAACTAGAAAAACGGATCCAGTCTTCTAGTGATGCATCTTCATGCTAAATGCATTGGTTGTTGGCTGCTAAATCTGCTCCTTGGGTTACATTGGATTTTACCTGTTGAGGCAATTCACTAGTCTCTACTTCCTCGACAAATTGAACAACACTACTAGAAGTTCCTTTAATTTCGGTCACTCTGTGGTCCAGTATTTTCAGTTGAGAAAGTCCCTCTGCCTAAAACATCTCCAAATTGTTTTGCAACAACACAAACTTAGGTATCCATTAACAAGCGGAAAGTTTCCCTTTCCTTTTCTTCCATTGTCCCTCTTTAATTTAACGTTGTCAAAAGACCCTCGAGTGTCTCCAACAATTTAGTTAGGAGGTGACTCAATTGAGCTTACTCCTCCTTACGGGTGGTAGTCCGAGCCTCTGCCATGATGCAACAATATTGTGCTTGCTACAAACCCCAAGGGATGACAACCTCCTTTGTGCTTGACTTCACAATGGAAATGGTGATCGAAGAAGACCTACTATGAGCCATATAACCTCACTTCCCCTTGTCCCTATTTCCTAAAACATTGAATTTAAATGTTGCCAAATCCATTTCAGAATCCTTGTTGATTACTTGGAGTAACAATCGAAGGATACAGAAGGAATGAGACATTAATTCCTATGAATGCCGAATTGAATGTTGTTTGAAGACCAAGACATTGATCGCTTGTGTAAGCATATTCATTCCTTTATCAATTACAATATAGACTCCCACCTCTGCCCACATATAAAGTTTGGTCGTTTCCAATTATTAAGTTAGAAAAGAAAGGGGATTATTCTAATTAATTTGCATGGTTGTCAATTAAGTGTTGACTACCCTATTGACCCTTCAATCACCATTTTTCTAATCTTGATCTGATTACCCCAAAGAGATTTTATTCCTTATTTCTTGTTAAGGCTAACTTGGCACTCTTTCCAAATGTAACATTTATATCCATATTATGTAACCTGCATATTTGCAAATGATTCAAGGACAAGGGGCATTCAATATTTGATGATCCTCTTCTATGATCCCTTTCTCCATAGTGGTACCTATGTTCGCTAGGGAGTCTCCTTTTTCATTCAAGTTTCTATACACGTGATAAAAATCAATTTGTTCAAATCTCAATAGTCGCAATGCTATTCTGTGAAGTATAGAGGGTAGAGATTTATTTTGCAATCCTTTCGTTTTTCGCACTTGATTGTAAGAGACTCCAAAGACTAAGATTTTGGAAATTTTCTTTTCGATTGCTATTTCTAGGCCCTACCAAGAATTAGGAATTTAACATGGTTGTTGGATGTTATACGCAGGCTCAAATCATATTGAATCTATGTTTGATTTCTAGGGCAAAGGATAACCCCTCTCGCTCCTTCAACCCCTTATGTTAGTTTAATTATTAATAATTATTAATGATTAATAATTATAGTTATTAAATTTATCCTTTTTTGTTTATTTATTTTTTATTTAATTAATTAATTTATTTTTATGTAATTTGATTTAGTAAAAATGCTAAATTAATAATTAAAATTCTTTATTTTATTTATTTTGTTTTTATAATTTTATTTTATTTTTATTTTTATGTAAATTGATCTAGTCAAAATACTTACATAACATAACCTTACAACATCTCTTCCATACTTTAGGTTGTAGAGTGCCTCTGGGTGCAATAAATAGAGGTTTCCCTCTCAAAAAGACTTATGATTCATTATTCTCTATCATTTTCAAGGTGTGAAGTTATTTTCATTTACATTTTTTGTTATTTGGGTGTTTGGACTGTAACATTTGGTATCAGTTTGAACAATCCTTGGTTTGGCTCCTTAAACGAAATAGTCTTTTACCTATGAATCCGACTATACAATCTCAATCAAGATTATGGTGTTTTGTTATTTAAAATGCAATTTGGAATGCATAAATGGATTCAATGCCCTAAAAGACCCTTGGGGCACTCGACTTCTACATATTAAACAACTTAAAATCAATTTTTGAAAACTCTCAAACTACAAAGAGCACATATTGAAATATATTGGGTCGAAAATTTCAAATTTTGGTTAGTTATACTTTTGGAAATATAAGTTGTGGAATTAGAGTTTTTTATTAGTCTTGACACTAGTGTCGAATAGATGTTCATGGTAAAATAATCATATTCGGAACTAGCAAGTCCAAATTGAATGCCACTAATTCCATTGAAAAGATGGCAAATCATAGTATTTCAGTTTTAAATTCCAAAGTCATACATGAAACCTTTTATAGATGGAAAACCTTACAAGTCCGCTCTCCTAAAAGAACCAAAATCAACAAATTTTAGAAAAGATACCTTATATTTTTCTTTGGCCATTAGAATTTAATCAAACATGTGGAATTGCAAATAAGACATATCAAATTTTAGACTTATAGGTGTAGAAATGTCAAAGTTAAATTTGACACAATGTCAACCTACAAATAATCTCCAAATCAAGGTTTTCAAAAGGTATGTCAAATTGGAGCTTGCATAATTTTTTATTGGAAGATTTGTTTCAAGGGATTCAAAATGTGTGGTAAAGAAAAAATAGAGGATTGTTGGTAAATATTATTTTTGACTCAAATAAAAAGAGGTGGTGTAAAAAGATGTACGCAAGAAAAAACCTCTAGGGAGCTCATCCATGATTCCTTAAGATTTTGGAAATTTAAGGAACTAGTTATCCCAATTGAGGAAACAATATAATGACGTGGTTGATAATGTTTTGTAAAATGTTGATTTAGAACATTTGTAATAAATCCTTAGAATGGAAATTGAAGATTAAATAGAAGAATTGATAAATCAAAAGATGGAAAGGTGGATGGAAATGAAAGATAAGTTGAAGATAGGATGGAAATTTTGGTGGACTAAAAGACGAAATGATTACAAAATTCCATGGGAGTCATGCTCTTAAATTCCCTAGATTAGAGGTTTCATAAAAGTGATTTTGTGACCCAAAGAAATCATGAAATAAGGAGAACAAAATTTTTGAACACTAGTCACATATGCAGATGATCTTAACACATTTGGGGAAAATAAAAATTGAGACCTAGAATCATGTCAATCATCAATACAAGATATATATTACTGGGGGCTCAACTGGACAGCAAAGAACTTGATCAATAAATTTGTTGTGGATATTCCACTAGACAGTTCGTCATAATAGACTTGATAAATTATACTTACAAATATGAAATCTACGCTATTAGGGTTTATTTCTATTTATATTTCTAAAATATTTAAATTGTTTTTTATTGTGAATGCATGCAAATTAAAATTTATGCAAAAAAAAGAGAACAACGAAATAAAAAGTCATGAACCACATTTAACACAATAAATATCTTAGGAAACCCTTTCGGGAGAAAACCTAGCTGGAAGAGGCCGCTCTGATATCTTTCTATAATAGAAAATGGTTGAAAGTAGAAAAAAGTATGGCTTATGGCCCGTGAGCTACTACAATGCACAAATCCCTCTATGTGCTCTCTCCCTATTCCTCTCAGTTATCTTACTCACTTATGGAAGAAATGAACTCAAAAATAATGGAACCTCTTTCATCCAAGTGACCTTGTTATAACACAACCTTATAACCTACTAGTGGTTAGGTTTGACTCTTCCATCGTAAGCTCATTTCTATTGGCGTCCTATAATAGATGTGAAATTCTCTCATATTTTCTTGGAAAAGAATTTCAATGTCAAGGTGGCTCGTTTTAGATATTGCGGCTTATGCCTACAAATGCCTCATGTGTCACTAGTGTTACACTGGGCACAATCAACTATATTGACCCAACTTACCTCAAATGCTATCAGTTGACTATGAAATCCAATGTGTATACCTTCAATGTTGTTTAATAGATATCATATTCCAAATTATTGGTGGACATATGACACAATACGTGGGAAATAAACTAGTGGATGGGCATTTGGACCTTGAAATTAACCATATGGGGAAGGCCATGGTCAATGTTGTTGCGGAATTATCCTGCAAATGCTTGGCATCTAATGGAGATAGCAGACCATACATGAAAGAAGTTGTTGCTCAGCTTGAGGAGATCAAGCAATCATGTTGGACGTCAAGTGTTCCAAGTGAACGAGACTGGGGAACATTTTCCAACATCAAATAGCAACCATTGTCTCCCATCTTTGTCAGCGACAAGTGACCCCGCAACACCCGTACATAAATCTATAGCTTTATAATTCGGTTAAGATTAAGGTCACACCTATAGTTTCCATTACTAGAAAGATGAAAATTATCTTTTAGGCTCGAGATTATATGGTTCCACAATGGCCATGGCTATTATAAATAGTTCATCTTAGATTTTCATTTCATATATATGTTTATTTGTGTAACGAGATGTAGCAGTTTCAAAATATTGATGAATTGAAATTTGGATAAAGCTCATGGGGAGTGTTACAGATCCATTTGGGCAAATCAACCCCAACTTACAGATCAATACTATTAGGGCCCATCAAACCCTAATTCGGTTGTTACATGCCCTAAGGAAGTCAACCATCAGACTTCCTAGATTCCCAAGAAGTTCCATGACTAAAATCATCTAGAAACTGCCTCTAAGAAGATCAACACAGGCATGCCTTCATTAGGGTGCACTATAGTGCAGTCCAGTACACTGATAGGGTGCTATGCAGTGCACTTGAGCCCTCTTTGGCCTGTGTTGGGCGAATTTGAGTGAAATTGCATTGGGTTTTGGTAATATTCTTATCCACTAGATGCACCTAGAAGTTTCCCAAGTTTATCTACTCCTTTGAGCTTGAATTTGGATGAGGTAGGGAGTTAAGGAACATCAATCCCTTTATCCCTTCCTCCATGGAGGTAAATTCTAAGTTTGGGAGGGCATTCATTATCACCATTTATGGCGTAACTTCCTTCATTCACCTATAAAAAGACCACTCATCTAAGTGATCAGAGGCTGGGTAGGATGGAAATCATTGAATTATAGGGAGATGTTGTTAGTATGAGACTTGAGTTGATTTCAAGTATTGTAATGATGTCAAAATGTCTTTCTTGTTATGAGGAGAGGATGGGATTGAACTAGAGGAGTGATGCTAAATCCAGCAAATTGGGTTGTAACTCTTCCTTTTACTAATAAAGTGTTCAAAGCTTTTTCCATATGCTTGTATTGTCCATCGATGCTTTCATATGTGTATCATGTACTTGATTCCCTGCTATGTTTAATCAATAGATCATTATCATATGCTTTGATCGGTTTTTGTCTTCTGTCTGTGTGCAAGTACTCTTCAAGCATGTTGAAAATAACAACTAGAAATGCTAAAAATAGAAGTGCTATAAATAGCATTTCGGGATACATTCCAATTTTAGTTAGTCCCTGTTATAGACATTTTTGGGCACTGCAACCCCAATCATATATGTCCATAAACCAAGGGCTTCTAAGTCCCTAAAGTGTTGCTCATGCCCTAAAAGAACAAGGTCAGCTGATTACATCATCTCCAGAATTCTCCACAGAAAACGCTCAGAACTGGTCAAAAAGGACCATACAGATTGTCCAGTGTAGAGAGTCGATGCAAATCACACCTACTCAGTGCCAAAAAGTGTGATGCATACCGGAAATCCTTCTATAGGGTGCGATAGCGAGAGTAGACAAATGGAAGAGAAGTTTGCAAGGTGGATGATCATGGAAATCTTCCAGACTTCTCCAATAACACTTGCCTCTCTGAATTCACCAGGGATGACTAAGAGATCATGAATCTCCAAGTGGAACCAAGAACTATCAGAGAGAGGACACTAATAAAAAACCCAGCAGCTGACTCACCCCCTGCAAACTTATATATGGATCCTCATCACAGAGATCTAGAGGCTGG
This sequence comes from Pinus taeda, assembly GCA_000404065.3. NCBI lineage: Eukaryota > Viridiplantae > Streptophyta > Pinopsida > Pinales > Pinaceae > Pinus > Pinus taeda. Next base: position 72,132 of record APFE031565883.1, read on the forward strand.
AATCTTGTATCTTGTAAGGAAGTGTTGTTGGTTTCCTGGTGCAATATCATAGTGTTGGGTGATATAAGCTTTTCATGAGGTGAAGAAGGGCTTTCATGCTGGGAGGATGACGCTAGGTTAGAACAATGGGTTGTAATCCTCTTTTCTATTTTTGATATTATTAAAGCTATTCACGTTTTCCTCCACATTCTTGTATGTTTGATGATATATGCATTTGTGTGGTAAATATATATCTGGTCCTATATTGTTTATGATTGTAGATCTTTGTTCTTCGATAGTATTATGCTGCTTTAATTCCACAGGTTCTCTTTGAAGTTGGGTGAGCGAAGAAGGAGTGGCAAAGATCTGTCAGAAGGGAGAGGAACGAAGCAAGGAACCAAGCGCAATACTGAGGTTGGTGTCCTTTGTTCCCCTCTTATCTACTTCTCATAAAGGAAATCAAAAGTAGTTTTGGTTTGTTTGTTTCTAAGATAGCTACCCGTCTTAGTGGGACTAACATTTCCGAGTGGACACTAGATTTCTCGATAACAAAATGGTGACTCCACTGAGGAGCGAATAGCTTGTTTGCTTCTCTATATTTTTTTGTTTTATAAACTTACAAACGGATCTTGAAGTCAGGCCAGCTAGCCTTCGAACTGCATTTGCTATGCAAGTGCAAATTAGATCAATGCTGCTTCAGTCTATCTCCAGGTTTTGTTTATAAACTGAACAATCGATTTGCAAACATTCTAATTGCCCTGGTGGTGGCTCTAGTAACCTCATTAGATCAACTCCTGTGATTTATATTTACTGAACATCACTTGCTCACCCTAAATCCCTGAACTTAGCTACAAACTATGATCAAGAACCAAGTTAAAGTCTCGTCCTGGTACCATCACACCCTCTCTTCAAGGAAATTTGGATGCATTGCACCTCCCGTGTGCAGTAGGTGGGATGCATCCCTGCTTCCCTATGTAACAGGTGCGATGATCAAATAAGGCTAATTTTTCCTTCAAACTTTGGTTTTTCTTCACTCTCTTCAGCTCTATTCAGGAGTTTCGTTGTCTGTGATCAGTATACCACTGTGGAAACCCCCTTCCTTTCCATCATTTCACCTCCATTGTGCAAATAATTGTGACTTTTTTTGTCTATTGTGTGCCACTTTCAGTTCTCTTTTACAAAGAAGTAGCATAAGCGAACTGTCGTTTCTTGATTTGGAAGTGTCGCAAGTGTCGTTTTCAGTCAAAGAATAGAATCCTATTGTTCTTTATGGTCGATTGTACTGTTACTCTTGTATTTGATTTGAATTAGTATTTTTTCAAGTGTCGAAAACAATTTTCAATTCGAAATCGCAAAGTGTCGTCATTATCTTCCTTTCGTTTTGAAGAGAAATTTGTTAGTATTGTCACTTTGAAACGATAACTCAGATTTGTACTCAGCATTCCTTTTGTCATTCACACATTAAGAAAGTGGAAAAAAAATACATGCATGTGCATTTTCATTTAGACTACTTGTTGGTTTGATTTAGGACAATGCATCTAGTGTGTGCTCTATGCTCTATGTTGAAAGAATCTCATTTCTCTTTCCTTAGTAGCTAGGATTTTCATTGCAAAAAGAAGATTAAATGATTGTTTATCATCATAGATTGCATTTTAGGAATTATATATCTACATCACGCGGTGAACGTAAAAGGAAAATTTCTTAAGCAAGATCAACTGTAAAATAAATTCAATGAACATAAAAACGCTTTGGAACCTAACGCACAACATTTAGAAGTCTACGCTAGAGACGTATTCCGGCATTGTAAAGCCTGGTAACTATCGCTTTCATTGTTGGTTGGGTGATTCCTCCTCTTTGATACGACAAGTTCCACTACGGACTTGTGCTCCCACGTACCGTCGAGTATATATTGGGAGACCACAATAGGCTATATCCTTTATCCTTAGGAAGTTGTTTCTACCGCCCTACCGATCGCAATGCACTGAACACATCATTTTGAAATATTGACTGTCGTACCGTAAAAAGTATTCTGCAGTTTTGCGATTGGTTTGGTAATCCCTCTGTCTAGATTTTTAGAGTAGTCTCTTCCGTTCCTTTTCAGACTCCTTAAAGGAAAAGGTCCATCTGAGCACTTGTCACTTTAGGCTCATTAAAAATCGAAGGCGACTAGAGTCATCTTTTGTTTTTTCTCGACTTAAAAATTGAAAAAACAATTTGTGTCAAAGCGTCTAAAATTTATTTTAATCGGAATAATATCACTATTCCCGCGTTGGTCTTAGGTTGAGAAAAATGGAGTCTACCAACCAAGGATTTCCCCTTGGAGGAAATCCTAGTCCTTTCTCCTCTTGGGGAGATGTTGGTGCACCTCATCTGGCCACATTGTCACTTCCAGTATTGACAATTGGCTTGCCAATATGGCTCTTCTCTACCTCTGTCATTTAGAACACCGTGATTCCTAAACAATCAAGTTAGCAATTAGATGATACTAGAGTTACCCCCCAACCTTTTACTTCATCTGTTTCTCCCTCTCCTCCTTCCTCTTTGCTTGATGAAGCTAGTAAAGCTGAAAATTAAGTGACTAAGAAGGAGAAGAAGGGGAAGGAGAAGAAGGAAAAGAAGAAGAAGGAGCCAAAGGCAAAAAGGGACAACCGTGCATCGTCTAGCGAAAATCCACACACTACACCATTCAAGCCTAAATCTCCATGTGTCATTTGCAAAGGAGACCACTATCATTGAGATTGTCCTTTCATCCCTCGGATCTTAAGGGACTGATCTCCTCGTTTTCACAATCTGGTGTCATCAACCTCTGATCATGTTGAAAGTACACCGTCAACTAGTGAAAGTGACGTATCTGGACAGAAAATGAAATGTAAATTTCCTTGTAAGCTGTGTGAAGGCGATCATGTTGTCCACCATTGTCCCTTCCTAAATGAGGCTAAAATAGTCTTGGATAACCGTCTTGCTTCACCGCTACAGCTTCCTCCTGGATACGAGAAACTCTTGCCAAGTCCATCATTAGTTGAAAATCTGACTGACACGCCCTTATGGCTGGTTGAAGCATCTATCCTTGAAGATAAACCCTCTTAATCCACATCAGATGAAAGTCAAAAGGTCGAGGTGGTAGTTGACCGGGTCTTGCCTTCAGAATGTCCATCTTCAGATGATACACTCACCGAAGAGAATGAGAACGACACCTAATTCAAATTCTTTTCGTAAACACGGACTCCGATGAACATGGGGGCAATCTACCCATTCCTTTACTGTAGGAAGGAAGTTCATCAGAGTCGTATCTGGCCATCTACTCGGTCCCACCTCCAAGCAACCTAGTAGTTTCCTTCGATTGGGATCTACTAGGCAGACCTCGTTTACCGGCTAGTGTACCATTCTGAATCATTGAACAAGCTTACAGAGTGGTCATGATTGTTACCATCATAGATGAAGGGGCTTATGTGAGTATCCTTTCCTCAACTTCTTGGGAAGTGCTTGGTTCGCCATCGCTTCTGCCTAAGATGAGAAATCTGACAGGCTTTGACAAAGGAACCAGTCAACCATTAGGGATCCTTCCAAATGTGCCTATTACTTTGAGAAGGAAAACCGTTTATATGAACATAATGGTATTCCAAGGACCTCTAGACTATAATCTACTCCTTGGGCGCAACTATATTTATAGCATGGGAGCCATTGTCTCCTCACTCTTTAGAGTAATGTGTTTTCTGCATGAAGGCTGAGTGGTCCAGCTCATAGACCAGCTTTCATTACCCGACTCACACATAGCTAATGGTCAAATGCCATCCCTAAATGGTATTTTCATGCAAGGAATGTCTCATCAATCTCCAGTCCGTCCACCTGAAGAACACGAGTAATTCGGTGGTCATGACTGAAACCCAGGGGGCATGCACCCTGGTGTGCTTCGACAGGAAAGCCTTGGGTATAGGGTAGGTTTCCGCAAAGGATATATGACTGGTTCAACACCCGTCCATATAAAGAGATGGGATTAGACTGGAATAAGATACCTCCATTAGAAGGTAAGCCTTTCCCGATAGAACAAATGTTTTGTCTGCAAATTGAAGGGTAACTTGGAAAAGATAAGCCTTTCCTGACATAGCAAATGTTTTGTTTGCGAATTGAAGGCTAACCTCGAAACTATACTTCGCTATACCTGGGGGCATGCAAACCTTTTGTGCGCAAATGAAGAGCGAACTCTATAGTTTCGCTAAGTTCAACTTCTTAAGTTGGGTGTGTGGTCGAATCGACTGTTCGCCTTCGCTGGAGCCAAATGGCACTGGCAAAGTAAAGGAAAATTTTTTCCTACCTGACCTTAGTAGGACAATAGTTGGTCATTCCTAGCTTACATGCAAAAGGATATGAAGCAAAGCTTCGAAAGGTGCAAGCCCCATAAAAATGGAATCTATCGATGAGATGTCCTTATTATATGACTGGCACGAGCAATTTTTATGTGAAGTTCAAGCTCGTTAAAAATTAAAACTAAGCAATGATCAAATGCTTCCCCCAAAGTTTAAGCTCATTAAAAAATGAACCAATCTCCGGTAAATAACCATTATGAATGCATTAGCATTATAATCAACTTTTGACCCTTGGTCGTGTTCTCATCATCACCTCCACTTTGTTTTAGCCGATCATACGCCTCCATTTGATTGTTTACCCTTTTTGAGGAACATCTGTGATGATTGATCTCGTTAGCCATCCTTGTGACATTGCCATGATTGGAAAATTCCAAACCTTAGCTGGAATCAGCTGCTACCCGGAATCATCACTTGTTCCTCAAAAGACGAGTCTCCTTTAAGCTCTTTTCATCTGACTCGTAAAATATGAAAAGATTGCTGAGCGATTGGCCTCTCCAGCTCATTAAAGCTACCAGAAGTGCTATCCCTCCTCTAGATTTTAATCTATTTGGACCTGAGGGATATTACACAAAAATATCGAGCGCTTGTCTTGTTCGGCTCATTAAAACTATCAAAAATTCATCCCTTTCGTATTATTTTATACTTTTTCAGACTTAAGGGATTATATGATGAAAAAGGATTATTGGATTTTCATTTCCATTCCTTTTCAGACTCTTTAAAATTGAAAAAGGATCGAGTTATCATTGTCGTTAAACTCGTTAAAATTAATAGCGACAAACTTGTCCATATAGATGAAAACGAGTTTCACTATCGCTAGGCTCGTTAAAACATAGCGACGGGTTCACCCAAAGGGAAAATTATAGAACAAGCATATGTTATCCTCCTCAAGCTTGATAAAAATAAAGAGGTATTGGTCAGCAATGACTGGGGAAAATTGGGAAGAAAACTTGAAGAAACTTTATTGGTAGCAAGTCGCTCTTGAACATGACACTTTCACTCCACGTCCGAGTCAGGTTGGGTTATTCCGTTCACCGGTCATATCACCATTGGTCCATCATACCATCCATCTTTGGGGTTAACGCTACCAATCTATTTAAGTGTCACCGGTATGTTCAAGAGAAGTCGCTCAGAGAATTCACCTATGTCTCATCTGTTGCAATACATTCACACTCCATTCTTTCATGACCGCCACCCTGAACCTCGTATCATCAGATCATTTTCACCTCCACAAAATCATTTGCTCCATTCCATGTCGTAGATGTGGGATTCATTAAGGCCCTCCTATGACGGGTCGCTTCTTGTCAAGATCAACTCGTTATCCAAGAAGTCGACCTAGGAACAACCCTTTCAGTACTTTGAAGCTTGCATGCCTCAATGGCAAGTTTCTCACTTCCAGCGATAGGTTTACATCAATGGCCTTCGACCAAAAGATTTTACATTGTGTTCAACACCAAGTCCCATTTTCACACCACGTGAATTGTATTGTCGTACCTTGAGGGTCATCATCATTATCGATGATTCCTCTCGCGCCTGTTAACAACTTACATGATTGGCTGGTAATCAGGCGATGTCTTTCCATGTTCAACTCTAGAACATCTTTCACATTCTTTAATCTTATTATTCTTGTATTTTTAATCTTATTATTTAGTAGAATCAAGTTAAGTGTTTTTTAGATACTATCTTTTTTTTTTCAAACAATGTCATTCGAACAAGCACACCACTCAATCAATCAACAATCTGTACACACACCACTTCTGTCTATAGACTAGAATAATATATAAAACTCACAAAGAATTCCCACATCAACTAGATCACGAAAAGAGAGTGAGATAAGGAACTGTATTGTTCTTAACCCATTCCGTGAAAAAACGAAACCTCTGATAGCCAGACTCATACAACCGATTTCAGAGAATATGAGAGAAAGGGCATGGACCCACCTATACTCCATAAACCAAAGATAGAAGTCCCTAAAATATTGTTACGAAGAACAACGACAGGATACAAATTGTTTCCATGACGATAACGAAATTGGGGAAGAAGGGAATGGGTTGGTCTATTTGGGAAAGCTTCAGGACGGATGAACTGTGGCTGTGAAGAGACTTTATCAGGAAAATTCTTGGAAACTTGAACAGTTCATCCACGAGTTGCAGATATTTTTGAGCTTGAATCATCCACGCCTGGTTCGTCCTTATGGCTGTACCTCTGCAGGCACTCCAGAGCTGCTGCTTGTATATGAATTTGTTCCAAATGGGACCTTGGCCGATCATCTCCATGGGTATCGCAGAAACCCTAGGGGATTTCCATGGTACACTCGTTTTAACATTGCTCTTCAAACTGCCCAGGCCTTGGCTTTCCTTCACAGTGCTGATACGCCTATAATTCACGCAGATGTGAAATCCTCCAATATTTTCTTGGACGAAAATTTCAATGTCAAGGTTGCTCGTTTTGGGTTTTGCGGGCTTGTGCCTGCAGATGCCTCGGATGTCACCAGTGCCATACTGGGCATGGCGGGGTATATTGACCCAGAGTATCTTAGATGTTATTACTTGACTGAGAAATCCGATGTGTACAGCTTCGGGGTCGTTTTAATGGAGATCATCTCTACCAAATTAGCGGTGGACGTACGTCGGAATACTGGGGAAATAAACCTTGCTAACATGGCAATATCAAAGATTCAAGAAGGGGCTTTGCATGAACTGGTGGATCCCCAGCTGGACATTGAAGTTAACCATCTGGTGAAGGCCATGGTCAGTGGTGTTGCAGAATTAGCCTTCAGATGCTTGGCTTCTGATAGAGATGACAGACCAGACATGAAAGAAGTTGTTGCTCGGCGTGAGGAGATCAAGCAATCATGTGGGACGCCAAGTGGTCCAGGTGAACGAGACTGGGGATCATCGTTTTCCAACACCAAACAGCCACCATTTTCTTCCATCTCTGTCGGAGACAAGTGACCCCGCAACACCAGTACACAAATTGGGTTAAGATTTAAGGTCACAGCTATAGTTGTGACATTGTAGGCCGGATGAACATTGTGTGTTTAGGCTCCAGATAATATGGTTCCATGAATAACGGCCATGGCTATTATAGATATTGCGGCCGAGATTTTCATATGTGTGTTTATTTGTGTGACGAGATGCAGTAGTTTCAAACTATGGATGAATTGAAATTTGGATAAAGCTCATGGGACGAATAGATTATGCTAATCCAGTCACGCTTACTGGTTGTGCATTGGCCATGTTATAATAGGGAACAGTTTTTTCCTTTGCTGTATGGAGAACTGTAACACTCAGTTAACTTTATTATTGATTGCATTATAAAGTTTATTATTGATTGCATTATAAAGTGTAATAAGTTGTTAATTTTATAATGTAAAGTGTAATAAGTTGTTAATTTCATAATGTTTTGTCTCCAGAATTTTAGAAGTTTGTAAGTTTTTACGATGGAAGAAAAGGGTAAGCTTGGTTAATTTTATTATTCAGAGTCTGATTTGGTACAACTCGGGTGATAACTATCGTTTGGTACCATTTTGGTGATAATTATCTTATTCATCGCAGAATTTTTTTATTCATTGTGGGTAATGCTGGTGATAATTATCTTATTCATTGTGGGTGGATCGTTTTTTTTTTCATTTAATAAACCGATTAGCTTCGGCTTAGGTTCCACCTAGTCACAAGAAATAGGTAATAAATTGTTAGCTTTATAAAATTTTTGTTTAAAAAAAAATTTACACATTTAATTTATTATTTTGATAAGTATGGTGTGGATGTAAATAATATTGTTTTTAAAATAATTATTAATTATATATAAAGGGATAGAATTATTACAATATGATTAATATATTAGTGTTGTTTTTATTACTGTTTATTTATAGTTGAGTAGATGTTTTAATTGTAATTGTATTATGTATATGCTGAGGAGAATTGATTTTAGAGATTCTTTTTTTTTGCATTTTTATATTATCAGTTTAGATTTATTTTAATTTCAAATCTATCAAGTACAGAGGGGTTCAAATCTCTCAAGGTGCAAACCTATTTTTTAGTGCAAAACTTAAAGAAATGTTTGTACCTCTAGAGATTTGATCCCTCTCAACACATGATAGATTTGAAGTTAAATACCAGCCCTACATCTATATCAAATGGCATCCATGGGCCATCAAGGCTATTAGGGCTTACACCTAGTGCACAATTAATTATGTTGGTTTTCTTACACTGCAACATATCTTTGGGGGGCTTTGAACCCAAGTTTAAGCACAAAAATGCTTCAATGCAACAAATTTGAAGCCAACCTTGATCGAGGTGGATATTGGTGGCTACCCACGAATTCCACTTGGACCCCCACTGTTACACTGAAATTTGTCACCATGACTATCTGTATTGTCCTCCTTTTCAAGCCCCATACCTCTGCTCTTCATGTCAAAACTTTAAAAAGAGAGAAAGTCACTTAAAAACATGTTTATCTCTGGGTACGCAGGTTCTCTCTACCTTGCCTGCGTGTACGCACTCCAAACACATTGTACTTGCGTACTTGTACGCTCTATAAGCCAAAGGTTGGGTGCATACCCCTGTAAAGGTCAAAAGGCGCGAGTTTCATCTTTAAAAAGTTACTTGTGGTCACTTCTAGAGCCTTCTAGAAGAGTGTTTGACATGTATTGAGCGCCTCCAGATGGTTCATGCATCCCT
>APFE031565889.1:0-50208 GCA_000404065.3 Pinus taeda
TCTGCAAAGTATACTACTCCATCAACATTGCCAGTGAAATCTTCAAAAAAATATTTTCTATGAGTCATGTGACAGGTTGCTCATGAATCAAGCAACCAATCATTTTTCCAGGAAGCAAGTGAAGTATTGAACAAATCTTCATTTACTCCAATGTTACATTGTGCCTCAACATAGTGAGCGGATTCAGGTGCTTTACCTTTGTCTATATCATCAGTTTTACCTTTCTGTTGGTTTCTTCTCTGCTCAATTTTTTCCCATGGTAGCTTGCATGTAGAGGCATCATGTGATCCATTTCTTTTGCAGCGAATACAATGTAAATCTACCTTTTCTCCTTGAGAATGTCTGCCCCCCTGCCTCTGAAGTATCTTCCTCTTCCTCTTTGTCCACCTCTTCCTCTTGTAGAATCTTGAGCAAGATATTTTTCTTTATTAGCCAGGCATACAATCTCTTCTAAAGATTCAGGGACTGTCTTCTTTCCAAAGGCTTTTTCGCTTTCAGAAAACTTTTTCACAAGAGAGTCAAAGGTTATATCCTTCAGATTTCCATTTGCTTGCAAAGACTCAAGATAATTGGAGTATGTAGGATACAGTGCCTTGAGAAAAGTAATAAGAGATATATCCAGCTCAACTTTAGTGGATTTGATATCATGCACTATAGATTTTATTTTAGATGCAAGAGCAAGAGGATCAAGTAGAGTATTTGACTCTAATATAACTCAAGTAGAGAATCCGATACAATAACAGTAACTTCCAGCCTCTTCCAAACAAATCCCTCAACCACCGTATTGAAAAATACCATATTTCGAAAAATATCCCTATAAAAGCTTCTCGATAAAATTCCGATAAATGCACATCTGGGAAAGGGAGGACATAGTTTCCAAACAACGTCCTCTGCTCTATCTACCTTTATATAACTATCAAATGTGAAAGAAAAGAAGCATTAATAGTAACTCCCATGGCTTTTTAATAAACAAAGCATTTGATACCACCGAGTCTGAGGATAAAGCAAAGACTGATACAGGGAGGAGGAATAATAGTTATACTAAAACAATCCAATCCAAATTTATTTCCCCAGATGTTAAAACATCACGGCTGCGCAAGAAAAGGACTCCCACTATTTCAAGAAACAATGCATCTCGATTCAACATTTTGTGAGTCACAATTGGCCAACAGTCTGCATCAACACCTGCTTTACTCTACACAACCCATCGATTTTGCACGCGATACTCTATGCAACCCATCGATTAGAACAACTTTACCAGATTCCGTCTTTAAAAATTAAAATATAGCAGGCTGCACTTAGCTTTAATGTCAAAATACCTGAAGTAAGAGCTTTGAAATGCCTTGAAGAAGATGATGCTAAGGCTGTTATTCGAATTGAAATTGCCCAGTGCGCATCACGCTCACGCTGATACAAGAGCGTTACCTTCAAGCACTCTCTTAGATGTTAGGTATGCAGCGGCAATGTTTCTTTCAGGCAGGGGTTTCCTTCAGGTATGGGATAGAGGAGCAGAAGGCAGGCAGTGGAAAGGAGTTACAAAGCAAGGTTAAAAATAGAACCTGGGACCTGTGCTTTGATACCATGTCATGCGAGGAGTAACTCCAGAAAACTAATGCATTTATTCATTTAGCCAGCTATCTAATATATACATGAATGTGATTGTTCAGTTCATCTTCTCGATGACTGTTCACATTCAGTTCCCCAATCACTAAGGATTAGGTGTCAACAGTTTCCTACAATAAACACCGAAACTAATACACTACAGCCTTCACCATTTAAATAAAATGCAAAAACAAGAACCTGAACAAGAAATAAATACAGAACACATCTACAAAGTTATTTTTGGAAAAATGTCCCCAAAAAAACCCAGTGTGGGAAAACCAGTGCCACGACAAAGGGTTTTATTATTATGCAGTAGTAATTCTGAGTACAATTCGTTGGATGTCCAATTGGCTATCCTATACATAGAGAAACTAGACAAAACAAGTAGTGAGATGCTCTCATCCTGTCACTAGAATAATCTGACTCTGATCTCACTGGAATAGAGGATTTATGTCCCTTTTGCGTCAACTTCTGCACAAAATTGTGTCAACCCCACATAGTCTCTGTGACACCTTTGCTAGGAACTGCACTAATCCTCCTTCAGACCCTCTCCTAGCTGGCAAATTTGATTTTCTGCCTCCCAGTCTCAACCCTGGCTCCCAGCTTCTGAAACTCGATTTCCTTAGTAGGAATTTGATCTCCCTCTAGGCTTTGCACTGCCATTGCGTCAGCTCTATGTGGGCCAGTGTCAACCTCTTTAGATGTCATTCTGCCTTCTCTGTCTTGTACTCTCTGACTAGGAAAATTTCCCTTCGGATACTATCCTTGCCCTTCACTACAAAATATAACTTTGAATTTCTCTTCGAGAGCTTCTCTACTTTAGAAATTTGACCTTTTGATCTCTACCCCATATGTTCTCCATGTGAACCTCAAGCCTCTTCTTATATCTTTCTGTTGGACAACCAATGGCCTAGATTAACTTCTAATCAATAGCTTATATCATTTTTACTTGATCTCCATCTTCTTCTAGAAGTTTCACCCATATTTATATTAGTACCCTTTAGTTATTTTAATTTCCTAAGTTTAGACTTAGGGTCCCATTAAAAATAATTAATTTATATAATAAAACTGTCTCTGGGTGTAATTTCCCAAAATGATTTCTGGGTATTGGAGAATGTATGTGTTCAAGCCTTCCTACAAATTTTGAGGCTTAGAACATATCTGATGATACCATAAATCAACACTCTCTCTTAGCGAGGAATATGCTCTTGTAATGCAACATGTTGAAGCATCACTCTGTTCTGTAACATCTCCTTCTGCACTGTTGATGTCTGACATCCTCTCCACCAACTACTGCGCAAATGCTGCATCTGTATTGCTACTGACACTACCACTGTCAACACTGCATTCGTACTGCAACTCCCTCTCAATTCTACATTCACCCTTCTGTTCACCCTGCCACAACCAACATTTTCATCCTTCTCCAACTATTGTTGCTACTGCATCAACAACGAAAAATCATCCCAAATTAATGAACAAGTATTTAGTATGATGCATCTCGTTTGCTGGAGTCTGATTCGTTCTACTCTCTACACCGACCCTCTGAAGCCTCTATGCTGCCATTGACCTCTGCTACGTTCCAACTTCACTACTATCAACTTTGCTCTACGTTGCTTAATCTCTGGAGCTCCTAGCCATTGCAATTGTCACTTTTTCATTCCTCTGCACCAACTGACACTGGTCCATCCTGCTAATTCTAATTTGGGCTCCCATAGGAAGGAATTGATTCGAGACATAGACTCCTCAAGGATCCCGGGCATCTAGATTCCTTTCGAACTACAACTCTAAATCAGCCCACCTCCCTCTTGGAGGTATCTTGGCTATCATGGAAAAATCATCCTCCTTGATCTTCGCGACTGCAACCTTCAGATCATGCTTCTCATCTTTTTCCTTCTTCCTAAGAGGACATTGTGTTCCATAGTGATCGAATTCACCACACCTAAAGCATTTGATATTTTGATCTTTCTTCTTCTTCTGCTTCTCCTTTTGCCCCTTGGATGCAAGGGTTGGATTCACTTCCTCCTCCTTAGGCTTCGACCTACTTCTGCTTCTTCTGTCAAGTTTACACTTGACCAAGTCTCTCCTCAACTCCTCTTTCTTAAGAGCTGCACACGTTCCATCCCAGTCTAGAAAAATCACCCTGCCTAGGATGCTCTGAACAAAATTTTTCCACTCCTCAGAAACTGAATTCAGGGCTACTGCCACCATCTCAGAACCTTGAGGTGTTGACCCCACAGTTTCCATCTAATCTCGGGTCTCCTGAAGCTTAGAAAGGAATGAATCAATGTGTTCCCCCTTCTACATTTGCATGGATCTCATCTTCTGCTCTAAGTACATCTTCCGTTGTTGGAAAGATCCCTGATATAACATCGACAAGGCATCCCACATCTCCTTGGAATTGTCTCTGCCAACGATGTGATAGACTATATGATCCTTCACTCCGCTGAGGATCATTCTCTTGGCCTTTTCCATTTCCCCCTTATACTTCTTGAGTGGATTTAGATCCGTGGGTACAGTCACCACACTGTTGACATAAATCTTGAGAAAATTCTCATCTAGAAGGCATGACATCATTGCCTTCAAGATCACATAGTTGGATGCACCATCCAACTGATCTTGATATCTCAACCCACTGATTGCCATTTTTTCTAGTCAAAAAAGTCGAATGACCTCCTCTCTCCTACAGCTGCTCAAAAAATGAGAATTCAAATTCCCTAGCTAGGAATTATTTGAGGAAGAAATTCCCTCAAGTGTCTCTCTTCTTCCTTTTGACGTCTTTTTTCTCAGAAATTGCCTACAAAAGATTGTGTCCCACCAGAATCCCTCTTTGTTGAAGTTACTACTGCGTTTCTCCCTCTGTCGTTGACAAATATTCGATCTAGAAATTCTACCTCTCTGTTGACTCACTCGGAGAGATATTTACCATGGAAATCTTTCCCTCCTGGCTTGAACTGCACAATCCCTCTACGGATTCTATTTGGTGCCTCTGCAGGAATTTCGAACTCCCTTCCTCCTTCAATGTTGGGCTCTTCCGACACTGCTCTCTTGTTTCACCTACAACTCTGATACCATGTGAAAATTTAGTTACCCAAATTTCTACTGTAGCAACTGATTTGTTTCTTCTATTTCTTAGTTACTAAACCACATTATTTACTGTTTCCTACAATAAACATGGAAGCTCATACACTGCAACCTTCACCATTCAAATAAAATGTGGAAATAAGAATCTGAATAAGAAAGAAATACAGAACACATCTACACAGTGATTTTTGGAAAAATGTCCCTGGAAAAACCCAGTGTGGGAAAACTGGTGCTGCAACTGATAGTTTAATTATTATGCAGTAGTAATTATGAGTACAATTTGTTGGATGCCCAAATGGTTATCATATACAAAGAGAAACACGAAAAAACAAGTAGTGAGATGTTCTCACCCTGTCACTGGAAGAATCTGACTCTAATCTCACTAGAATAGAGGCTCTGCATTCCTTCTGCATCAGCTTCTACGTAGAACTACATCAGCCCCATGCAGTCTCTGTGTCACCTCTGTTAGGGACTATGCTACTCCTCCTTCAGATCCTTTGCTGGATGGAAACTTCGATTTTCTACCTCCTGGTATCACACCCCGCCTCCCAGCTTCTGAAACTCAATTTCCTTAGCAGGAATTTGATCTCCATCTTAGCTCTACACTGCCACTGCATCAGATCTGCGTGTGCCAGTGTCAGCCTCTTTGGACATCGTTCTACCTTCTCTACCTTGTAGTCTCTGACTAGGAAAATTTCCCTTCGAATATTATCCCTGCCCCTCATTGCAAAATATCACTTTGAATTTCTCTCCGATAGTTGCTCTGCTTTAGAAATTCGACCTTTTGATCTCTACTCCATGTGTTCTCCAAGTGCCCCTCAAGCCTCTTCTTATATCTTTCTGTTGGACAACTAATGGCCCAAATTAACTTCTAATCAATGGCTTATATCATTTTGGCTTGATCTTCATTAAAAATAATTAATTATTTTAATAAAACTATCTCTGTGTGGAATTTCCCAAAACGATTTCTGGGTATTAGAGAATGCATGTCCAAGCCTTGCTACAAATTTTGAGGCTTAGAGCACATCTGATGCTACCATAAATCAACACATATTTGGTGATAGCTCAAGCAGAGGTCTAACTTGGTAAAGAATTTACATCATGCAGTTCATCAAGCAGACCATCAACAACCATAATAGGAAATTTGTCCTTGATAGTGAGCTTGTTGAGGGCCCAAAAGTCTGAAACATGTGCCATTCTCCATCTTTATTTAGAACCATGACCACTGGAGATGAATAAGGACTGATGTTGGGACGAATAACATTGACTTCGAGGAGTTACTTAATGATTTTTTCAATTAAATTATTTTGGGCAAAAGGATATCAATATGGGCGGACATTAGGTGGTTGGGTCCCCTAGATCAAAGGGATGTTATGATCATGTTCACTCATAGAGGGTGGAAGCTCTTTACGTTTGTCAAAGTCAAAGAATCACTGGTGGTGATCTAATACCTGTTGCATCTCAGGCTGAATATAAGGAGTAGTGGATTTAATGGCCTGGATGGCATTAATTTGGCGACTACTCCATGATGGCCATTTTTTAAAAGTTTCTCCATTGTATGCCAGCTGATGATAGTAGGCGCACCTGCCTGGAGTCCCCTTAATGTATGAATGTGGTCATTCTTCCTAAAGCTCATATATAACTCCTGGAAATCCATTGTGATAGGGCCCAATGTGCGAAGTCATTCAACACCTAGAACAATGCCGCAACCACCCATTTCAATAGCAAACATGTGGGTCTTTAGGTGGTATTCTCCCATCTAAAGCTTAATATTTTCATAGCAACCTTCACATTTCATGGTCCCCCCATCAACGATAAGGACTTAGAAATTAGATACCACCTGCACAAAGCAATGAACAACTTCTATGACTCTCTTATGGATAAAGTTATGAGTGCTACCAATATCATTCAATACCACTACTAGTTGATGTTAAATAAAGCCCCATATTTTGAGAGTTTGAGGCAAAGAAATGCCAGCCAAGGCATGTAGTGAAATGATCACCTCATTTGGGGTAGCTGTGAGATCATTGTTGGTTTGGGTTTCCCCTGCTTCTTCCTTGGCCACCTTAAGGGATGGAACTTCATCTGTTGGGCTGTTATCAATAACATTAGTTTGGAAGAATTTGGTTCCTTGCATTTATGTCTAGGAGAGTACTTGTCATCATAGTAGTAACACAATCCTTATTTTCGTCTTTCGTCCATTTCTGTTGGTGACACCTTTTGAATCTTAAGTGTTTCGTTGAGGCTCGGAGCCCTAGGGGGATGCGCCTTGGCAACGAAATTTGGATGATTGGACTAGGCATTTAAGGGATCTCCACATCTAAGGCCTTGCGACATGCGTCCAACCAAGTAACTAGGTGGTGCATCTAGACATGGGCTTGGATAGATTCGTTTAGGACACTGATGAAACATTCCAAGTAGAAGTCATCTCCTAGACCGTTAGTTCCGATGACAAATTGCTCAAAGAATGCAATGTAGTCCTTTACTGTACCCATTTGTTAGAGCTTTGTGAGACAACCAAAAAAATTAGATTCCCATTGAAAGTGATCACATATGGCTTTTGTTCCAAGTTGCTCTCCCTGGATAGCATTTCTAATGCCACCTCCACCACTTCCATCTCTCTTGGTCAAAGTAAAGGGATCCCACATGTAGTTTAGTTTCATCTCCGTGGATATCATTAAGGGAGAAATTCTGCTCCATTTGTGCTACCCATACTGCGGGGTTAGAGCCATCAAATTTGTACATGTCCAGCTTGGGTGTCCTATGGTTGGAAGAGTGGTGATTTCCATGGAATTGAATGTGATGGATGGATTATCCTTCTATGTGTGCATCAACGGTAGGCTCCTCCATATGAGGCGGTCTTATAAGGGCTATTATATATGAGATCTGTTTGAGAAACTTGGTCTCGAATGCATCAAATATTTCTTCAAGTTTGTTGACCCTCTCGATTGCCTTCTCTACACCCATAACTTGAGATCTGGTACCCAGCATACACCAATCCTGGACAATTTTTTTGAGCTTACTTAAGAGTAGTTTGCTTGGAAAGAGGGAAATCTTGGGAGTCTAATGACGTGGATCACTTGAGGCCGTATCGGGAAAATTTTTGGGACAACCAAAAAATTTGGGGCTTACAACTGAATGGTACCACTGTGACCAGTTCGTCGTCCTCAATCTTATGGGCTAAGTCTCTTGCAAGTTCCCTAGGATGGCCGAATTCCCGAAAGCTTGATCCTACCCAGTGTCCTGCGAAAATTTGGCTTGGACTATAGCAACCAAAAACTTCACTGCATAAGAGTCTAATTGGAACTGTGAAAACCCCAACTGCTGAATCTAATTTGTACAGTGACGACAAAACCCCAATTGTTAAATGTGAGTTGCACGACTCCAGTAGAACTCCAACTGCTGGATTTGAACTGGAAGATAAGGTAGAGGGTTATCTTCAGATAGGATATGGAACTATGGTCATAAAGGAGTGTTAGGTGCTACATATCACAATATACACAGGGGTCCAACAATAATACTCAACCCAATCTTTTAGGGTGCTAATTAAGGAGGATCGACCGTACCCTTAGTTGTACTACCCGACTACCCTATCGTATGGGCAAGTAATCTCCCCGAGTGCTGTTCTCAGTGTACTGTAGCAACAAGATGACCGATGAATTATCTAAGTTTAGATTTTAGGTGAGTCCATGTGGCTTCCGATATACCCAAGGGTACGTGGAAGTGCAATCTATGCATGGTTGTGTCTAATGCACTACTACTTGAAGGGGTACCTACAAGGTTTACAAGGGAGTCCAACAAGTGACCACCTCTTGTAGTTCCTATGTGCATGCCTCCCCAAATACACAGGTTTATGCGCTCAATGACAAATCTCATGGTTTAAAGACGCCGGAACATGTCTCTAGCCTAGAATAAAATCTACGAAAATTAGAGGTACAACTGGCCTTGGAAAGTACTCTGATACTACTTGTTATGCTCTTGATCTGTGAGAAATCCAGAATACCAGAAATATGAAGAAATATAGCCTAGAACACCGAATTATCACATGAAATGAGGAAAGCTAAAAGAATTTTATTATTCAGAAACAAATTCAATGTTCACTTGCCTCTTCGAGGGGGCAATCTCTAGCAAAGCAGAGCTCAATTAAAATGAGGCTCGATGATCTTTTCCTTACTAACTAAGACTATTTATAGCTAAATGACCTCCAAAACCCTAACTACTAGTGGTCCCTTTCATAACATGGATTAACCACTTTATTTATTAACTATGGACCGTTTACAACTACTATGGTCCCTTTTCTTTAATGTGTGTCAACCACTTACAATTATTAATATGGTCTTTACTGATTTTCTAACTAACTATGACTCTGACTTGACCCATTGGGCTTATTACATAAATAAAAAGGGTTAGGGTTAGATCATACTTTGTTTTGCATTTTTTTGTTTTGTTTTTTAATTTGAATACGAATAGAAGTGGGATAAACTTATGAATTATTTAAAATGAAATAAAAATATATTATTTTTTAAACTACATTGATATTAATTTTATTCATTAATAATAACTTATTTCATGGAAATAAGAAGGTTGGGAAAGATACTTGAGCATAAAGATAAACTTATTTGTATTAGGGTAAATTGTAATGATCATAAATTAGCTTAAAAGGGATTAAAATATTTATAAATGAGGACCTCATTCCATTAAAGCAACTTGAATTGAGGAAGAAGGTTTAAAAGGAAAAGAAAGCCAAAAGGGTAGGAAAATGGGTAATCATTAGAAATAAGAAAATTATTATTAAGGATTAGGAACAAAATGAGAGTAATAAATAGGAATTTGTAATGCTTTGAATAATCTTTTGGAAGTGTCATGACTTTCCATGGTGTAAATATCCTACGTTATGTTGGATCCTGAGTGAAATTGATATTATCTTTTGATTTTCTAAATTTAGGCCTCTGTGATCCATAATGAATTAAGAAAAGTCTTTCAGTGGAAATCACATAAGAAATTTTTTTGGCCGACGCGTTTCGAACCAACAAGTGTGGTTCATCATCAAGACCAGATGAAGAGACAGACCATGACAAAGGCTTAAGTAGAGAGCAATGTAGAGACCATAATTTCAAGTAATGAGTATTTTTGAGCAATACTATTTAATAAATTTATAAATTAATATCATAATTTAAATATTATTGTTCAAAAATAGTTGTTACTTGAAATTAGGGTCTCTACATTGCTTTCTATTTAAGCCTTTGCCATGGTCTACCTCTTCGTATGGTCCTCATGATGAATCACACTTGTTGGTTCGAAACACGTTAGCCAAAACTTTCTCTTATGTTATTTCTACCAAAGACTTTTCTTAATTATTTTTTTAATTGAAAATTGGGAGTATGATGAGCCTAAGATCCCTTATATAGGTGGATTCATTTTGTCATCGGCTTGGGACAAGAAATCATCTTGCAAAGGAATTGGAGGAATAACTTCTTATATAAAAATGAGTGTCCTTTCTCATATTGATATTTATAAAATAGACCTCAATTGATACATTTGGATCAAAATATTTTGACATTAACTTTAAGAGAATTTATATCACAATTTGTTATTTCACACCTATCAAATCTAAATTTGTTAAGAAAAAAAACTAGATAAGAATTTCCCTTATAATACCTTAGAATAAGATATTCATAATCTATGGAATGAAGTCAATGCCATATTCATAGTCTATGGAATGAAGGAAATCTCCTATAATGTCAATTTTTTTGTCATGAGCCATCTAAATCCATTATAGACAATAAAGATGATCTTCAACTTCTTGATTAGTTGGAGGTCCAACTTCTTATAACATAGCCTTGTGAGGGACATATAAGGAAAAACCACAACAAAATAATTTTGATACCATTGATGTGGATTATATGGATGATTATATCCAAAACAATGCTAACATAGAAAAGAGATGCCAAGATACAATGAAAACCAAAAAGAATAGTGAGGTACATGTATAATTATAATTGTTAGAATGGTGGTAGTGGTTGCTTCGAATAATTTATGTATCTAATCCCTACTATGTTCATTTACAAAAATCCCATTAAGAAAGTTTCAAAATGAATTTTATACTTACACCATTTGGTTGGTCTATTTTGGAATAGGGCTTCCAAAATTTAATTTAATTATCAATAATTAATAGGTGGATGTTAGGGATTTAACTTGATTTAATATTCATGGAATTTGTTTAGAAATAGTTAGGGATAGAGGATCCAGATTTATTTCAAAGATAGGTACACCTTTTTTTCTTTTCAATTTAATTAAAAGAATGTCAGAATATAAAATTGAAATACAATAATTTGACTATGAAATGAGTTATGGATTTTTGGGCATATGATATTGATAAATCATGGTATTGACCCATGGTATTGTAACAAAGCTTATTTATAGGGTAAGAATCTCCATGATAACCTAGGGGTGAATCTCCATGATTAAGAGTTTGTTACATGATTTTTCTTTTTAAATGTTTAGATGTTCAACTTTTGTACCATTTTTTTAAATTTAATAATAACAATAATAATAATTTAAAATAAATTTATATTTTAGTTAATTTTTATTATTTTGTGTCTAGGCAAATAGAAGAAATGTTAAATTAAAATAAAAGAAATAAGAAATAAGAAATAAAAATAAAATAAAATAAAATAATTGGGGATATTATTGTGATGAAGTATTGTGTGAACCCTGAAATTCAAAATTCAAATCCCATATGATTTAAACTAGGAAAAAAAAATAAAAATAAAAATAAAAATAAAATAAAAGTTTACCATTGCCAATTTTTGGACTCTAGGTTTTGACAACCCATGGTTTTGTCAATGACATTCTTATGTAATATAGCATTTCCTCAGTTTTTGCACTCAAAAGAGAGGTTTGCTCCTTGAGATATTTGATCCACCTAGGCCATTGATAGATATATAGTTAAAATGGATTTAGGTTGGTTTATTTTATTTTTTAGCAATGTAAAATGTATGATGATACATAATACCTATTAACCAACCATTTAATTTAAATAATTATGATACCTATCAACATTTATCAATAATTTAATTTATATGATTGTTCTATTTATGTTAAAACATTAAAATCTAAAATCTATAAAAAAAAAACCAATAAAATGCAAAAACACTAACCTAAATATAAAGTTATGGTTGAGCATGTATGACGAACTAGAATAAAGTAAGTTTTATGGAATATAGGACCCATTTATTGCTCCACTTTTGTTCTTTTAATTATTGAAATGAATTTTAAGTGAACTACCATGCTAAATCTAGGGGAGAGAATCATTTTCTTATTTCATAAAAAAAAATCTTATTTTTTGGGTCTAAAATTTCCTTACCATTCATAATAAATTTAATGATTTAAATCATAAACTAATTATAAGCTATGAGGTGAACACAAGTAAGCTAACAATAACAAAAATGGAAAAATATTTTGTAATAAATTTTCATATATATATATATATATATTATATATATATAATATAGTATATATATATATTCTAAGGTTTTTAGATAACAAAATTTAAATGGAGTCCTCTAATGAGGTGGAGGAATTGTCTAACGGCCAAAAGTAGTCGGAAGCCGGGCAAAAAAATTCAAAAAATCTAGTAGAGGCAGTGTTTGAATGGTGTTTTTGATGGTGGAAAAGACATCTAAAATTTTGAAGTTTAACAACTATAACATGGATTTAGAAAAATCTTTGCCGGATTTTCTCTAAATATGACCACAATTTCTATAACTTTCCGGGCAACTCCTCCGCCTAGTTAGACCAGGTGAATTTAAATTCATTAAAAAGATATACTCATTATGAGTTTAACATGTCACATGCAGGAACTAGAGTAGGGAGAATAACAACATTTTTCCCAACTATCTATATTTAGCTAATTGATCTAAATATTAATCTTTTATTTACAAGGATTAAACATGTTTAATTTCTATCATTCATGCTAATTTTGATGACCTACGTTATAAATCAATACAGACCTTGAAATGAATACAAATAAATCAACAATATCAAAGAAAAAATGTATGAGATTAAGAATAAATGTTACTAGAAAGCATATGATCCCATTCGAGGTGGCCTCAATGATGACTACAAAGGAGACTTGGCTTTTTTATGGGTACTACTTGAGTTGAAACCGCCTTTTAGTTTTGTAGTAAGAATTAAAAAATATTTCAATTAATTAAGAGATCATATTTTCTAAAGCAAAGAAACATGTTAATATTCCAAGACACAAAGACACCTTCAAGGAGCCAAAATTTACCCCCTTATGGACCACAAACTAGCTATTCAAGTGATGTGGTTTTCAAACAAGTTGTTCCAAGTAATGTGGTTTTAATCAATCTATATTCTCACATAGTCTCACGTAGGAGCGAATGATGGTTATCTTCATGACCAATTTAACAATGTGAGTAACAAGATTTTACAAAATAATTAAATATAATAATAATAATAATAATAATAAAACCTCCATTAATTTTACCCTATATTGTTAACGTCATTAATTTATATGCTTATTCAATTTTTTTTTTTTACACCAAAATAATTATATTTTATTATTTTTAGTTTTATTATTTACCTGTGTTAGAAATTTAACAAACTTATTAAATGTAAGTGGGTTAATTATATTTTTTATTCATTATAATATTTAATTTGATTCCGAGTGATTTGGGAGATTAGCTTGTGGATTAAAAAACAATCATTCAAAGATTTTTAAGTTATATATATATTTTTAGTTGTTTCTTTTCAATTATTGGGAGTTTCAAACCTTGGTCATTTTACATAATTATCATAGTGGAATTTGACTTAAAAAAGAAGAACTTGGAGTAGGCTTTCATCCACTTATGTGTATATGGTGTATAGGATGATTAATATATGTTAAGTGTATATGGTGCATACGATGATTAATATATGTTAATGTAATTAGATAATTTGACCACTACTTCACAATATTCCATAACTTTCCTAATAAAACAAAAAAAAAAAACTTAAATTATAAAAAATTGCACCTTATTTTCTAAAATTTATTATTAAAAGTATACATATAGACTGATTCACTCACGATGGGATGCTTATCACCAAAATGGTACCAGCCTCGAGGTCAAAATTTATTATTAAAAGTATACATATAAAGAGTGGTTCACCCTTGATGGGATGCTTATCACCATGGGATGCTTATCACCAAAATGGTACGAGCCTCGAGGTCAAAATTTATTATTAAAAGTAGCAGTTGTCTATAATGAGACTTTTTGGCAAAATTTATTATTAAAAGTATACATATAAAGAGTGGTTCACACTTGATGGGATGCTTATCACCAAAATGGTATGAGCCTCGAGGTCAAAATTTATTATTAAAAGTAGCAGTTGTCGATAATGAGACTTTTTGGCAGCCTTCCCTGTGGGTTTTTCTGGTCAAAATCAGGCAGCAATTTATTCGAATCACAAGTTTGATAGCTAGTTTCCGCACAATCAAACCATCCCAGGGGTTTTTCATGGTGCTGAATCCAAATATGCAGTTCACATATAAAGAGTGGTTCACACCTGATGGGATGCTTATCACCATAACCAAAATTTATTATTAAAAGTATACATGTAAAGAGTGATTCACTCTAATCGTACAAGAGCTCTCACGCCCTTGGAAAGTTTAATTCCCCAAAATAACTTCTATTACTCCACTCCTCCTTTGAACCCTGAACATGTGACCTAGACTGAATTAAACCCCATATTATTAAAAATATATATATTAAACATCCCACCCAAAATTTATTATTAAAATTATACATGTAAAGAGTGATTCGATTCACTCTTGATGAGATGCTTATCACCAGAATTGTACAAGAGTTTGGACGCCAAAATTTATTATTAAAAGTATACATATAAAGAAAAGAGTGATTCACTCCGAATGGGATGCTTATCACCATAATCATATGGTTGAGCTTGGACGCCCTTGGAAAGTTTAATTCCCCAAAATAACTTCTATTCCTCCACTCCTCCTTTGAAACCCTAAGCATGTGACCTAGACTGAATTAAACACCATACTTTTAAAAATATATATTAAACATCCCACCCCAAACACAATTAAATTACTAATCTTGTCTAAATATTCAACCAAAACTGCTGGATATGCCAACGAAGCCATTAACTAATATCGTTTTAGACCATATATCAAAACATTATAATGCCGCATTAGAAATATATTCGATTCATAATTCTAACCCACTCCTGTCTAAATATTCAACCAAAACTGCTGGATATGCCAACGAAGCCATCAACTAATATCGTTTTAGACCATATATCAAAACACTGTAATGTCACATTAGAAATAATACGATTCAGAATTCAAACTATTAATATAGTTTCAGAACCAAATATCAAAATAATAGTCTCAATATGTATATATACATATTGAATCATAAGTTCTATCATCCCTGCTTTATCTAAATATAAGGCGAAGTTCCAACAACTTCCACAATTTCAAAATAACATAGTATATCAGTGACATCTTCACTGAGCAATCTGAACATAAGGCGAGATTCCAACACCTTTCACAATTTCTAGAATTCTGATCACCCGAGGCGGCTTCATGCTTGAGCACCGATGGTACTTTTTTTATCCTTCTGATTACTTTTATATATGAAAATCTTTGCCACTAGACCGCAGAACTCTCTGCTTTCAAAACAAATAACAATTCCAAGAAATAACAGTTTAGAAACAAAAAGACTATCAGGATATCAGCAAGAAAAACAAAACAGAGTGGTCTACTAAACGAATGAGTTTACGTAATAAAAAGCATGGATGACATGTTATATTGGATTAATCGATACTCACTTCCATGGCTCGTCGCCCAGAAGTATTATGTCTCCTTCAAAGTCGCTGTAGGCAACCGACCAACATTTGCTACAATCTCGCAGTTGACCTTCAAGATTGAACAACACTTCCAGTTCACCAATAAGCTCTGGATAGCCTTCAAATTTAGTAAGATCTACAGATCTCCCAATACCATTACCTTGTTTAAATACCTGCAGTTTAATGCAACAGGACATTGATGCTTTTCTCATCGTGAAAAATCTTTTTAATAGCAAACAAATTCTGGAATTTTTTAGAATGGAATTCAATAGTAACTTATGATGTAATTATTCCGAAAAATATTGAATAGATTGGCAAAGTATAATGTGATTACTAAACAAAATTATTATCAAAATCCGTAAAATCACAAAAACAGAAAATCAAACAAGAAATCAATATCTTAGTTTTCTAAAAACCCAAACCCTGGTTTATTCACTTGGTTGAATTTCAATAACCAAACAAATCTGTGAAAAACAACTTATGCGTGATTAATCCGAAAAATATTAAATCCTGGATTGGCAACTTATAATGTGATTAATCCACAAGAATATTATCAAAATCAGTAATATCACAAAAACAGAAAATCAAACGAGAAATCAATATCTTAATTTTCCAAAATCCCAAACCCTGGTTTATTCACTTGGTTGAACTTTTCAATAACCAAACAAATCTGTGAAAAACAACTTGTTCAGCCCACTGTAAAATAAATCGTACCTTGGTCCGGCTCCGACTAGGATTTCGCTGATGTCTATATTGATCTTCATGAGTTTCTTTTGATGACTTGCAAGTTCTCCTCTCCTGCTCAACTACCTTGGTCCGGCTCCGACTAGGATTTCGCTGATGTCTATATTGATCTTCATGAGTTTCTTTTGATGACTTGCAACTTCTCCCCTCCTGCTCACTTGTTGAAGTATAAGTAACACCAAACAATTTGATACCCGCTTTAACAGGACGTGAAACACTTTTGGAAACGCAGCTGCCCAACATAGCAAAACCAGGATTCTCATGCTCAGGTGTTGCTCCCATGTTACACACTTGCATGTTTCTAGTTGCGTCCCTTTGGCTATCCAGTACAGTTGCACCATTATGTGCTCCTGAAAATTGTGATGGGTATGCTGATTTTCCTTTATCCTCTTGCTTCTGTTCAAACTGTTTTCCTGGAACCCTTAATGGCTGCGCATCTTCCAGAATACAGGGATTAGGACTTGTGAATGAGCCAGGGAACTTTTGCGTCCCACCAGTGGCCTGAAGAGCAGAGATTTCCGAAACCAAATTTCTTTTAGGGTTCATATCTTCTTGATCTACCAAACCCAATCTTTTTTCACGGTGCATACCTTCCAGATCTTGTAAGTCCATTGGAGAAAATCTTTCACAAGCAACTAATCTAGCACTACTGCAGCAGTCAAAATACTTGCAAAGAATTGATAAGTGGGGAGATGTAGCTAATGTATTTACTAGTTAATAGTGGCCTCTGGCGCTTGGTTACGGGTCGAGGTATCGCAGCTGCTAGAATTAATGGAGGTTGTAGTCGTGTGGAGGCAGGGTTGAATTTTGGTAACGCCACCTTTGTATTTATATTTTGAACTTCCAAAATCAGGACCACGCTATGTTTAGATTCTTCTGTTCAAACATGTGATTAATCTTCCAGATCTGCGGTTATTCAAATAGACACATCTTAATATAGACACAACGTTCTCGCAATAAAATTATCATGAGATTAGTTTTAGTGACTAATATTCATCACTTAAAAAAGCACACATTAGGAGAACATTGCCCGGACTAGAGCCATGCAAGCTCTTCTAGTAACAGGTTGTACTAGTAGGCAAGTGAAAGTGAAAACGCAGATATGCACTTTAGACCTGCATCATAGAGCCAGGACTTATCCCACGGCGATGAGGAGGAGCCTCCATAGTACCAGGTCCAACCACAGAGAGCGAGGCGACCAGCAGCCTCTATAAATATAAAATAATGTATCTAATTATAAACTCGAAAAACTACCAAATATTAATACATAAAATTGTACGCCATGTTTACACTTTTCTCCGGTTAATCTAGGAGTAATCTAAAACATCTGGATCTCTGGTTAATCTTAATATAGACACAACGTTCTCACAATACAATTATGAGGATAGTTTTGGCGACTGATATTCATTAAAAAAACACATTCTAAATATATTAAATTGCATGTAAGTATAAACTCAAACTACCCGATATTAATACTTAAAATTGTAACTCAATGTCTTTTTTATTAATATAAAATTGTATTTCACTTTTTATTAATATAAAACTGTATTTTTTACTCGGGAAAAACTTGTCATAATTAATTGTCAACTATAAAATTGTATTTCTTTTGAGAGGTAAGAAATGGAGACATCTGGAATAACCATTTCTAGTTGTTCACATGGAATGCAGACTAAGTCGTCACCCTTATTTAAGGAAAATCATGCCATCTGGAATAACGCGCTAGTGGAGAGGTGTTTTAGGAAATAACCACGCCACCTGGAAT
This sequence comes from Pinus taeda, assembly GCA_000404065.3. Lineage (NCBI taxonomy): Eukaryota > Viridiplantae > Streptophyta > Pinopsida > Pinales > Pinaceae > Pinus > Pinus taeda. Next base: position 18,065 of record APFE031565889.1, read on the forward strand.
AACGCGCCAGTGGAGAGGTGTTTTAGGCCGTCAACCCATTTCCTTAGGTCCAAGGAAGACCAACTCTTAGCCAGATAAAAACACTTTTATGGTATACTCCGGGGCGATAAATTATTCAAGGAAAACCACGCCACCTAGAATAACGTGCTAGTGGAGAGGTGTTTTAGGCGGTTAACCCATTTCCTTAGGTACGAGAAAGACGAGCTCTTAGCCAAATAAAAACACTTTTATGGCATACTCGAGCGATAAATTTGTATTTCATTAGTTTAAGTTGTTTTATTTTTTATTTAAAATGTCATAGATATTATATTAAATTCTTTATTATAATTCTATTATTAATTGTTATTTTTTTAATGAGTATGAATTTTAATTTTAATATTTAATAATATTTCATTAGTTTAAGTTGTTTTATTTTTTATTTAAAATGTCATAGATATTATATTAATTTCTTTATTATAATTCTATTATTAACTGTTATTTTTTTAATGTGTAGGAATTTTAATTTTAATATTTAATAAATGTCAAACATAACTAACAAACTAAATTTTCTTTTTTCACAATTTTTTTCTTATCAATTTTGTTTAAATTAGGGTAGATATTTTTAAAAATCATAAATTTATGTTGATTAATTTTGAAGATGGAATGTGTTAGGGGTTTGTTAGGGTGTTGAATCTAATTATGTATTCAAAAGTGTATTTTAAGTAATAAAAAATAAGAATCTTACTAAAAATTCTCTGTTTCATTGGACCCAAAATGCCATTTCATCTATTAGTTAGAGCATCAATAAATAATAAATAATATGACCATATAACTATTTATTTTAATCTATTAATAAGGGCTTGGAGTAGTTAGTCTTTCTCATAAGTAAGAAAACATGTTAACGACCCAACCTATATCCATATCACTAATGGGTAATTTCAAGTGGGGTAATTTTCTTTGAATAACCATGATGAGTCCATATGATGATTGTCCCACCATTGGTCTGACAATTGAGTTATGATAGATTTTCTTACTACATAAAAATATAAAATTAAATTAAAAACAAAAACTACGTATAATAATTATATTAAATTAAAAACAAAAACTACCTATAATAATTATATAATCGCCACTCTCTCAACCTATTAAATGGCATAGTCTAACTTATAGATGAAATAGTGTTTTTATCGAAATCCAACAAAATAATTTCAAGATAGAATGCAACGTTTGAATTCTGCAAATTAAACAACAAAAACTCAAGGCTTTAAAAATCTCCATTGGATTTTGATTAAAATTTACCAGAAATGTCATGAAAAAAGCCATTTCATCTATAAATTCGACTAGGCCCTACTAAATCGAAGTTCAATTTTTTTTATTTTTATTTTGCATTAAGAGTAAATATGAATAGAATAATTATTGCACATTTTGTATTAAATAAAAACTAATTGTGCTGAGGTGTTCTCGAACATGGTAGAGATATTGTAATGTTTTGTTTAACATTTTGACTCAATCAAAATAAAATAAAATAAATAATTATAATGATAATTAATAATTAAAGTAGTCTAGATTCATGATGTACCAAGGGCTAAGACTCTTTTAAAATTAGTTTCCCAAATGACATATTCATAATCCTTGCATAGCATTAATATATTTCATAGACAAAATTAATTATTTTCCTAATTATTGTTATAGTTATAATTAATAGTTAAACTAGTCTAGATTCATGACGTACCAAGAGCTAAGACTCTTTCAACATTACTTTTGGATATGACATATTCATAATTCTTGCATAACATTAATATATTTCATGGATAAAATTAATTATTTTCCTAATTATTGTTTGACCTTCCCACGGTATGCAAAGTATCATAATTTTTTTAGCTGCAATAATTAAACATTTACAAGTTACCAGGGGATGTTACATTCCCCCCCTCATTCTTAACACCATCCCGGTGTTTTTGCGTCCTCAAAATAGGTTTCAGTATGCTTCCTTCATAATTTTTTCGTCCTCCCAGGTAGCCTCTTCTAGGCTAAAGTTCCTCCACTGCACCTTAACCTAGGTGATAACTCGCTTCCGCAATGTTACTTCTCTATGATCGAATATATGTAGAGGTTTGATTAGGAACTCATCGTCTGATTCAACTTGTATATCATTCCTAATGATAACATTCTTAGGATCATATATATATTCCTTTAACAAAGAAACATGAGAAATGTTATGTATATGTATGTGGCTGCACAAGGCTAGTTGATAAGCCACAGGCCTAATTCGAGCCAAAATTTGAAAAGGGTCGTAGTACCAGGGGGCTAGCTTGGAACATCCTGCCCAACACATAATCTTTTTTTAGGCTTCACTCGTACATACACGTGGTCCCCAACATGAAATTCTCGATAGTTTCTTTTTTTATCAACATAGGTTTTTTGTCTATCTTGAACAAACTTCAAATTCGACCTTACTTTTCTTACGACTTCTTCCATCTCTTCCAATATATCAAATCCCAATATCAATTCGTCTTCAGGGCCACTCCAATTTATAGATGTTCTACATTTGCGTCCATATAACACCTCAAACAAGCTCATATTTAGGGAAGCTTGATGGTTATTATTGTAAGCAAATTCCGCCAAGTGTATATAGTCCTCCTACTTCATCAATTGATACATCACATACATTCTCAACATATCTTCAATCACTTGGTTTACACGTTCAGTCTGTCCACTGGTTTGAGGTTGGTATGCAATGTTGAACTGCACTTGAGTACCTAATCCATTAAACAAAGATATACAAAATGCAGATATAAATTTAACATCCCTATCAGAAATTACCACTTTTGGTATTCCATGCACCCTGAAAACTCTTTCATAAATATATTAGCAATTTGAAACATCTTAAAGGAACATCACATTGGAATAAAATGAGCATACTTACTTAGTTTTTCTACTACCACCATTATATAGTCATTTTGTTTCTTGGTCTTAGGTAGGCCAATAATGAAGTCTAATGTGATAGTCCCCCATTTCCATTCCAGAATAGGGAGTGGCTGGAGCAACCTGACTGGGTGTTGGTGTTCAGTCTTTAGTTGCTGGCATTCCAGGCATTTAACTAAATATTCAACCACTTCCTTTTTCATACATGTCTAGAGGTATTCCTTCCTTAATGCAGTAATCAACTTTTGGTAGCAAGGATGAGTTGCGTAAGGAATTTTATGACACTAATTTAGAATCAACTGCTTGATGCATAGTTGATTAGGAACATATATTCTACTTCAATATATCAACATGTTCTCTTTATTTACCTCATATCCTAGTTGTTGTTCGTTGTTGTTTGGATCATGTGCTTGCTACCATAAAAACCGGTATTCTAGATCTCTTTGGACAACCTCCTTAATCTGTTCTTCAAAAGCAGTTCTTACTTTAGTAAATGAGATTTCATAGACACATTTCAACTTCCTACTTAAGGTGTCTGCAACCCGATTATCCTTTCGTTAAATGTTTAATTTCAAACTCAAACTCAATCAAGAAAGTGATCCAACGTGCTTGTCGAGCATTTATAGTAGGTTGCTTAAAATAATTAGTTAAACTGCTATGATCTGTCACTAAAAAAAAACCATTTCCCAAGTAAATAATGGTGCTACATTTTTAAGGTGTGAATCACTGTTGTCAACTCCAAGTCATATGCTAAATACTTTTGTTCACGATCCTTCAATTTTTGAGATTCACAGGCTACAAATCTATCCTCGTGCACTAATACTCCCCCTACTCCCTCTTTACAGTCATCTGTACAAATAGTAAATTCCTTGTCTTGGTTAACAATTCTTAGAATGGGACAGTAGTAAGTAAATGTTTCAACCAATCAAAACTGTTTTGATTCTCAACTTTCCATTTGAAAATTCTTCCTTTCTTTTGTAGGGTGGTAATGAGATAAGCCACTTTTGACAATCCTTCAATAAATCACATATAGTATCCAAACAACCCCATGAAGGATCTTATATCAACCACATTCCTAGGAACGAGCCATTCCATACTAGTTTTATATTTTATGGGTCTACACCAATTTCATCCTTAGTAATAACATGTCCTAAATATTGGATTTGTTCCTTATAAAACTCACACTCACTGTATTTTTCATACAATTGATGATCCCTCAAGGTTTGCAAAACAATTTGCAGATGTTTTTTGTGTTCCTCCATATTTCATGAATAAACAAGTATATCATCTATAAAGATCAATACAAATTTATCCAAATACTCATGAAATATACTATCAAAAGACACATAAATGTCATGGGGGAATTAGTTAGGCCAAAGGGTAGAACCACAAATTTGTAATGCCCATAGCGAGTGTTGAAAGTTGTTATATATATATATATATCTTCTTCTGTAATTCTTATCTAATGATACGTTGAATGCATGTCAATTTTAGAGAATACTATATCCCAATTTACCCAATCAAATAAATTGTCAATACAGGGTAAAGGGTATTTATTTTTCATCGCTAACTTATTTAATTGCCTGTAGTCAATACACAATCGTAGAGTGCCATCCTTCTTTTTGACAAAAAGTACTGGAGCTCCCCAAGATGACACACTTAGGCAAATTTACTTGTTGTCAAGTAACTCTTGAAATTGCATTTTAAGTTCAGTTAGCTCAGGGAAACTCATATGATAGGGTGCTCTTGACACGAGCCACTCCTAGAACAAGTTCAATGGTAACTTCTATGTCCCTTTTAGGAGGCATTCCAAGGATATTTTCTGGGTAGGCATCAACAAAGTTATGTACAATAGGCAGATTCTCTAGAGTAACAACCTTATCCTTTGAGTTTGTATACCCCACTTGTGCCACATAAATTTGACATCATTTCCTAATACATTTTGCCAATTGTGAAGTTGTGACTGGTCTTAATTTTAGGGGTATTTTCAATCCTTGAACTTCTTGCCTCATACCCTCCTCATCCAAATAACTATTTTTTGTCTTTACATTTTTATGAGATACCAATGATTTTCCAACCAACACATACCAATTAAAAGGTCATAAGATCTTAGGGGTAAAAATTTTAAGTTTTCTACTATTGGTTGTCTTACTAGCTCTACAGGACAATTGTCAACCTTATCCATTACTCTTCTTTTTGCCCCTGTAACTAGTTATACCACCCACAGATTTTTAAATTTGGTGGTTTTCAAATGACATTTTTCTACTATCTTAGGACTTATGTAACTTAAATTAGCCCCTAGATCAATTAAAATGGAGACAGTTTGGCTGAAAATTTTACCTTCAAACTCTACCATGGTCAATTGGTACTCAACCTAGTGATCCTCCACTGCAGCGTTGATTTTTGGCAAGCTCCTTGCAACTTTTCCTACTATGGATGCTTCCTGAATCTGCGCTACTTGTTCTATTCTTTTCTGGTAGGGAATTTTTGACATAATGCGGTTCCCCACATCCCCAACACTGTAATGAAGGTCTAGCTGTGGGTTCAAACTCTTTTTTACCGAACCGTTCATAAGGTTTTAGCTCATTCTGCAATTTAATCCTTTCCTGGGTCCTCCCTGTATAATTTTTCTATTGATTCTTGTAAGACCCTTTAAAATTCATAGACTTCAATCATTTAAAAATTTGTGAGGGTTTAAGACCCTTCTTTTCCCTCCACTTTTTGCTTCCATCCCTATTTTCCTTCATCTGTTGGTAACATATTCACACTTTCCTAATAACTTCGTCCATGGTTTTACGATTGTATAATTCCAAACATTCCTTCATGAATACATGCAAACTACTGATAAATTGTTGGACTTTTGCCTTTTCTTCACATATGTAAGGGACATATCGCAACAAGGATGTAAATTATCTATAAACTCATTCATAGAAAGCTTCCCCAAAAAAATAACATGAAATTCCTTTTCTTTTTAATCATAAAATCGTTCGGTTAAATATTTATCCTTAAAATGTTTTTGGAAACTTTCCCAAGTTACTTCTTGTTCCTTAATTCCCATTGTTGGTGTCCAGGTATGAACAATTTATTCACACCTTTTCCTTCATTAATGTATCAATCTAGGTGAGTTTTCTTTTCAAGGCAACACGCAAGGTATATGCAGGGGCAAGGTTACAATCTATCATTGACCAAGGGTTCGTGATTACCAAATCAAAGCATTGCTAAAACAAAAATAGAAATTCAACTGGAGAATTTAAAAGGTTATTCACAGTGATCTAAAGAATCTGCAACAATAATCAAGCAATAAACACAACAATACACAATACACACATAACAAGGAAACATGCAACACCTGATCGGAAGAGTGGTCCTAGCTCTCTGATTAGGGCTGCGTTACTCACATCGAAGGATAGATCAACAAAAAGGTTGTATTGTATTAATATTAACAATGCTGTTACAATACAATGCAGGGTCTGACTAACCCCTGATACAAGAATGACCCATCTTTTATACAGTACAAAGGGGAATAACTTCTCTCCCTTAAACCTGGAAACTATATACCCAAAGATATACATCAGTTTAATCACAGCACTAACACTGAGAGTGCAAGAACAGGAATGATCCAAAACGGGTTGAGAACAACTGCAAATTAGTTATGATGTTTTGTTGTGGTCGATCAGTTGCTGTGAATCACGGAACTGCTACGATATGCCATGCGATCAACACATGCACTCCATAATCTGCGGTCATAACATGTTTTAGTGGTTTGCATAGGTAAAACCATCATGACTCTTCTTCATTAATTAAATATCCCAAGAGATGAGAAAGGGGAATTACCTCATAGTTTTACATAGTAAATGTATGTGAATGAATACAAAAGGGATGAAAAGAGGAGTGGAAATGCAGCGAAAAGATAGGCTAATTTGGTGCCCAACATCTCCCCCCAACAAGCCTTCTGCATACCTTGTGTAGATCGCCATCTCCACAGGTCTGGGTTGGGTGAGATCATATTCCTCGGCCATTTCTGTTCCTGGAACCTTAAACCCCTATGAGAGAAGAAATTCCTTCCACCAACCATTTGGTATATTATATGCTCGGGTGTAGTGCTCTACTGGCAACCAAAGGATAGGGTACTGAAATCATATTCCCATCCACCAGACCCCACATGTTTGGATGCATGCCACATAACTTGGCACCTTGCTGGGTGCTCATGCAAAATTTGGTGCTCCAAGCAGTCTTCTATTTCGGATAGATGTGGGTGACATCATCCACCTTTTTTGACAACTATCCAGGGCCTCTGCTTGAAACGTGACCAATTGTTTGACACAGAGATCGACACACCACTTTTGTCTCTTCGACATCTATTCCGTATTTCCCATAATTTCTAAAAATGTAGTGTGCTTATTATACATAGTCATTGATCTCTCAGGTTATCCTCTTACCATAAAAGGTTTCGTGGCCTGATTTGACTCGAACATGTCAGAAGCCTTCTACCAGCTTATCTAATTAAAAGTGTAAGAGGTGAGGGCCCTTAAATGAATGTCCCCCACATATGGAACTAGATTAAATTCTCTCTCAATGCATAAGAGATACCCATGCATGTAAAGCTCACACATCAAATGCTGATTTGGCACATTATGGGCTCCCAATATCCAGAGGAACTGTACACCATCCTCAATCTCGTGACTAATTTCTTTCTGGATGCTTTCCAAATAGAAGAAAAGAAAGTGTTCATGCAAAAATAAAGAATAACTGGAAGTGGGAGGGTGACATGCCATCACTTCTTGTGCTAAATGGAACATCTACTCTTTATCGATTTTCAACTTTGCCACTTGCCTTTCCAGTTGCTCCAACTTGAGTTGTTGCATTACATGCCTCAATCAAATTATATCAATGTGCTCCACATATTCGAAGATAGCCATGGATGCTCGTTCTTGGGCTTTCTTCGCCTTGGTCTGATATCGTGCCGTGGTGGATTTCCGAGTTTGTACTTCAGCTGTCAAAGAAAACTCAAGGCCTTCAAACAAATATTCTATCGGGTCTGTCTGAGTGGCAAAAGAAGTTGTTGCCACTCCATCTACCTGTTTCCTTGCTTCGGCTGTCATGGTTTTGGGCTTCTTACCCTGCTTATATTTTTTCATGTGTTTCTTCAGCCGGTGCATCTGTTTCCTCAGCCTCTTAACCTCTATTTTGAGCCGCATTGTTTCTTTGAATTGCAGTTGATATTTCTGCTTCATAGGCATCCTTTGTTGCTCACACAATTCTACCAATTCTTGTTTGACCACCACCTCATTTGGTACTGTAGCCAGTTCGATAGGTGGTGGATTACTCGAGGGAGTATCCACAGGGTTAATTAATGGGGCTTCTTTTCTTGGTCTCTCTTCCTAGGGAGCAACCACTTCCTTACTGTCTCCTACCTCGTCCTGTAGTAAAGCTATCTCGATAGATGGTGGGCTCACTTGATGGATGTCCATCGGTGGTTCAGCCAAACTTTCCCTTCTAGGTTCCCTCATTTCAAAAACACCTACCTCTTCCTCTATTTTGGGTTCCTGGAAAAGGTCTCTGTGGAGGTCTGTGGCCAACTAACCTATGGCAGCTGGTTCCTTATTCGACCCGTCAAACTTCAAAATCAGTAGAACGGCCACATCCTCCTCTGTGTGTTGGGTAGAGCGAGACACCCTTGCCCCTCTTGGAATGGAAAAGTAAGAGGAAAATTGAAAGAATTTTCCTACTTGATCTATCTCGGCCCCAGTTGTGGCCTCAAGATCTTTCCCTCTGTCTGCAGTGTCTCTGCTATGAGTTGAAACCCTTGCCTGTGTAGTCCCCTATTCTGAGGTTGACGCTGGTTCTTGTGGAACAATGTCAGTCCCAACATTTAATTCCTCTGTATTCTCCAGGGTCAGACAGGTTGATGGTGGTTCTTGTGTAACACCACCTTCCGTATCCAGCAGTTCTTGAACATAAGATGCTGACATTGTTTCTTCTAGCACGACATTGATACAAATGTATTCTTGAATCATCACATCAACACCATCCATTATACCCATAGCCTCTCCTTTTGTTGTCCCCATGGTTCTTTCAGCTTCAGGTCCCTCTCATCCTCGTTCATCTTCCTCCTTTGGTTCTACGTTCGAGGGTGGTTCTTATGGGACACCCCCAGCTGCAGTATTAACGAATTCCTCCACCTTAGCTTGATGTGGTCCTTCTTCACTTATTACAGTGCTGTTGATTTGCTCCACTGGCTCCATGGTCAAGGATGGTTCTTGAGAGACAGCCTCAGTCATTATGTTGGTGGCCCTTTCTATAGCACTTCTTCTTCCATCAATTCCACAGTCGAGGCTGGTTCTTGTGGAGCAGCCTCAATTATCCTCTCTTGTTCACGCTCCTGGTTCTGTTCCATCCCCTCGGGGTCCATCTCCATTTCCTCTGGTTCCTCTTGATCTAGGTATTCATCTTCTTCTCTGGTTCCTTCCTCCATCGCTTCCGACTCTTCTTCTCTAGTGGCTCTAGTAGCTATTAACTCTTCCTCTATAGAATCCTAGAATGTTTCCCATGGGATTTGAAGTCGACCGATTGCATGCATGACTAACAACCAGACCAGACCATGGTTGGTAATGACTGCCGCAACTGGTCGTGAACGTCAAGTAGAGTGCGCCATAAGCTAGGGACTCTTTAACAGGAAGAAAGGCATATTCAATGAGAAGGCTTCTGCCTGTGGAAACTAGAGGTGAGCCAATATTCTAAAATGATATTTAAACATGGTAGTATACCTCCCCTCGTAGGTCATGTATGTCATTACAAAACCTGCTACCTCACCCCATGGGTGTGGTAATGAATTCCAGTTGTACCCTCGACCTTTCTAAACTACGTTTTCTCTGACTTGTAATAATGCTTCGAGGAACTATGGGAGAGCGGTTCTTCGTGAAAACCATTTCTGACCCTGCTGGGGTAGCCCACTAACCTCTGCAATGGTTTCTTTTGTAACTAGGATTTCTATCCCCTAAACCTGAGAGCTCCCTTCCTCTAAATTGAGTGAAAATCCAATCGTAATCGCTTCATTAAACCCTTACAATCTGTCGAAATAGGCGTTCCACCCTGCATTTTCAAAAGCCTGCCATACTTCCCGATTGTTTCGAACCATTGTCGTGCCCTCCAGTTCATGGCACACAACCAACCCACCCATCGATGTAGGAACTATATCAACGCGATGGATACAGTCGATTGGTAGGGGAGAGTAACAGCAACCCAACTAATGATGACAATAATGTTAGCATGGTGGCCGCGAGGTCTGGTACACCTCGAAAAACACAACAAATAATGGTAGGGTACGGAAGTACAGGTGAATGATTATGGTGATTGAATACAACGTACTGGGGAAATGACCGGTAAAGTTCTTGGCATACAATTTCAAATTCCAATGCATAGGAATCATGATTACAAAATCGCATGATTTTTGGTTTCCGTCCACATTAGATTTGGTAATGATGTGATATGATTATGATTTTAGGTACATCGTCGTTTATTTATGAAGGGACCCCCCAAACTTAAATGCGACCATCCACATCACGCACTAGTCTCTTCTTTGGAATATTTTAATTAGATCCATAATAGTCAATGAAGGCATGCCTCGTGACCTACTTGGTGGTGAAGTAACAGAAAAAATAACCGGTGGAGTAATGACAACGACAGAGTAACAGCGCCGATGGAATAACAACACCTACAGAGTAACAACATGGCGGAGTAACAACAACTATGGAGTAACAAAACCAATGGAGTAACAACAACGGCGGAGTAAAAACACCGACAAAGTAACATCAACAACAGAGTAACAGTAACAGTGGAGTAACAGCATCGATGGAGTAACAACAATGACGGAGTAACAACACTGGTGGAGTAACAACACTGGTGGATTAACAACACGACAAAGTGATAGCAACAACGGAGTAAAAACACCGACAGAGTAACAACAACAATGGAGTAATAACACTGGCAGGGTAACAACAATGGCAGAGTAACAACATTGATGGAGTAATAGCAACGGCGGAGTAACAACACCGATGGAGTAACAATAATGGCAGAGTAATAGCACTGGTGGAGCAACAACAACGACGGAGTAACAACACCGATGGAGTAACAAGAATGATGGAGTACTAACAAGTATGGAGTAACAACAACGACGGAGTAACAGCACCGGTGGAGTAACAACAACAACGGAGTAACAACACTGATGGAGTAACAACAATGGTGGAGTAACAACAGTAACTATTACTTGAAAAAATTCTCAGTTTCTCCTTGTCATAATTCAGTTCTTATTCCTGCAAAAAGACAAACAAGTAGTAACAACATATATATATATATATATTGACAATATCGGTTAGATGATATATTACCAAAAAGGGACTTGGAGCAAGCTCCTATTACATTCAACTATATTTGGATAGTAGAGTAAGCAGTAAGAGGAGAGTGCAGTCCCCTCTCTTGTGCTTAGTTCCCAAACTTCCTAAATTCTTTTAAATATTCTAGTATATTGTCGGACGTATTGACCTACTATGAAAGCAAATTTACATAACATATATTCTAATAGGCATTATGGTTTATAGCCTGAGTATTCTTGATCTGCTTCAGCCATGTTGTTGTTGTTGGCTAAATTCTCTCCTTCGTTGCTCATAGTTTTGCTCTTGTAGTTGTCTACGGTCTCTTCCAAATGCTTACACTTGGATTTCAATATTTTTTTTTTTCATTGCCATATTTCACCTCTATAGGCTATACTCCATTCTCATTTCACTTCTCAGGTCTTTTAGAGACTGTTGCAACCCATGTATCATGACCTTGTTCCCTTTGAAAGCTAGGCATGAGTCCTTCCTAGCTACCTTCTCAATGGGATTAAACTCCATCTGACTACTTTTTCCTCTTGCTTTGTTGTTGCTACCTGCGCTTCCTTGTTCCTGCGTTGCTTTGATTTGTTGGTCTCTGTCCTAGGCCTTTTAATATGTTGTGGAAATTACCACTGAGTAAATAGTGGTGGTGAGAGGCCTATGAATTAGGATAGGTGGGCAATAGGCATAGATTATTGGAGCAATCTGTGGGGAGGATTGAAAGCTGATAAGAAAAGGATGGTTGTATAGAGACAGAGGGCAGTTAAGAAGACATCTAGGAGACAAAGACTAGTTCGACTGAGACAGAGAGCAGAGAATTTGATAGATAAGGAACAGATGAGCAGAGACAGGTTGATGAGTGCCGGAGGGTGCGATGCCTGATAGACATAGAATAAGACGGGATGAGAGATGATCACTCCTTATGGGCCACGATGTGATACGTGGTGAACAACAAATGATTAATGCACAAGAGCAATGACTGCGCTGAAGGAATGGTGAGCTAAGAGGATTATAGGGAAGAGTTGGAGGCCAGTCACAGATTTCAAGCAATTTAAGGCTTCGGTGCGCGGTTTGCAAATCACAATTCAACTAATCCTTTGATGCAAATACTCTACTAGCTTACCTCTATTCTTATAGTTATGACGATTGACCCATGCATTAGTTTTTGGAGCTGCCACTTGAGTTCTCTTATCCTCAGAATCTCAAGAATATCCTGAGCTAAGATTTGCTTGCTCGTGAGCCTTATGACTTAGATTGCCTTCTTTGTCAACTATCTTGTGTGTATCCTTGTTTCCTTGCTTTTTCCTCTGCCTACTCGTGCTTTCCCGTGATTTCTTTGGGCTGTATGATTTTTGGCTTGTTGTGTTTTTGTTTTTTGATTTTCTCCTTGATTTATCTTGATTCGACTCTTTATTTTCTAGAATTTTATTCTTATCCTATTTGTTTTGATATTATGGAACAGAGAGGTGGTATTCTTCATTGTTCTCCCTATCTGTTCCTTTATTCTTCTCCACCACTTTATTTGAATATTGATCCGCTTGCTGATTGTGGTGTCTTGGGATGTGTTTGAAGTTACATTTCCCGACTCTTCTAAATTCCTTCTAATTATTTTGATGGTTCTGCTCATAAACTCGTTGCTTGGACTTTTGGTTTGGACCACTGCCTTGATTGTGATGGCTGAGTGTCCTATGATTATTGGGTTTTGGATTCCTCTTTTTTTTATTATTTTTTCCCCCATGAGTAGACTGTAGGCTTCGACCCTATTGTTGGAGATTTGTCCCAATCCCCATTCGTATGTGACTATTTTTTTCCCACTTGGGTCATAAATTATTCCCCTTGCTCATGCCTTTCCAAGATTATTCTTGGAGGCTCCATCAAAGTGCATATAATATCTGTTTTGAATTCTTTTCCAACTTTCAGTTTCTTCTTCAGTCATTCTTAGCTTCCAATTTTTTCCTAAGCTTTCTTTTCTCCATTCTTTTTTACCATTGTTGTTCATTATGGCTTTGTTAAGCCAATCTCTTTCTTCCTGTTAAAGGATACTATTACCCATTGGGGCAGGTCCTTTTTCATTGAGAATTTATGATATTAGTTCCCCTGCTTTTGATAGTGTTTTCCCAATTCTAGGATTTTGGTTTTTGAAGATACATTTATTTCGAGTTAGCCAAATTTGCCAACATAGGATTGTTGGAATGCATTTCCATATTCTTATAATTGTGGCTTTATTATTTGTTGTGTATGGATAGGGTTTCTCTAGATTTTTGAGGAATTTCGGCATTGGTTTCCCATACTCTAGATTCACTTCCAGTGGGCTTAAGAGCCGCTCCCAGCATTCTCTTGAGAATTTACAACCCTGAAATAAAAGTTGTATGTTTTCTTCTGCCTGCTGACATAATGGGCATCTTGATGGCCCTTGGAAGCCTCTTTTTTTAAGATTTTCACTCGTTAATATCTTTCCTTTTAATAAAGTCCAAATAATTTTTTATTTTTTATTTTTTATATAATATTTTTATAATTTTTAATTTTAATTTTAATTTTTAATTTTTTAAATTATTAATCTATTATTATTATAAATTATTATTATTATTATTTATTTTATTTTTATTTTTATTTTATTTATTTTTTATATTTTATTTTATTTATTTTTATTTTTTATTTTTTTATTATCTTGGGCAAACTTTCAGATTTCCATGCTATCTTCCATGGTTCCCAATCTTGCTGGTTGGTTTATTCTTGGAGAATTTTATAGCCAGTTTTCATTATATATTGCCCATTACTTGGGTCCCAAAGATAATTGTCTTCCTCATCCCGATGAGTTGGTGTTGCCCCTTTTAAACGCTGCTTTATTTTTTCCCATTGTCCTTCCAGGTTTGCTGGTATTGCTGGCCTTCTCCATTCCTGCCATTCTTTCTGATTCCACAAAGAAATTAAATGTAAAGTTTTAAGGCCTTTCCCTTTCATCCATTCTTGAATGCCATCCATTTCTGGGTGCTCCTGTAGTGGTTCTTTTCCCATAATTCTGTCCTCCCAGATCAATACTTTTTTTCCATTCCCTAGAGTTTTTGAAATGTATTTGCTCATTGTTGGGATGACTCTTTTAACTAGTTTCCATACTTGGGTGGTTTGCCTTATTGGGATGTTTTCATTTAGCAATTTCTCCTTGGAACCATTCATGTATTTGTTTATGAGGGCTTTTTTCCACCAATTCTCTTTACCTGTTATGAGTCTCCAAACTATTTTCATTCCCAGAGCTGCATTCATGAGCCTAGGTAACCGAATGGACAAGCCTTCTTGTTCATATGGTAGCACTACTTGTTCCCACCTAACCAAACTGAACTTTTTATTTTCCTGCTTCCCACTCTGCCATAGAAAGCTTCTTAGTATTAGTTTCATTTGTTTGTGGGCACTTGCTAGTGCCATGATTAGTGCATATTGATATATTGGCAATGCAGCAAGAAGATCTTTAATTAATATCACCCTTCCAGCCATATTTAGCCACATCATTCCCCAATTCTTTATCCTGTCTTGCATTTTCCCAATATTTTTTGTCCATATTTCTGCCTTCATGATCTCTTTTGATATTGGTAGTCCCAGATATAGGAAGTGGCTCCAGTTTTCCTATGCTGGGATTTCCATGATTTGAGAAATTATTTGCATGGTTCTAGGTGGAATGTTCCACCCATAGATCTTGCATTTTGTATTATTCAATAGCCCACCTGACACATGTAGAAATGCATCCAGTATTTTTTTGAATCTTCTTGCTATTGTAGTTGATGCTCCTCCCAGCAGCACTGTATTATCTGCAAATAACGAATGATTTATGGTTTTTATTTCTTTTTCTATTCTCAGACCTGTGATGGTTTTTTCTTTCCTTTGAGTTTCCAATGCTCTACTTATGTTTCTACCATTATTATGTATAAAAAAGGGGATAGGGGGTAGCCTTGCTTGAGTCCTCTTGTACTTTGGAAGAATCCACTGCGTCTTTCGTTGATGAAGGGGGTGATCCAGGGAGTGGAGATGCATTCTTGAATCACTTCTATTCTTTCTTTTGAGAAGCCCAGCTTATGGAGTACGACCATTAGATATGGATAGCTGACCCTGTCGAAATCATTTTCCATATCCAGTTTGACTATCATACCTTTTTCTTGCTTTAGAATACTGGAGTGGACAACCTCCTGAACTATTATGACATTGTCTATGATTTTTCTATTTGGGACAAACCCTCCTTGGTTTCCTAAGATAATAATATGCAACACTTTCTTGATTCTATTTGCCATTATTTTAGTTATTATCTTGTAGGAGGAATTTCACAAAGAAATGGGTCGAATCCTGTTGAAGGTGGAGGGGTTTGCTTCCTTTGGGACCAGAGCAAGATAGGATGATCTTGTGTTGCTTCCCATTTTTATTTTTTTTAATATTCTTTGCCATTCTTACAAAGTCTTTCCTGATTGTGTGTTAGTGATTCCTATAGAAAGCTATTGTGAATCCGTCTGGCCCAGGCGCTTTATCCGGATGCAGGCTCTAGATGGCCTCCACAGTCTCTTCTTAGGTGAGATCCTTGCACATATCTTTGTTTTGTTCTTTTTTTATTTTTCTTTTTGTATGCTGCAATATTTCTTCATATTCAACTGTTTCTTCTGTTGCTGACAGTAAGTTTTTGAAGTGCTTGTATGCTACTTTTTTAATTTCTTCCACTCTTTTTACTTCTTGGTTTTCCACTTGTATTTTTTCTATCTGGTTTCTGGTCCTTCTAATTTTCATATTGTTGTGGAAGAATGACATATTCTTGTCCCCTTCCTTGAGCTAGAGGCTTCTGGATTTCAGTCTTGCCTCTTCCTCTTCTTTCCTGTTTTCCTTGTATATATCCCAGAATATTTCTTTCTCTTTTAGGTAGTCTTTCTTGCTTTCTTCTTTACCTTCGTTTTTTGCTTGCATACTGTCCATTTTTTGTTGTAGCTCTTTTCTTTTTTTTTCATTTATTCTTGTCCATTCCTTTAGCTTTACTCTTACATTTTTAATTTTTTTTTTCCATATGTACTGTGGTGAGCCTGATATTCCTGGTTCCCAAGCTCATTTAACTAATTCGCTGATTTCTTTGCTGCTATCCCAGGTTGAGTTGTACCTGAACGGGAGTGGGCCTTAGTTTTCCATTTCGCCCAATGCTATCATACAGGTTTATGATCTGAGGTTGTGGCATGTATGATTTTTGATTTGATTGAGTTATACATTACTGCTATATTTTCTTGAATCAGAATTCTTTCCAGTCTTTCTTTTATGTTACTTTTTCCCACTCTCTTGTTATTCCACGTATATTTTCCATTATTTGGAGGGATATACAGGAGGTTGTGTTTCTCCATTATTTCTTCTATAGATTCTTTGGATGGATATGCTTGATAGTTTCCTCCAAACTTTTCCTCTATACTTCTCACCGGATGTAGGTCTCCTCCCAAAATTATTTTTTCGGCTTGCATTTCCTGTAATACATCCTTCATTGTTGCCCAACACTGTTCTTTCTCCTTATAGTGATTAGGGGCATTTATATTTATCACCCTGTATTTCTCTTATGTGCTTATCCCCCCTTAGGTTCGTTAAAATCCAGTGCTGCCTTGTTCTTTTTCCCATTAATTCACATATTCCTTCTTTCCAGATTGTGAATATACCTCCTGATGCTCTTGTTGCCTGAATTGCTTCCCCTTCATATTGCCTAAACTTTTTTTTAAGATTTTAAGATTCTTGTTTTTTAACTTTTGTCTCCTAGATCATAAGAATATCTGGGTTTTCTTTTGTTAGAATATCTCTTGTTGCATTTTCCTTAAAAGGAGTCCCCATTCCTCTGCAGTTCCAGGATTCTCCTAAACAACTGGGACAGGATGACCACTCTTCGATTCATGGGAATCTGAGGAAATGAGAAGAACATGACCAATATGATCACTACTATCTTTGGGAACAGATTGAACAATTGAAGGGGGAGCCAAGTTGACACTCTTTCTGACCAATGGTTGGTCAGGAACAGACACAAGAGAGTCATGCTCAGGAAGAGCAGGATGGGAAAGAGATGAATCCAAGTCAATCTCTTTACCAACTAGGAGAGGGTTAGAAGAAAGCCTTTGATAACCAATAGGAAGTTGGGGTTGAGGAGTTGTAAGGTTTTCCAAAACTTTGAAAGTTTTATCCATAAGAGGACAAAGGTGAAGAAGATTCTTCCCTTCACATAACCTATGGGGGAATTTATTTTTTCCCTTCTTCTTACCATCACTAGACGAGGGTGTAGCATCGACATGATCTCCAGAGGTTGATGGGGATGATCAATCCAGATTTTGAGACCATACCTCTAAGACTCTGGGAATACTAGAACAATCTCGAAGGAGATGGTCACCCTTACATAGCCTGCAAGGGAACTTTACCTTCCACAAAGGATTAGAAGGTTTTTCAATGGGAAGTGCATTTGGAGCAATAGCTACATGGTTGGCCTCTCGCTTATATGACTTCTTCTTCTTCTTCTTAGCCTCCTGGTTACTGGATTTCAAACTTTCACCAAGCGAATTAGAAGAGGGGGGTGAAGAAATAGGTGAAGAAGGTGAGAGTTCAACCTTAGAATCAACATGGTGTTGTTCAGGTGAAGGAGATGGTTGGACAGAAGTTGGGACACTCAGGACCACCGAGTTCGAAAATAACTAGATAAGTAAACTGATGTAGGAGCATGAGGCTTGAAGACAAAATGCTTCGAATTTATTCCAAAAATACAAAAAAAAAAGTTTACAAGCAAAGGAGTGGGATCCTTTAGCTGTCAATTTACAAAGTTTTCTAGATGGGATTTGAGCTAGGATTTAGGGATTGAATGATTTTATGATTAATTCAAGCTGTTTAGATTCAGTTGAGATTCTCAAGGAGAATATCTACTAGATTAGATATTGTCTAAGATTAGGCATATTTGATCCATTGATTAAGGATCTGATTGTTAGAATGAAATGGTATTTATGTAAGTTGTGAATGATTGTAAAGGGATTTTTGACAGATTTGGCTTGATTAGGCCGTATAAGATTAAGTTATAGAAATTGTATCTCTGTGTATTTGTGTATAATTGGTCAATCTTGGAGGCATTGTATTCCTTCTAAATATCTCTAAGTTCTGTTGATTTACATTTTGACTTTTGAAGTAGAGTATGAAAAATCTGTATTGTATTGTACAATCTTGTGTTTTCCATGTTTTGAAATAATTTGGTTATGTTCTAAAAACATTGGAGAATATGGTTTGAGACAAGTTAAATGTAGTGGAAGTGTTAAGTTTGACAAACAGAGAACAAAAAACCTGACAAATCGTGTTAACCCAAAGGAGTCTAGAACTATCCGATCTACAGATCCAGTATATCTAATGGTCATTGCACACCAATAAGCTCGTGCATTAGTCAAGGAAGAAAAGCAGTTTTATATTTGAAGTTGGTTATCGGGTGAAGAAAAAGTGGTATGTGGTCTTTTGAAATTCCAAGCGATTCCATCTATCAACCGACATGTATCACTCAGGTGGAGAGAGAAAACCACTTTATCGGGTGGGTAAACGTCGTGCAAGATCCATGTCTGATATTGTTGTTGACCATTGGATCAAGTGTGCTTTGATCAACGGTGGAGGATAACCGATTAGTTTGTTGATCGGGTGAACCAACAACCATCAGATTGAAAGGTAAGATCAACAGCGGAGAGTTAAAGTGATAATGGTTGTGGAGAAGTGGATGCAATAAGGAATTAACCAAAAGTTTGAATTCCTTTTGATTCTGTGGAAATTGAAAGGTTGTCATATTGCGGTTGAAATTAACAAGTTCTGCTAATTTAGCCAAATAGCCCAGTTTGGAGGTAGATGACTGATACTCCAAAGGAAATCCAAGAAGAAGTTCCACCTGAACTTGCAGAAATCATTTCTGGATTTGAATGATTATCCATTACACCTGCACCTAGGCCTCCATTTGTGGTATCAGAGTAGCATACTAACACTGAACAAGATCTCAAGGATCAGAAAAAGAAATCCAACATGGCTTTCAGAGTTGGAGGAAGAGGTGGTGGTCAAAGAAGATGATGACTAGTTGCAAATGCTGAAGTGTTGGAATCTATGCAACAGATGCAAGCTAGATTTGAAGAAATAGAAATGGAGAGAGATGTAGATGTTGGAGATGTCAGTGAACATGAAGTTGGAGCTGTAGAAGATGAGGAACCTGCAGATGTAACTCTTGAAATGAGATTCTTTAAGTCAGTATTGAGATCCACATCCAAGCCTAGACTTAAAGTTTCAATCTACACCGGAAGCTTAAGCCCTGAGGAATTGATAGACTGGATAAATGACATGGAGAAATTATTTGATTATGAAGAAACGGAAGAAGGAAAGAAGGTGAAGTTTGCTTTCACAAAATTGAAAGGACATGTAGCAGTTTGGTGGGATGGAGTGCAGGCAGAATGAAGAAGACTTGACAAACAACCAATTAAGAATTGTAACAGGATGGTGGAAAAACTGAAAAGTAAGTTTATGCCAAGCGATTATCAGCAAAGATTATTTAGACAGATGCTGAATCTTAGACAGACGTCTATGACAGTAAAGGAATACATAGAGGAATTCTACAAAGTGAGTATAAAAGCAGGAGAAATCCAAGATACAGATGAGAAGGTTGCAAGATATGTGAATGGTGTCAGAATGGACATTCAAGATGAGATAAGTGTATTGTCTCCTAAAACAGTAGAAGAGGCTTTTCATATGGTATTGAAGGCTAAAGAAAAACTCATGAGGAAGTAGTCTGCCAGAAATAGAGGTACTTTCCGAGGAAGGGGAAGTAAAGGTGGTAGAGGAATATCTACAACACCTAGAGATGGAGCTAGCAGTAGCTCAAGTCAACATGCATCCATAAGAGGTTATGAAAGTGGCAGAGGGAGTTTTTCCAGAGGAAGAGGACGCAGAGGTAGAGGAAGATAAATCAGATGTTACAGATGTAACAAGCTGGGACACAACGCTTGTGAGTGCCCAGAAAATATAGGAATGAATCAAAGGAATGCCATTTTTGCAAAAACTGAAGAGGAAACAATAAAAGTAATAGAAGAAGAGAATGTACCAAAGAAATGGGAATCTTTGGTAGTCAACAAAATTTTGTTAAAACCAGCTATGGAAATTGTTGAACCAACACAAAGAAAAACCTTGTTCAAGACTGTGTGTAAGGTTCAACGGAAGTGTTGTCAAATGATAATAGACAGTGGTAGTATAGATAATTTGGTCTCCACAAAAGTGGTGGATAAGTTGATGTTGAAAATAAAGAAACATCCAACACCTTACAAGGTGTCATGACTTCAAAAGGGATATCAGTTGGTAGTGAATGACCAATGTGAAGTGGAGTTATAGTTGGGGAAGTACAAAGACAAAATTCTTTGTGATGTGATGCTTATGGAGGTGTGTCACATATTGTTGGGTAGACCTTGGCAGTATGATAGAGGAGCTATGCATGATGGAAATAAAAACACATACAAATTTAGTAAAGATGGTGTCAATCATACATTGCTGCCAATGGAAGAAGAGGATACATCAAATAAACCTGATCCAAAGACCATTTTGCTGAGTGGAAAGGAGTACTTGCAGCAGATGGAAGAAGATGAGGTAAGTTTTGCATTGGTTTGCAAACCCAAGGTAATAATTACTTCCACAAAAGTTTATGATTTACCCATTGAAATTCAAGAGATGCTGGGCAATTATTATGATATCATTGTAGATGATTTTCCTGATGAGTTACCATCCATTAGAAAAATCAGTCATCACATAGATTTGATTCCAGGAGCAAATCTGCCTAATAAAGCAGCTTACAAGATGAATCCCACAGAGAATGAAGAGATCAGGAAACATGTTTAGGAACTGTTAGACAAGGGTCTGATTAGAGAGAGTTTGAGTCCTTGTGCAGTGCCAATAGTGTTGAGCCCAAAGAAGTATGGAGGCTAGAGAATGTGCACTGATTCAAGAGAAATCAATAAGATAACAATCAGGTACATATTTCCTTTACCTAGAATCAAAGATTTGATGGATTGTTTGAGTGGAGCTAGATATTTTACAAAGTTAGATTTAAAATGTGGTTATCATCAAATCAGAATTAGAGAGGGAGATGAGTGGAAAACTGCTTTTAAGACCAATGAAGGATGATATGAATGGACGGTAATGCCTTTTGGATTGTCGAATTCCCCTAGTACATTTATGAGGCTCATGAATGAAGTTTTGAGAGAATTTATTGGTAAATTTGTAATAGTATATCTGGATGATATATTAGTTTACAACAGATCAAAAGAGGAACATGTGAGACATTTGAATTATGTCTTAAAAAGGCTACAACAAGAGAAGTTACTGTTAAATTTAAAGAAATGTTCATTCATGAAGGAGGAGTTGGTGTATTTGGGATTTGTTGTTTCTACTGAGGGGTTAAAGAGGGATCTAGAGAAGATCAAGGCTATCATAGAGTGGCCTTCACCAAAAGGTGTCTTTGAGGTAAGAATTTTTCACTGTCTTGCTAGTTTTTATAGAAAATTCATTAGGAATTTTAGTAAGATCAATGCTTCTATTATCGACACTATAAAGAAGGATAAACATCCATTTAAATGGATTGTTGAAGAAGAGAGGAACTTTCAATTGTTGAAGAGAAATATTACTAAGAAGCCTATTTTGATTTTACCTGATTTTACTAAACCCTTTCAAGTGAAATGTGATGCTAGTGGAGAATCCATTAAAGCTGTTTTGAGTCAAGAGGACATGCTTGTAGCTTGGTTTAGTGAAAAGCTAAATGAGTCAAAGAAGAAATATTCTTCTTATGACAAGGAGTTTTATGTAGTTGTGTGGTATTTGAAGAAGTGGAGACATTACTTGATGTCCAAGGAGTTCATATTGTATTCAGATAACCATGCATTACAGTACATTATGCAACAACCAAAGCTTAACCAGAAGCATGAAAAATGGGTAGAATACCTTCAAATTTTTAATTTGTGTTAAAACATATAATTGGTTAATCAAACAAAGTAGCAGATGCCTTAAGTAGAAAAATCATTTTAGTTCAAGAAATTCAAATTCAAGTATTTGGTTTTGATTTTCTTAAAGACTAAATATGAGAAATATCTATATTTTAAAGAGGCATTTGAAGCTTGTAGAAATCATGTTTTGTTAGATAGAAGCAAGTGGCTAGATTATTTCCTGCAAGAGGGATTGTTGTTTAAAACAAATCATCTATACATACCAAATTATTCTATGAGAGAAAATTTGATTAAGGAGAAACATAGTGGAGGACTTGGAGGACATTTTGGTGCAGACAAGACTTATGAGCAGTTGAACCGGTTTTATTTATGGCCGAAAATGAGAGCTGAAATGGAAAAGTATGTGAAAAATTGTAAAGTTTGTCAGTATGCAAAGGGAAGGAGCCAAAAAACAGGATTGTATGTTCCATTACCTATTCCATATAGGCCTTGGGATATGGTAAGTATGGAATTTGTTTTGGGTTTACCAAAAACTCAAAGGGGACATGACTCAATTTACATAGTAATTGATAAATTTTCAAAAATGGCACATTTTATTCCATGTTATAAAACCAGTGATGCTACTCACATTGCTAATTTGTTTTCTAAGGAGATTGTAAGATTACGTGGGTTACCTAAGAGCATTGTTTTAGACATAGGCACCAAATTTGTTGGACATTTCTGGAGGACCTTGTGGAAGAAACATGGTACTAAACTGAGTTTCAGTTCTGCTTATCATCCTCAGACTGATGGACAGACTGAAGTTGTAAATAGAAGCTTGGGTAATCATCTGAGAAGTATTGCAGGTGAACATCCAAAATAGTGGGATCAAGTATTGGCATAAGCAGAATATGCTTATAATGATTCTCCTAATAAGAGTACAAGGCAGAGTCCATTCCATATAGTTTATGGAATGCACCCAAGGGGAGTGTCTGAATTGAGAGACTTGGGAAAAGCTGAAATGGGAAGTGCTAAAAGAGAAGATTTTTCTATAGAATCTCAAGCAATACATGAACAGGTAAAACAATAATTACAGGACAATAACATAAAATATAAGAGTTGAGCAGATTTGAAGAAGAGAGAAGTTTATTTTGAAGTTGGAGATTTGGTTTTAGCGCACCTGAGGAAGGAAATATTTCCAAAAAGGGAGTATAACAAGCTAAAGTTTAAGAAAATTGGACCATGCAGAGTCTTGAGGAAATTCTCTGCAAATGCATATGAAATTGAATTACCCCCTGATATTCGAATATCTCCAATTTTCAATGTTGCTGATTTGTATAGGTATGAAAGTGGAAATGCAGATGACACAACATAGGACCAATAATAAAAAGAGATTGATTGGGTAAAATGGTTACCTATAGCAAAGGAATTGAAGCCATATAGGATTTTGGACAATAAATTGTTGAAGAAGACAAAAGGATAGGAGTATTTTCAGTATTTGGTCAAATGGAAGGATCAACCAATTGCTGAAGCTACTTGGATGACAAGTGCCATGCTACAGATGTTGGGTAGGTCTGTAGAAGAGCTCATGGACAGGAGCCCATGAAGAGTTTTTTCCTCAAGAGTCTGATGCAGGAGCATGAGGCTTGAAGATAAAAGGCTTCGAATTTATTCCAAAAATACAAAAAAAAGTTTACAAGCAAAGGAGTGGGATCCTTTAGCTGGCAATTTACAAAGTTTTCTAGATAGGATTTGAGCTAGGATTTAGGGATTGAGTGATTTTATGATTAATTCAAGCTTTTTAGATTCAGTTGAGATTCTCAAGGAGAATATCAACCAGATTAGATATTGTCTAAGATTAGGCAGATTTTATCCATTGATTAAGGATCTGATTTTTAAAATGAAATGTTATTTATGTAAGTTCTGAATGATTGTAAAGGGATTTTTGACTGATTTGGCTTGATTAGGCCGTATAATATTAAGTTACAGAAATTGTATCTCTGTGTATTTGTGTATAATGGGTCAATCAAAGAGGCATTGTATTCCTTCGAAATATCTCTAAGTTCTGTTGATTTACAATTTGACTTTTGAATTAGAGTATGTAAAATTTGTATTGAATTGTACAATCTTGCATTTTCCATGTTTTGAAATAATTTGGTTATGTTCTAAAAACATTGGAGAATATGGTTTGAGACAAGTTACATGTAGCGGAAGTGTTAAGTTTGACAGAATAGAGACCAAAAAACCTGACAAATCGTGTTAACCCAAAGGAGTCTAGCACCATCTGATCTACGAATCCAGTAGATCTAATGGTCATCGCGCACCAATAAGCTCGTGCCTTAGTCAAGGAAGAAATTGGTTTTATCAGTGAAGTTGGTTATTGGGTGAAGAAAAAGTGGTAAGTGGTCTTTTGAAATTCCAAGCGATTCCATCTATTGACCGACATGTAGCACTCGGGTGGAGAAGGAAAACCACTTTATCAGGTGGGTAAACGTCATGCAAGATCCCTGTCTGATATCGCTGTTGACCATTGGATCAAGTGTGCTTTGATCAACGGTGGAGGTTCGCCAATTATTTTGTTGATCGGGTGAACCAACAACCATCAGATTGAAAGGTAAGATCAATGGTGGAGAGTTAACGCGATAATGGTTGTGGAAAAGTGGATGCAATAAGGAATTAAGTAAAAGTTTGAATTCCTTTTGATTCCATGGAAATTGAAAGGTTGTCATATTGCGGTTAAAATTAAGCAGTTCTGCTAACTAAGCTGAATAACCAAGTTTGGAGGTAGATGACTGATACTCCAAAGGAAGTCCAAGAAGAAGTTCCACCGGAACTTGCAAAAATCATTTCTGGATTTGAACGATTATCCATTACACCTACACCTAGGCCTCCATAAACTAATAGTTAACACATGAAGGGACAATGTTGCCATATAAGGAGTGCCAACATTCCAAAAGAAGGAAAAGGACCAGGACCCCCATTGGAGGGGAATCCTTGACTGGTAAACTCCAGAAATGTTGCCATTGAAATCGACCCTAAAGAATCACTAAGGAAGATAACTTTAACCAAGAATATTTCATGGGTAGTTAATTTTAAGACAGTGAAACAAAACTTTACCTTTTCATGTTTTAAGAGTCGAGAAAAGGATGAAAGGTGACTCTAGTCGCTTTCATATTTAACGATATCGAAAGGACAAGTGCTCGATGATATTTTCAAATTTAAAGAGTTAAAAAATATAAAAAATGACTACTCAGGGTACTCTAGGAATAAAGGATTACCAGGTAACCGTGAACTACAAAATAACTCCTAGCAAACCGAAAAGTACGAGCATGAAATCTCCCCGAATGTTGTGTTCGATGTATCACGTTTATAAGGCGGAAGACTTGGCTTCCTATGGGTAAAGGATTGAAACCTATAGGGGTCTCCCTTTATATACATGATGGTATGAGGAGCACAAGTCCATGCTAGTGTTGTCTAATGCAAGATCATTGCGAATGACAATGGCTAGGTTTAAAGATGTCAAAACACATCTCTAGCCTAGAGCACTAAATGTGAGCGTTAAGTTTCAATGCTTCCTTAGGTGAATTCAATAAATTTTAATGGTTTATATTGAATTAGGTTTCAATTTCAAGGCCCTATTGTTGCCATCTGAAAACTTCTATATGAAGCTATATGAGAAAAGAAATCTTTGTCTTCGATGAAAGTTTACATTAATTGAGGGATAGAGAACACACAATCAACGCAACAACTAAAGAATGAAATATTTTACTAATACATGTCCTAAATGCACTTAATCTTCCTTTAAAATTTTATTTTATTTTATTTTATTTCATTTCTCCTGCCTATGATGATGTAATTCTAGCTTCTCAATAACGCTACTAATGTAATATTTTCGCTTAAGTAAAATAGAATGATGTTCTTCTTTTCATAAAATGCAAAATGAATCTTTCACATAAATCAATTTAATGAAAATTTTCACAATTCCGAACAAAGAAGCATCAATCAAATCCAAAGCATGATAAATGAAGCTAAAAGAAACTTCTTCCCTAAATCAAACAGACCAAACACATAAATGCTTCAATCGACAAACCAAGCAATGTAATCTATGCTCGGAAAGAGAAAAGAGACACTCAAAATAAGAGAAAAAATGAGACTCTTTCACTCACTGAATTGAAAATGAAGCAGTGAAGATGTTGCGAATGAAAGATGGATTAAATGAAGCAGCAAATCAGAAACTTGACACAATGAGTAAACAAACAAATGAACGGTAATTGACCTAGATGCCCTAGGGTCATAGAAACCATCCAAAAAACTGTTGAAATATGGCAACAAGAATATTCCAATTTAATTTTTCCTTGAATTAAAATCGAATTTAGTCTTAACAACTACTTGGAAATAATTAATTAATTTATTTTAAATTAATTAGTTGGAGAAATTCAAGTTAGAAGTATTTTTGAATTCATGCAAGAGTTATCCCTTAAATTAAGGACATAAGATTGAGTTATATTTGAGTTGTAATTAGTTAACTCAGTTTAATGAGTTAAGTCTAGTTAAACTAGTTCCAAATTGTTTGAGGAATTAATAGTGAGTTCACAGTCAGTTGATGCATTAATGCACTCAACTAGTGCTACTCCAGTTAACTGAAGATTCCCTCATTAGAAACTCATGCATGTTTATTTTGAGAAAGTCCCAGTTGAGATAAATGTCAAGGACAGTGTACTATCAGTTGCATGTGTTTTCTCATGGAGAAAAGTCATGCATGAAGTCAAGGATTTATCCTTGAGGATTGCGTAGTTTTGGAGAAGGTTTTCCACTTGGTTGAAGGTGAATCATCCACAAGGAACAACAAAAGGAAATAGGAGCTTGGAGGACAGAGAAGAAGGCTGGAGAGAAGCCAAGGTTTCCTGTGAGCATTTGTGAGGATTGTACTAAGAGCTGGCTAGCTGTGAGAGCTAAGGCTTTGTATAATTCCTATGTATTTCCACCATGTATGATAATACAATAGTGTGGGGTTTTTAGTTGAGGCTTTCCCCCAATTATTTTCATGTGTATTGTTGCATTGATTCTTGTTGTTCTGGTTATATTGTTCAGCTTGATCTTTAAGCTTCTGCAAATTGATAGTATAAGTAGGTTATAGAATTTTGTTTTGATTTATATTTCATTATCGGGTTAACCTACACAAAGATTTTCTACAAAAACTCAAAAAATCAAGCAATGAAACTTCAAGCCAATCAATCAATCAAACTCAGCAAAAAAATCATCCTAGTCACTTCTGGGTGGAAGAAGAGAATCTGAGGGTCAAGACACACTTGCACTGGAATGGGATAAACTCTAGTTTTTCTTAACTAAAAAACCGACGCGACTTATTGACTAAAACTAGCGCTGAAAAGGGGTGCAACGTGACTATCAGGCTAACAATGGCACTGGTCAGCACGACTATTTTGCTAAAACTAGTGTTGATCAGGGATCGACGCGATTGTTTGGCTGAAATAACACTGATCGAGGGATTCAAAGAAAAAATAATAAAAAAAAGAACTTCACACAAGGCTAGACTTAACACATTAGAGGGTGGGCTAGTGTTTGTATGCCTTCAAACAGGTCAATACAGATCCATAATACCATAAATAAACAAACTAGGCACACAAGTAGAAAAAACAGAGTGATGAAAAGGATATGTATTTTCCCAACGAAGTCACCAATTTGTGGTGTAGGAGTATCCTCTTTGTAGACAAAGACGATCCCTCCAGACCAAGAGAGTGGGTCTAGCCACAAACAAGACAATATAATGTAAATTTCCTTAGATTAGAATCGAATAAGAGGGCCTACCTCTTATAATTCTAATTCACTTGATGGTGATCTTGCTTCCTTGCTCCAGCTTCCTTTAGTTCCTTTTGTTCAAGTACCTGAAACAAACATGCAAGAAACAACAAAAAACGTGATAGCATAAAATCGAATCCAATCTACTTGAAAGGTCAAGGAGTTCTAAGATATCAAATGTAATATTACACCCGATAGAGGAGATAAACCATTAGTTGTATTAAAATAAACTTCAAAGAGATACAACCAAATCCTTGACGATGGAGATCTCCTTTGTAGTATCCAAGTCCCACTACACACCTTTTCAACATTCTTTTCCTCCTCTCGCTTGACATGAAATGTCTTCCAAGCTCTAAATATCTCTCCTCATGCTTTAGCTACCAAATACTAGTCTTTTGTCATCTAAGACTAATATTCTTCTATCAAAAGCTAAGATTTCAGAATTTTGCAGCTGGTTCTATCTCTCCACCACTTTCACTATGTGTTGTATTATAGCCAAAAAGGGTAAGAAGAAGTGGTTTATATAGGGAGAGGAGGATAAGAATGGGATCCACTCAAGGGGGAAGATGGTCTTATCTCCTTGGGAAGATCCACTTTTAGGGGGGGAAAGAACCTTATATGGATTTCTCGACCCTTATCCAACCAACGAACATCCATCACATCGCCACTAGAAGTTTCTAAACATGAAACTCTATTTCCTTTTATAAAAATAGTCTATAAGTAGACCGGTGCAAGTATTGGGCTAACAGTAGTGTCGATCGACACGGGTCACATTGTAAAACTCTACCATCGGCACGGGTGAGACAATGGGAAAGAGCATTGATCTTAAAAAACTGGGTTTTAAGAAGGATTCTCTGGAAATGTTCTTAAGGGAGTGGGGACTACTTTCTTCAAACTTTAAGAGATGCAAGTGCATAGGTTTCATGGTGAAATTATAACATAGTAGTCACTGCTAGGGTTCTCCGGGATCAAGAATGGGGAGTGACAAGAGAGTGAAAAATTACTGTGTAACACCGATGATTATCGAGTATGGCAAGAGACCATCATATTTGCTCACATGTGATGAGTCAACGAAATCTAGTTTGATGGAATTGAATAGTTTGTCTTTGAAATTTTAAAGTTCAGTTTGAAGTTTGCTATAAATTTTAATGACATGTTAGTGGTTGTAGGCACATGTTAGTTGCTTAGCCGAATGAATCAGACATGGGTGATGAGGTTGTACATATAGATGGAACTTCATGGGAGGGGTGGGACAATGTCCCTGATTTTACTGACTAGCACTTCCACGCTGACGTGGGCTGGAAGGGTTGGGATAATTTTGCCTTAAATATCACAATTTCATGGGAGCAGGTTCCGGATTGGGGTTCTCATGAGGATTTTACTAGGGGGTACACATCAAGGTAGATTCCTCAATCCCCAACATCATTAGTCTCACTATAGAGGGAAACACGAGAGATGATAGTTGTCTCTGTCGTTGCTCCTAGATCGCCCCCTCGTAGTTACTATATGCTTGAAGGGAAAGTGGCATGGAATCCTTGGAACTTCAAGGGAAGCTCTTGAAGGGAACTAACAACTTGGAATGCTTTGATTCAAGAATAAAATGTTAGGCATGACACCCTTGGAACTTTAAAGGGAATTTCTTGGAGGCACAACTAACTTGTCACCGTTGGCATAAAAAAAATATTGAATATAATCAAGACATGAAAATCCCTAATTCACATAAGGTGGTAAATGAGGTTTTAGAACCAAAAAAATCAAATCAAGGATACAACTTGGGGTAAAGGGAGGATAGGAAGAAATAAAAATATTATACCGTTTGAGAATTCTACCCTTCCCATGTCGGCAAATATTAGGTAGATAATGTACATAAGTATTTTAATAGGTAAAAGGCGGGGGAGGGGGGCATAGAGTTAAATAGAAAGATTAATCCTAAAATAGTTAAACTTGTTTAAGAAAATAGGGTGGTGAATAAAATAAAAATAAAGATTAATGAATTAGATTAGAAAAATTAGAGAAACTCCATGTGGCAAGATCCAACATAAGAATATCCATCTAAGGGGAAAATTGAGTTAAATTAGGAGGTAGTTAGGGGACCAAATCTAAGGCTTCTTAGTTGAATGCAATTATGAAAACAAATTTAGGAGTAGAAAAGGGGGATCAAGAGAAAAATAGGTGAAGAAATAGGAATTCTAGTTGTGATGAGGAAAAAATATTATTTTTGAATTAACATTTAAGTAAATTATTTTGGAGAACCTTAGTTAAAAAGTGACATATGGGTGGGTGAATGATCAAAATTTTGAATCAATAAAAAAAATTAATTATGCATGAAGGCCAAGTGTCACCTATGCAAGATCCTATAAAAGAAGGGGCAAGCCATAAGAGAAGGGACTTTTTCTTACCCTATTGTTGGATGGATGATATTATGTTATTGTGAGTGGCTATGAGCTATAGTGAGTTTGGCGAGGTGGAGGTATTTAGGGAGGGAACTCTTGAGCTAAGGAGTTCTCACCACCATCAATTAGCATACTTCCTTTATTGTATAGCCTCATTGCAACTCGGGGGTCTATAGGGAGGAAGAGTACCCAAGGAGTAGGCTAGGGGGTCGACTAGTGGGTCATTAACATTCAGCCGGAGCACTTCAACATTTACACTTGGACATGGAGGACATCAAAGGAGTGCAAGTAGAAGCAACACCAAGATTGAATCTCCACACCAGGGTGAACGATACTTGTTGTATTTATAATGTTCTATTAAATGATTTCTTGTATCTATAGTTACCTAAATGTTAAAAAAAATAGATGATATATGTAATGCATTATAATTTATGGACGTGTATGTAATTTCCTTAATATCTATGTGTTCTAATGTTCGTGGGTGCTTAAGGTGTTTCGTGATCTTTGTATGGATGTTACTAGATAATGATTAGTTAAATTGTAATTTCTTATTTGCAGGTTGTAATCTAAGATTAACTACATTATTTATAGTTCAAAAAAATGGTTTTCGTAGGGAGGGTCCCTACAAATGTGGAAAATGTTAAGGCTTCTGTTGCTTCTCCAGGGCTTTCCTTAAATAATATTTCCTCAAATATTTTGGACAAAGGCAAGAAATCAGCAGATACATATTAGATTGTTCCCCCTTCAGTCATCAAAGGGAAGATGTTAATGTAGGCAGATTAAACCAAGATTGGTCCTCCCTGTTTGGAATGCAAGGGGGATTTAAGAACTCAATTTTCTTTAATCTTGGATAACATTGTTGAGTCAACAAAACTAGGGGTGTGGACTCAAGTAAAAAATAAGATGAAAGACTCTCGAGGAAAGGTAAACATGCAACCAATGAAAAATAAAAGTTAAATATGTTATGTAAATTCATAAGGATTCTTAGTGTTTTTTGGAAAATCTACAAGTGGAATAGTATTTGGGATTGAGATATCGGAAATTCCACAGTCTGCATTTTTAAGTTTACTTTTTTAGTCTATAACAAGACTAACCTTCAAGACTGAATCTACAAAGAAGAGAAAAGATGGGGGTTATAAATATGAGATGCAATGTAGTTAGGGTTGGGGAGTCGACCAATCAAAGGATTTTATTTTTTATATTTTAATTTTTTATTTGAATCCTAATTTTAATTTATTCTATGTCATTTGAGGTATATGTTTTGTTTTCACACTTAATTAATAAGTCTTACTTTAATTTACTTATAGTTCTTTTTAGATTTTGAGTATAGAATTAATTTTTCCTATAATAATTATTTGAATCTTGATTTCTATAAACTAGTGTATTAGATTGTGTTATTATATTTTAATGTAGATCTTACTGATACCAATATTTTAATATAAATTTTATTAATACCATATTTTAATATAAATCTTTTTAATACCATATTTTAAGTTTATGACTTGTTAGTTAGAATAAAGTATGATTTAATAAACTAAGGTATTAATGTATTAGTTTTTGTTAATGTATTTTAATATAAATTTTATTCATACTTAATTTAAGAGATCATGTTATTAGAAGATTTAAGTAATATTAATTATGAATATGATATTAGTAATTATTGTTATTAATATTACTAGGGGACAAAGGGTTAAAGCCAAAGAAGG
>APFE031565890.1:8393-89301 GCA_000404065.3 Pinus taeda
TGATCATAAATCTAAAATTTGCAATGAAGAAAATGCACAAGAATTCACAAATAAAGATAGTCTCATATTCATTTCTTCAAGCTCTCATTTTCCCCTCTATCCTGATATTTTTGTTGATATTAATTTATCCCCTCTTTGCATTAATATTATTCCACAAAACAAAGAGTTTTATTTAAATGAATTTCCAATTAGTTTTTATCAAGATAGAGAATCATTCATTGATCATTATTTTGTAATTAATGAACATGTGCTCCATATTCCTTCTTGTTTTGATACATCGTATGAGATTGAAGGGAATTCTAATGAATGTCACGAGGTCAGTTATGATAACTACTTTGACATTGAAGATGTTGATTTGTCTTCTTCTCAATTTAATCCTCATGATCAAAGTGAAATCACATGTGAAAATGAAAAACTCTATAATTCAGAAATGTTTCAACTAGTTCTCATTTTCAAAAAACTAATAATACTCATGATTTTAACATTCGAGAGGCCATTCCAATCTATATTTTTATGATGGTCAAATTCTCACTCATATTCATAGTCCTGGCACTATCTTTAATTCACAAGTTGGTATTGGAGATCATTCGAATTCCATTATTTTGGCGAATTCTTGTGAAGAGGAAATTGCTTCAAGTGAGTCCCAATTCTTCTGTAACAATAATTGTAATACTAGTGTAAACTATGATATGATTTTATTATTTTTCCTTCACTTATTTAGTTTGATTTTAGAATTAATTTTGTTTTAATTTTTCAGTTTTTTCGATATCTTTATGCTGGCATATTGAGCAGTTTAATATTGAACAATCAATTGATGCATTTCCTAAATGGGAAAATGAAATTTCAAATCATAATCATGAACATCAAGAGCTATTACTTTTCCAATTTCAATTGATGATCATCTCTTATCACTTGCTTCTTTCTTCTCAAAATTAGTGTCAACAAGAGAGTATTTTCACAATATCACCACAAATCTAATTCTACTGATGATCTTCCATTGAATCTATCAAACTTCCATCCATACTCCAATGACCCATTTTGAAAGAAATTTGGAAATTTTTCTTACATAGAAGTTGCTAATAAGCTAACATATAAGACTGGTAATTTTTTGTAGGAAATTGTGTCTAAAAATCCATTTTCACAATTTGGTCTGTTATCTTCTTGTTTAAACATATTCCAATAATTAATGGAAATCCATCCAGATTTATATGATCCAATTGGAATCTAACTAGAAGGGAAAATTCAAGAGAACGTAATTGTAAAAAACTGCTTTCTCTAAGTAAATTAGCAATTAGTGTACATACTACCTTAAATTTTATTTTTATTCATTTAACTATATTCTTGTTACTAATGTTTGTTCTATACATACATGCCGTAATTAGAATGAGATAATTGTTACATTTAAAATATGGCTATACCTAGTCATGTTCCCTTTCATTCAGTTAGGAATTGGAATAGAGTAATTTAGATTAGATTCCTTTTCTCTTTACATTTGTTTTATTATTTCATATTTTTAATAAGAAAGTAATGAATCTGAGCTTTTCTTAGCATCCCCTTTTCATTTTCTAGCAAAGTGTCTTAAAACATATCAATTTTCTTATATAGTCGAATTATACACACTTGTGAAAACACTTGATTGCCTTGTTTTTGCAAAAAATTCATCACCTTGTTAAAAATGTTATTTATCATATATGAAGAAATTCCAAGGGTTTGCTACAACTTGGCAATTTTTTGACTCACAAGTATTTCTAAAAAGGCTCACATTCACCACTCTTGTCCTTCGATGTAAATTTGAACTGGATACAATTTGAAGTTAATTACTTAACATTTTAGACTAAATAAGTAGATGATGTTGAACATATGAAAATTTTGAGAAATACGAGGGAGAGCTTGAAGATCCATGAGGTAAATTTACGAGTCAATATTCTTCCAGGTATGTATTGAGAGGTTCAACTTCATCTATTGTTAGTTTTTTGCTTCATAGTTTACTTCTATTTATGTTTTATTTCTTTATGTTGGTCTTCATTAACTTGATTTTGGAGACTTGAAATAAGAAAGTAGCCAATCCTTTCTAATCTGCAACATGATTAGGGAATTATTTCTTATTTCATCATAATTTGAGGATTAATTAATTTTTATTCTATTCATTAAAACCCTGATATGCCTTTAATACATTATCAAAAGATTCATATCGTTCATTATAATATCGTAACTCTCCTCACAAGAAAGTTCCAATGAAATCATTCTCTGATCAAATAATTCCAATAGTTAATATAATTATTAAAGGGTTTTTTTATTAAAATAAAAAGTTGAGTTTGACACTTTCTTTCGAATTAAATACATTAATATTTGTTGACCCCACAAGATTGCCACGTAGCATTATTAGAGATTCTGAATATCGAAACTTTTCAATATAAAACGTCAGCAAAATACTTCCAATAATCCCGATCCTCTCATCCTCCGACATCTTCTTTGCCATCCTCCAATATATGACATCTCCGAAACTCCGATACCTCTATCACGATCTATGTATTCCCAATCCTCTGATTCCTTTATAAAACCGGTTTATCCAAGTAGAACTTCCTATCAAATGTCACTCTTTTCAATCCCTAATTCAATCTCTGATAAAGACCTCGGATATCCCTTCACACTTATATTTTTAGCCGTTATTTTTTAATAATACAAACCTATCATAAGGTAGTTTCAAAGATACAACCATAAGGTTTCTCTAATATTTATCTTTCAATACACTCATGTGTGCATACCCACATGAATTTACATTTAGAAATAATGAGTCAATAATCACATTCTTCCTTTCAACAATGCAGCTGAAATAAAATGCTTACACTCTTCATTTCTCTGATTTACTATAAATAGAGGAAAATTTCGCACAAAACGCTTGGAGCGAATGATCTTATCGATGATTTATCTATGCCTATTCCACTCTTACAATTACTGAGCTGAGTTGAACCATTGCATCACACTCATTTATATTTTTTCCCTTTATTCATATTCCTTTCTTCCGAAGGACTCAGAGCCTCTTATTGGTGAACTTTGGAAGCTTGATCCTCTATTTTCATTTTTCCAAGATATTTCCTTAGAATTTCAGATTTTCAGGCATATTGGACTCTTGGGGTTGTATTATATCAGAATCATTTAAAACAAATTCTAAGATTTACCTCTTTGAGATCCACATTTCCTTTTCTTTCACTATCATGTCCATTATAATTAATAAAGGAAATGGCCCCTATTTCACTGTCTTCACTAGAATTTTGTGATCTCAGAGTTTTGTAAGTTGATTTTGGCCTCAAAATGTTTTTCAACATCTTTGATACCTAATTTATTCTCATATCTATTAAATCTTGGACTCCTTTCCATGCAAGCTTATTTTACAGGTAAATGTAAGTGCTCTTGCAATCATTGTTACAAAACATCAAATTATCTCATTATCAGAATGAAATTCATTGAAACTACTTTATAAACTCTTATGAAACTTTTAGCTCTGATGCATGAATGTTTAATGTACTAAAAAGACATTGTTACCATATTATACATTTAACAAGCATTAGTTATCGAGCATTATCAATATTGTAAGTTTTGTTTGTAAAAGTTACACAATTTTTTTTTCCAAAATCTTGCTTCCCTTAATATTCTAAATAATATGACTTCTAATATTAGAGGTGAAATTTAATGAAACTTCCGAAAACAAATGTTGCTAGAAATGTTATGAAGCAAGTTTTTGTTCATCAAAGTTTTTCCCATTGAGAAATTTTGAAAAAATTGAGCTCTTACCTTTCATTGTGATTCTCTAGGACTCTTAGAACTTTAGAATATCAGGTTAAGTATCTTCGTAGGTCTCTAGTCAATTCATTCTGATCTTTTAGTATGCTCACATGAAGTCTTTCTTGATTATATTTGTATATATAGGTTTACCTTCATGTTATCATGGTTGTTAAAAACTTGGATATATTTTAATCATAACTTCAACAAATAAAAATATTCAATCATCGGGATGAATTTGTGACTATAGGGATATATATTCTTCATAGTATGGGCACATGGGCCTCTTTACTCTCTCAACAATATTGTTTGCTATAAAAAAACTTTCATCACTCGGCTGTTTAAATTTTTGCCTTGACTCATGCTGGATGCCATTTTTATCTGATCATCTTTAATAGCATCTTCATTTTATTTTGAAGGCACTCTTGAGCAATGACTATGTTAATGCATCAATAAAAAAAGAATTTGGAATAGGTAAAGGTAATGGAACATGGTTAAATCATTTTTTATTTCTCTTATATTTGCGTTTTGATATATCCATCTATATTTAGCATACAAAATTTCAAGACCTCTACATATATACATATGTATTATATTTTCGGACTTGGTCTTGATTCTTGACAATTTATGAAAATGATGGAGTAGATATGAAACTTGTAATATTATGAGAACAATCCTTGCTGCAATTCATAAAGAAGTATATTATCATTCTCATTTCTAATGGATTTGGTTTACTTTTGAGTCTTTGAACATGAATCATTGTTTTCTTCTAATACTACTTACTTTAATTTTCATTGAATAAATTATGATTTTGGGCCAATGAGAACTACATTTAAAAGAACCTCCTTCACACTTTTAATTCTAATTAAAAGAAGAGGTTAATTTTATTGGATATGATGATATCTCTCAGGTAATATTAAATGAAATTCTCCAATGATAAGTTTCATATGCCCAATTTTAATTCATTTTTGTTTCTTTACTTTTGGTGTTAATTTAGTTTTTAGATTTTGCTAATAAAAAACTCTATTTCCCAGGTCTTCATGATCCTTTTTCACATCCCCGATGACTCAGATTTGGAGCTCATTCTCTTTGTAGTTTCCTATGAATTTTGAAATAATAGTTACAATGTTTATGAAATTAGCTAAACTGGGGAGTTTCTTAACTTTTAGTTTGTTTCTTTAAGCATTGATTTTATTAGAAAATGGTTAAGATGTCTTTTATGGAGATTTCTCTTTAAAACAAGATTGAAGCCGATAGAGCCTTTTTCATTTGGGATGAATTTTACCTGATAACTGCTATTTACTCTTTATATTTTGAGAGACTCATTTCTGATAACTCTGCAATATAATCTTTTTTTTTAAATATTAACATAAGAAGGAACATACATATGTTTATCTTCTTTCACTCTTTTGATTGAGATGATTGTATAGTTAATATTGTTGGAGTTAGTTCTTGAAATTTGGATTTTTCTTTTAGCTTTCGCTTTCTTCATTCTTAGATTTTTAATGTTTGCTGATTTCCTTTTACTTCCATTTGGAGTTGTTTTCCTTTTTCTTTGAGTTATGTTTTGATTTTTGTGACTCCGCTAAGATTTACAGGGAAGACATTTTTCTCACCCAACAATGGTTGGCATACATAAGAAATCTTTACTCTATCCATTTCAATGAATTTCATTTATCATTAAATGTATATCTTTATGGAACCATAACGTCCTCTTGGTTTAAACATTTTTCATGGAGAAACACACATCCTTTCTAAGAGATAGAGTTTACCTTTTCAAGGAAAGAACTGACCGAGTTTAACTCAATAAATTACTCTCACCCCTACACTTTATAAAAGCCTCTGATGTATAGTCATGGGAAAAGAATTTGGATTCAACATTATGAAAGTACTGTATCCGTTAACATAAGTCTCTATTACCATCCCACATCTTTCACTCAAGCACATCATAAATTAATAGCTGAAAAATGTGTTTATCAAAAGGGTGATCAAAAGTGGAAGCATGGAAAATACAAGTAAACATGTGGAGGCTATGGACACTTGCTTGCAGCGGGGTTAGGCTTGTATGGAATAAATGACAACTTCATCGGGGTATTATTCAAGCTCATTGGAGGTGAAGTGATGTGAGAGACCATTCATAACAATGCATATATGGTTTATCAAAAAATCCTATCTGTACCATTTTTTATTTCTCATACAAGATAATTTTAGAATAATTTTTTCCTAAAATTTCAATTCATCATTTTTACTCAAGTCTGCTTTTGAGTACTCATATTTTCAAACTCATATTTCTTAATCTATTTATGTGGGATTTCTAGAAATATTTTACTATTTGACAATTCAATGGACTCCATTATTTTTAACCTTTGGGTAAATTAAAGTTCATTATCTTTAACCAAAGATAACTGGTTCTTCCCAGTGTGTCGCTAGTGTTGTAGGAGAACCCAACACCACCCATTTTTTGACTTATTTACTTCAAATAATGGGGGAAATTTTCCATAAATTTTTGGCTAAATAAATTTTATTATTTTCTTTTGGTTAAATGTCCTACAATTTTGTCATTTTTTCATTTTCTTGAGATTTCTATTTTGATTTCTTGATTGAGTTTAACTTTTTTATAGTTTTCCATTGGTACTTGTTTTGTATCATTTGAGTTACAATGGTTTTCAAATGTGCTCATCAAGTACAATTTTAACCGCCTAGGTTAAAAATATACAAAATATATATTATTAAATTTGTAATTAAATTAGTAATTTATTGTAAATATTAATTATTAGTCAACTTTCACTAATTTTTTCAATTTTCACTAATAATTCTACAAAATCACCCAGCCAAATTATAGAATAGTTAAAAAAAATGTGTTTTTAGGATCTCGGTAATGGATTCCAATTTCTAACATTAAAAAAATTAAGAGATCCAAAATATTAAAATTGTAGAGTGGTTGTAGTTCATTTTGTAGAATTTTTAATTCCACTCCAAGTGGACCCCACTTCACCTCACCTCCCTTCTTCCTATAAAAAAAGAGACTCCCGATACAGACCTTTTGAAATTTAAAGGTTTGGATATAATTCTTTCGATATTCGAAACCCCCCATTTATTTCTTCCGATATTCAAAAGTTCTAATATCAACGTATTTAATTAGAACTTCAAATATGAGAAGAATTATAATATTGATATAATATAACTATATTTTAATTAACTTTTAAATTATTTTAATTTTTAATTAATTAAATTTTGTTTATAATTAGTTAATTAGTGAATTACAATTAAATTCATATTAATTAAGAAATAATTGTAATTTATCTTAAGATTAGATTTTAATTAAAAAATTATTTTGGTCACCGGCGGGCAGTTTTGATTTTTCAAACTTTGGAAGCTCATAAGTTGACTTTTACTTGGGAAAATGAGGCTCCAGATGGTTCATTGGATAGATAAAATCATGGAGAATATTTGTGAAGTGGTTGTGTAATCAGATTTGATCATTTAGTGAGCCTAAAATTTAGAAAATGATCAATCTCTAATATTTTAAACCAAATTAATTTTATGAGTTTACTTTTCTACAATTTTCATTTGCTCATAACCTCTGTTGAATACAGATCCATTTTCTCTATGTTCTCCTTGACCAATCCGATCTTTAGAGGGATCAATGGAAAGCTCATATTTCCTTTTATTTATTTAAGTTTTGATTGGAAGATATTTTTTTAATTTATTTATATTTTTATTTTTATTTATTTATTTATTTATTATTTTTATTTTTTTTCGGATCTGATATCTTTATTTTAATTAAATTTGATTGGTTTTGACATGAAATACTGAAGAGATGAAGAAAAGAAAATTTCAATAAATAGGATTGCTCCAGCAATAGAAGAAAATGAATTTAGACCAATGAAAATTGTTGGAGCAGAATTACTCTTCAACATCTCTCATATTTATAATTCTTTTTTGTAAATTATAAATAGTGGTTTGTAGAATAAGCAAAGGGCTTATCTTCTCTGCAATTCTAGAATTCTTAAAAACACTACTGTAATACGAATTTAGAACTGCAGGTAGAGAGGATCAATTTCAGATCTAGGGGATTATTGAGGATTTTTCTTTTTCATTCTGAATTATGTATGGAGAGTAGAGCTTGCACTATTGCAACTCTTGTTTTAACAACAAAATTTTAAGTACTTTAAAAGACTGTTGTAGATAAGAGCCAACTAGAGAAATAATTTCAATAATTTGGTATTTAAAATACTATTTATTTTTATACTGGTTTCATTTTATAATAGTAGAAAGGTGTTGTTTTTCATATTTGTGCACTATTGTCGATGTGAGTAATTTGCCTCAATATTATGTTAATTTGCCTCAATATTATGTTCTTATTTATCTCCGCTCTTATGTGCTGAACTTTGATTTCTCAGTAACTATTTACTCAGAAATTGGTCATTTAATTGTGATTTAACAAAAATAATATTTTGTGAAATATTTCCTTATATTGATGATGATGTTAGTGGTGGTAGTGGCTAACTTACACTGAGACCAAATTGGTCTATCAGACCTATAATTTCTTTATTCTTAATTGTCTGGCTTCTCATCATTCTTGGCGAGATTGGTGCTGTAGATTTCTTTTTTTCTCTACAGTCTTCCAACTTCGTTTATCTTGCATCTCCTTCATCTCTCCTGGTTCTTGGGACATTGGTGTCCTAGCTTCACGATCGGTTGTATTTGTCCTTTTGAAGATAATCGGAGAAGAAGTTTGGTCTAGTAGATCTGCTTTTCTTTAAATGAAGATTTATTTTGTGCAGTAGTAGAATCCTCATAACTGTTGATGCTTGAGGGGTTTTCGAGTTCACTTTTTTGCTGTTAGGCAGGGTTTCCCCTCTGCTTGTCTTGAGATTTATTTATTTCTTGCTCGATTTCTTGTGATTTAGAGTTTTCTGGAGAGTATTATTCCTTGATGATAATGTAATGTTCTTTTTGTGCTCCATCCCACCATGTAGATCTCTGGTGATCCTTTCTAGAAAAAATTTTCTGGGAGGATTTTGGGCAATTTTTGGCTAGATGGTCTATCTCAAAGTACGATCGACATCTAAAGAGGACACTTTCATAATTGACTTTCTTCTTCCACACATAGTCTTTAATTATTAGGTTTATTTTAGCTAGGAATCCAACATTGAACTCAATTTCCACATAGACGCATGCATAGGTGGTCCTGGCATATTCCTCTATTTCTGGGAACCTACAGTAAAATTTCCCAATTGTATTTCCAATGGCTTTTAAAGAGGAGAAATTCTAGAGATGCAAGGGTAGGTTTGGAAATCTCACCTAAACTGGTGCTAAGGTTATGACTGTTGTTGAGGGATCGAATGATGGGTTCCATAGCTTCATGAATAGGCCTGCGTTTTTCCAAAACCAAGGGTCAAAATCTAGAATACATTGCCTACTTTTAGGGTTTTCAAAATCTACTATAAAGAAATCCCTAACACAAGGATAGATATTAATTTCATAAAAAATGACGTGCTTCCATACCTCCAAGATACCACTATGGAGAGCTGTGAGCTGCGGCCAAAAACCATTGAATCAACAGATTAGGGAAATTTTAGAAAACTTCCAAGACTCATCGAGTGAGGCTTGGACAACTTGGACAATGGGAGTTAGGGCTTCACTGACGATATGGGAAAGAGCTTCCCCCCAGAGGCAGACGAAACTGAGCCAACAACTATCTTCGCGATGCTGGGAGCCATCTAGATCAGGGCTGATCGATGATTCTCAAGCTTATGTATGCCCTACAGAAAAAAGAAAAAGCCTCACTAGCTACAGATCTAAAATTTTACTCTATTACAGGGCTGTCCGAGAGTCCAAATAAAATCTAAAATTTTACTCTCTTACTTTATTGTTTAGTCATTCGAGTTAGTGATTTAATCATCATCATCATCATTTTGAGAACTACTTTCTAA
Source organism: Pinus taeda (assembly GCA_000404065.3). Lineage (NCBI taxonomy): Eukaryota > Viridiplantae > Streptophyta > Pinopsida > Pinales > Pinaceae > Pinus > Pinus taeda. Next base: position 18,113 of record APFE031565890.1, read on the forward strand.
ATGTTGTTGATTAATTATCTCAGTTAATAAATCTTTGAACATAATGTGTTTTGGTACTCATAATATGAGTCAATTGGACTACTTTGTTAGCTTGATATTAATTATAAGCGAGAGATATTTAATTCCCAATCATTTAAATATTTTTTTCTCGGTTGGCTCAAATCTATATTTTCCTAATCAAGATAGGATTAGGATATTTTTCCTTTTACTTGCATTCTAGGATTAATTATCATTTAGATATAATTATACATTTCTAAAAGTTCTATTATCAAAGAGACAAAATTTAGATGTGTCTTGGCTTAGCCCTAGATTAGCTTAAGGATCACTTTCTTGTTTGATCAACAAGAGGGCTCATCTAATGTCTCTTCTCTATTGGTAGGTGAAAGTCATACTTTAAGTGAGGGGAGATAGAGAGTAGGGAATTGAGCCTAGTTGAACGAGTGAGAAGCACCATCTCAATGGAAAAGGAGTTGCTCTAAGTTCCCTACTAGGTGGTTTCCCTTGTAATGTTGTAGGTAGAGATTTCTGAGCCTTCAACATTAGGGACACAAAACCTTTAGGCATAGTGTACATTTTCATTATATTAGATGTTTCATTCAAAGCCTTATCATGCTCATCCTCTTTTGTGGAAACATCTTTCCATGTTTGCATTAGCCATAAAATGCAATATCTGTTGGTCATTATTTAAAACACAAAATAGTGAATTTGTTAAAGTAAAAATGGTTTATATGTAATTTCAATAGAAAAACCATTTTTTAATGGTGATATCCTAGCGGCTATATTTTCTAATGCATTTGTTGCGACATTATATAAGGCTAGGAACAAAAATAATATTAAAATCCTTAATGTAATTAATTAAATGCCATACCTCTTGTTGGTGGTTTTTAATCTTTGGTGAAACACAGTGCATAATATCTCGTACGTAACAAGTGACTACCTATGAGTCACCAATTACCTTCAGAATATCTACCCTTGGGTCAATGGATTTCTTCAATCCAAGTGTGAGTGCTTCATATTTGGTAGTATTATTGGTACACTCAAACTCCAAATGACATGAAATGATTATTACATGGGTTTATAAGTATGCAACTAATCTAGAGCCATCTTGATTCTTTGAACCATCGAAATATAAAGTCCAAATATTGTTAGCTACTAAATTGCTTCCTATACTATTAGTATTACTATGTACATATATATTACATGATTTATTTACACTAGCTGGAGAGCAAGGAAGCAACTCCAACTATGTATCTAGTGGGATGAGTGATGGTTGTGCTTGATAATATCCATGGTCAGTTTCAAGGAAACAATTTCCAAAAACTAGATCAACAAAGGAAACAAGTTCATAGTGACCCTCAAGTGGTGCTACAACATGCTTCATGTATGGTTCACTTTCTACTCGAATCTAGTTATTCCTTCCCTTGTATGGAAGCCATACATGTGACTAGTCTGTAGCAAAAATTATCCCTATGGCTTACTAGACCAGTCTCTGCTCATGGGTATGCCATAGGCTTTAGGCGAACTCATTGATTAGATGATAATCGAATAAGAACGTTCTTGAGTTCGCCAATAGCTTGGAGTGGAGACTTATCGGGCTGAATGATTTGTGAATTGGTTTTGTCTCATTTAGCATTTATTTTCTTAGCAACAGATAATGCCATTACATTCATAGATGCACCAGAATCGACTAAATAATTATGGACATTGTAATTGAAAATTTCAACCTTTAATAAAAATGGAGGGAAAATATTGTTAGCTTCTAATGTTACAACATTAACTACATATTCGAGGGAACCAAAAGACTTACTGGACACCTTATGAGAGGTAGAATCTTTGTCACTTGGTGAAGGTTGTGAAAAGGCTTGGACTAGTAGTTCAAGTTTCCCTCCTATCTTTGCGAGCTCAAAGATGGAAATAATGGCTGAAGCTCCCTTCAAATCTTGAACTATGTGATACTCAATTGTCTCACCATTAGCAGGCCATGCTGGAGTGTGAGAGGAGTGGATTTGTTTGACAATTCTAGAGTGATGGACTTAGTTTTGTTGTTGGAGGGAGTGTTTTTGGATACGGTTGTATTGTAAGACATTCTCTATGCATTCTAAGAAGGAATTGTGGATGGTGAGATCCTTTTTAGAAATTGTTCCTTAAATCTCTGTCTCATCACCTCCCATTAAAAAAAAATGCCGTTAGGTCCTTAAACTATCTCAACTATTTTTCTTCTAACAAGGGGCTGCTTCACTTTGTGGTTGTGCTTCAAAGCTTTTCTTATGAGCATTAAAGGAGACAATCAAAAGAATTCATTGTATGTCCAATACCCATACTTTCTTTAGCCACTATAGGTTCTTCGTTTTCTTCTGTTTGTTCTGACGTCTCATCTTTTAATAAGGAATCCACAATGTGTGCAACTAGAGCACTCATGTTGTGGTTCCACTATTGGCATGTATTTTATCAATGAGATTCCTCACTGAAAGATAAATAGTTGTCCATATGTGTAACTTATATATTCAACACAACATTTGAACTCTGCACAATCATGGTAAGATGATTATTGTTGTTATTTTACCATGATTATTGTTATTATTATTATTTCTTGAGAATAAGAAGGATTTAGGAGGCTTACTACTACTAGTATAAGTCTAGCTTCACCTTGTCTTTAACTCTGAAATTTCATTAGTAAGTGCTTTTATTGTGATCGTCAAGCTTTCAATATATCGCGAGTCCTTATCTTTAGCATTAATCTCATACCAATTTTAATCCAATATAACAAGAGATTAAGATGATGAATCTTAAAAACTATGAAGCCGGGACATTATTTGTGGTTTGTTTAAATTATTGGCACATTTGAAGCAATGAAACATAAACTGATGAGATGGGGAAAATAACATTATGCGTAGCTATAACATGATTTCCTCAAATGGCTTCCATGCCTGAAGTAAGTATATATATATATATATTTTGAATCGTCGATATATGTAGGTCCATGTTTAATTTTGAATAAGCAGACTATGTAATAAAATCCGTGGAGTTATTGCAAAGTTTTTGTCACTCATTTCTACGACGAAATAATCTTTCTTTCCTTATTGTGAGCGTAACCTAGTGGAATATTGAATAGATAACAAATGAGCAAACTACCACAACCTTAGGGATTGAATTGAGCAAATCTAAAATTAATTGGTCTGTCATAACCAAAATCTCCTTTCATTCACTACAACTATTTAATGGTAACATACAGGTAACTTGCTGTTTATCTGGAGTATGACCATGATTCTTGCTACGATAATCATTCTCATAGCCTATTTAAAACTTCAAATCATATCTCAGATCTGATGTTAATGAACAAAAATCTCGCCATTCATTCCAACCTCCTCTTCAAGCTTTGAGGGTTGTGACCATATGCATCATCACATGGATGCAGATTTTTCTTTTTTCAATTATCCCTGGTGAATTTTGGTTAAAATTATAGAATTGGAGTATTCTTTAATATCAATTTTTTTATTGCTTCATTCTATATTCGTTGATATAGGTGTGAAAGATGCATATGACCCGAAGCAGACACGCCCTATTTGAAGAAATCGTTATAATCGAACTAATGAAAATATTCAAGCACCATACCTAAAATTCTCTGGCTAACATAGAATCAAAGACACATATCTTTATGGAAGTGGAAAATGATCTAATTAATAGTCTTTGGAGAAATCAATGGGATTTCGAAATTAACTCAGAATAATGTTCTCTGTTTGTGAAACTCCCATTTAAATGTCATGTATGATTATAAAACAGGGATGAATCTATAGAAAATGGGAGGGGAGCGCTCTCAAAGAGCCGAGGTTGTAAGATGCAACATACAGGGAAAGGGATATCAAAAAGTGATGTTGGAATGCTTTTTTCATGATTATGGAACCTATATTCTCCTTTTGAAAATATATCAATGCGATTTGATTATGTTGGTGCATGTTCAATTGAGTTATTTTTAGTGGTCATATTATTATCATTTCTCTTTATTCCTTTTGTTGTTTTATTATAGAAAGTATGAGGATAATTCACTAAATTTGAGTGACTTGGATCCAGGGAATGATATCTATTTTTATGCATTACTTTTCAGTAGTATTAGTTTAATTTCCTGCATCTGAATTAGATCGTGTAAATCCTCTGATGACTTGTGTCTTGAGGGTAACACAGATTTAGACACTGATGATTCTGATCTCTGTGATTTGATTCTAGAAGGTCGGGTTCATGAGAATGTCACCATTCTGTGAATTGGATTGATACATATGTTATGCTAGTTTCTATCAGGTTATTATCATCTGACTTTTGTTTATTGATTTCACTCATAAATAAATGATTAAATTATCATTCAATAGAAATTGATGCAGTCATCTTTTTCTTTTAATAATCTGTCTCAAATGAGAATTGATTATGTAATATATGTAGTTATGATTCTGGTGACTTTTGAAATCAATAGTGTTTGACCTCTCCTAGTTTGAGAGAGCTGAAGTTTACTTTTAGGTAACTTGAGAATTATTTTTTTAGTTTAATTTATAATTGCATTTATAAATTAAATATTACTTTTCATATAAGAACCTTTTATTTTCCATTATAAAATATATATACATTTCACACACCAGTTATAATATGCTATGGTATTTGCTTCATGTATTATAGTCTTGTACATTTTTTGTATTATAACATCTTGTTTTACTTTTTTATAACATAATTTTGTAGCAAATTGTTGTAGATATTTTAATCCACCATTATAATTCTTAATTGATAATAATATTAGTTAAACATACATTAATCTTAGGTTAGCTTTATATTAACCATAGTTAGTTAGGATTAGTTTTCCCCTAGTTTCTTCTTCGCAAGAAGAGGAATTCAAAGGCTATGGAGCCATAAAACCCATTGAGGGTGACCAGACCAAATAGCTTGGTCTATTTAAAAAGCTCTAGTTTGGGTCACTCTCCCTCATTGATTAGGGTTCATGAAAGCCACATGAACACTATCATGATGAAGAGGTTGGGGTGATAGAGTTTGCTAAGTCTATGGATGGGAGGAAGATTGTTGTATATATAATTTTATCCAAAAGTGTCAAGAAGCCTCATATGCAAATATTTTTTTTTTTTTAATTATTTACAAATAGTTTGTAATGTTAAAATTATTTAGTTATTTGGATTGCTATATTGGATTAAATGAGAGTTAAGGATCATTTCCATTGAGAACTCAAACTAGTTTTAGGTCAATAGAAAATACCTCTCCATTACATAAATGATTAGATGATATATTGGCTATTCTACTTATGCAATTCTAAAGGAAAAATATTTTATTTGGAAAGAACTGATTATTTGTAGGTTTCTCCGGAAATGAAAGAGAGAACAATACATATTTGAATACAAAATATTTATTTTGTGAGCATAGTAAATATTATATTTGAGTTATTTGAAAAAGAAAGTGTGTATGTGCATGTTTTACATATTTATGTAAGGAAAAAAGTAAATCCTTTGAGATATACATTAGAAAAGTAGAAAAATATAAATACTATAATATTATTTTCAAATATCATAAAATTTAATATTGATAAGAACATTAAAAAAAAATATGTGAAATTATATATATATTAAAAATTATATCCAACACCTCCTTATTAAAGAAAACTCAAGGTACATTGTTTTTAATATATAATCATGTCCCTACTTAATATAATTTAAAAAAATATTACAACAAGCTCAAAAAGTGGAAGTCGAAGCCACAAGAAAACAAGAAGATACAAATACTTCTTTTTTAAATGAAATACAAATACTTAGTGGACTTATTACCAAAGAAAGGTGCAAAGGATATGTTTCAAATTAAAAGCTACGGGTTTCAATATTCTTATAGATATATGATATGATTTGATAATGTTAAAGTAGGGAGACTCTATAGGAGAGAAAATATCATTGATATATAAAGAAGCAACTAAATAAAATATTATGCATAGGTAAAGAATTAAAAATAGGATACTTTTGACATTATGCTGAAGGTGGAGCAACTAAATAAATAGTCAACAAAGGCTATAGTTTTTAAGGGCATAGTGTAGCATAAACATGAAATTTTTCATAAAATTTGTCTGTCAATCACATAATTATCTGTTTGTCAAGATGCAAGAAGTGTGTGTTATATATACAGAAGACCATATTGTAAATACCCTAACTACATCTAATTTTGGAAGAAGATAACAATAACACCTTAATAGTTGTAGTATCCTAGAAGAAGATAACAATAACACCTTAATAGTTGTAGTATCCTAGCTAGATATACTTAATAGATAAAAATAATTAGAAGAAAAACCATTTTGTTTATCTAAATAACAAAATGAGAATTAATAAAATTAGAACTTTAAACCATAAAATCCATAATGCATTAGGAGAATACTTGATACCATAGTTGATACCATAGTGAATGTAGTGTACTGGGTCCATGGGACTGGAACTAACCACATGGACCAAGTTTATAGAAAAAAGATAGTTTTTCTAAAAATAAAATATAGTTAGAAGCTTCGACATTAAATAGGTGAATGTTTAAGTTCTCAGAGCTAGGAAACTAGGTTCTAAACCCATGATAATAGACGTTGAAATATATAAACTCCATTCTTCTCAAAAGTCTAATTCAGAGCGACTACATAGGTCCTCTCCAACATTGGTTCGTGAACCATATTATACAGTGAGTGATGAATACCTGCTGTGTAAATTCCTTATAACTTATTACGTATCGAGAGTAACATTTCCAATGAAGATGATACCATTACTTGCAAACCACAATGTAACAAATCAAATTAAAAAGCAATGCCCTATATCTAATATATTTTATATATATACAACATAGGATATAAATGGAATTATTCAACCAAATTTTACCCAGAAGGAATAAAACGAGAAGTTCTAGTCACATCGACTTGAGGGAATTTCTTTGTGGAAACTTTGCAAATAAGGGAATCATGTGAAATAAGTATTAAATGCATTGTGTATGGAAGTCATTATAAAATTATATGGAATCGCATGACCAATATATTTCTTGATATGAATCACCCTACAAATTCTTTTCAACTCAATTTGTCGTTACTCCTAATTCATTTGTAAGGATGATGACTTCCATTGAGAATTTAGTAGTTGTTTAATTCTAGAATGCCATCCTGCCCTTGGGGAATGGTATTGGAATTGAGTTCCAACTCTACGTCCCTATGCCAGATGGTATCCTAGAAGGAAATGATTGGTTCTATAACAATATTACCTAGAACAAAAATGAAAATACATTATAGCAGAGCGACTCTTTGCACGAAAACCAAGATATAAACATTTTTCCCATCTCAACTAAAAATGAAGGATAAGATATAAAATAAATTTGGTACATTAGTTAATTTTAAGATTGATATGAATCTATATCAATGGTGGAACCCTAGTTAAACATCAAATATAATCAATAACTAAAGTAAATGATATTACAAATTGTCAGCGACGCAATCATGAGATCAATGCCGTACTAATAAGGTCCGTTAAATGTTTTTAAACGAATTAGTGGACTTTATTAACAAAGAAAACGTGCAGAGGATATGTATCAAATTAAAAGATATGGTTTCATATTCTTATAGAATATGATATGATTTGATAAAGTCGAGTAGGGAAACTCTATAGGAGAGAAAATATCATTCATATATAAAGAATTAAAAATAGGATCCTTTTGATATTATGTTCAAGGTGGAGCAACGAAATAAATATACAACAAACACTATATTTTTTTGTGCATAGTGTAGCATAAACATGAAATTCTTCATAAAATTTGTCAATCGCATAGTCAATGGCAAAATCTTTTTTAAAGAGGCAAGAAGTGTGTTCTCTATATACACAGAAGACCATATTGTAGATACCCTAAATACATCTAATGAGCATAACAATAACACCTTAGTAGTTTTAGTATCTAAGCTAAATATACTTAATGGATAAAAATAATCAGAAGATAAACCTATTTGTTTAATCAAATAACAAAACTAGAATCAAGAAAATTAGAACTTTAAACCATAAAACTTCATAATATATTAGGAGCATACTTATACCATAGTGAATGTAGTGTAGTGGTCCATGGGACTGGAAATAACCACAGTGAATGTAGTGTAGTGGTCCATCGGACTGGAAATAACCACATGGAGAAAGTTTTTCTTTAAAAAAAAAATATAGTTAGAATCTTCGATATTAAATAGGTGAATGTTTAAGTTTTCAGAACTAGGAAATTAGGTTGTAAACCCATGATAATAGACGTTGAAATATAAAAACTCTATTCTTCATGAAGAAAGTTTTTCCTTAGAAATAAAATATAGTTAGAATCTTCGATATTAAATAGATGAATGTTTATGTTCTAAACCCATAATAATAAATGTTGAAATATAAAAACTCCATTCTTCTCAGAGGTCTAATGCAGAGCGACTGCATTGGTACTCTCCAAGATTGAAACATATTATACAATGAGTGATGAATACTTGTTACGTGTAAATTCCTTATAACTTATTACATATCGAGAGTAACATTTCCAATTAGGATGATACCATTACTTGCCAGCCACAATGTAACAAATCAAATTAAAAGGCATTTCATTATATATATAATATATTTTATGTATAAACAACAGAGGATATAAATGGAAATATTCAACCAAATTTCAACCAGAAGGAATAAAACTAGAAGTTCTAGTCACATCGACTTTAGGGAATTTATTCGTGGAAACTTTGCAAACAAGGAAATCATGTGAGATAAGTATTAAATGCATTGCGTATGGAAATTTTTATAAAATAATATGGAATCACATGAACAATATATTTCTTGATATGAATAACCCTACAAATTCTTTTGAACTCAATTTGTGGTTACTCCTAATTCATTTGTAAGGATGTTGACTTCCTTTGAGAATTTAGTAGTTGTTTAATTCTAGAATTCCATCCTGCTCTCAGGGCATGGTATTGGAATTGAGCTGCAACTCTCCGTGCCCATGCCAGATGGTATCCTAGAAGGAAATGATTGTTTCTATAACAATATTACCCAGAACACAAATGAAAATACATTATAGCATAGCCACTCTTTGCTCGAAAACCAAGACATAAACATTTTCCCATGTCAACTAAAAATGAAGGATAAGATATAAAATAAATGTGGTACATTAATTAATTTTAAGATTCATATGAATGTATATCAATTGTGGAACCCTAGTTAAACATCAAATATAATCAATAACTAAAGTAAATGATATCACAAATTGTCAGCGTTGCGATCATGAGATCAATGCCGTACTAATTAAGGTCCGTTAAATGAAATACAAATACTTCTTTTTAAATGAAGTAGTGAACTTTATTACAGAGAAAAGGTGCGGAGGCTATGTATTAAATTAAAAGCTATGGTTTCATATTCTTATAGAATATGATATGATTTGATAAATTCGAGTAGGGAAACTCTATAGGAGAGAAAATATTGTTCATATATAAAGAATTAAAAATAGGATCCTTTTGATATTAAGATCAAAGTGGAGCAACGAAATAAATATACAACCAATATTATAGTTTATTAGGGATAGTGTAGCATAAATATGAATTTTTTCATCAAATTTGTCACTCACATAGTCAATGGCACAATTTTTTTTAAAGATGCAAAGAAGTGTGTGTTCTATATACCCAGAGGACCATATTCGAGATACCCTAACTACATCTAATTCTAAAAGAGGATAACAATAACACTTTAGTAGTTGTAGCATCTAAGGTAGATATACTTAATGGATAAAAATAATGAGAAAATAAACCTTTTTGTTTAATCAAATACCAAAACTAAATCAAGAAAATTGGAACTTTAAACCATAAAACTCCATAATACATGAGGAGCATACTTGATACCATAGTGAACATAGCGAGTGTAGTGTACTGGTCCATGGTACTGGAAATAACCCCATGCACCAAGTTTATAGAAAACAATAAAGTTTTTCTTTAAAAATAAAATATAGTTAGAAGCTTCGACATTAACTAGATGAATGTTTAAGTTCTCAAATCTAGGAAACTAGGTCCTAAACCCATGATAATAGAGGTTGAAATATATAAACTCCATTCTTCTCAGAGGACTAATTCAGAGCGATTGCATAGGTCCTCTCCAACATTGAACTATATTATACAATGAGTGATGAATACTTGTTATCTGTAAATTCCTTATATAACTTATTATGTATCGAGAGTAACATTTCCAATAAGGATGATACCATTACTTGCAAACCACAGTGTAACAAATCAAATTAAAAGTTATTTCATCATATATAATATATTTTATATATATACAACAGAGGATATAAATGGAAGTGTTTAACCAAATTTCACCCAGAAGGAATAAAACAAGAAGTTCTAGTCACATCGTCTTGAGGGAATTCCTTTATGGGAACTTTGCAAACAAGTGAATCATGTGAAACAAGTATTAAATGCATTTTGTATGGAAATTATTATAAAATAATATGGAATCACATGAACAATATATTTCTTTATATGAATCACCCTACAAATTCTTTTCAACTCAATTTTTGGTTTTTCCTCATTGACTTGTAAGGATGTTGACTTCCTTTGAGAATTTAGTAGTTGTTTAATTCTAGAATGCCATCATGCCCTTGGCCATGGTATTGGAATTGAGTTCCAACTCCACGTGCCCATGCCAGATGGTATCCTAGAAGGAAATCATTGGTTATATAACAATATTACCCAAAACACAAATGGAAATACATTATAGCAGAGCGAAGATCCTCTTTGCTCGAAAACCAAGACATAAGCATTTTCCCATGTGAACTAAAAATGAAGGATAAGATATAAAATAAATTTGGTACATTAATTAATTTTAAGATTGATATGAGTCTATATCAATGGTGGAACCCTCGTTAAACATCAAATATAATCAATAACTAAAATAAATGATATTACAGATTGCCATCGTTGCGATCATCAGATCGATGCTCATTAAGGTTCGTTAATGTTCATTTCACATGATATATATCACCCACGTAATCCAAATTAGGATGAGATAGATCCAGATGTCTGATGAGGTAATTACCCTAGTAGAACAAGTCACATTAAATTATGGTAGGTGATATATCACCACTGTCGAGTTTCAATTAAAAACCTTATGTGCCATTTCTAAGAGACTCCAAATATGTGTTTGGTAAGTGGGAGTGATAACATACACATTAAATTCACATCAATACCAATGTACCATTGTATGAGTTGTATGTATATAGAGCATATGCTATCATCAAATTGAAAATTAAAAAGAGGTTTATTAAATGAGGTTTTGACATACCAATTTTAATTGGTAATTTGGACCTTCATAATGTTAATATGATGAAGCTGAAAGAGAAGGTGATAGGGTTAAGCTCGAGGCTTGTCAATTCGAGGGTTATTTCATATAATTTAGAAATGTTATTAAGTGTTGTGTTAAAGAAAGTTTTTGTTAAGGGATTGTCAAGTGAAATAAATAGGAAGGAAGCAACCACCCTTGTTACCAAAATGTTAATAATTTTTTTTGTATATCCATGTGAGGGTTATTTCATATAATTTAGAAATGTTATTAAGTGTTGTGTTAAAGAAAGTTTTTGTTAAGGGATTGTCAAGTGAAATAAATAGGAAGGAAGCAACCACCCTTGTTACCAAAATGTTAATAATTTTTTTTTGTATATCCATGTAATTATTGGAGGAAGAAGGCTAAGAATTAATGCTTCAATCCTCTCAGAGATGTGGAAATTTTGCACAACGTAAACTAAATATGATATTTATAAGTTAAATATGATATTTAATGTCTTTATAAAACAGAAGTCAGATTTTAATATTTAAAATTATGATGAATGATTTTATAGAATCTCTAATTTTATTGTTGTGTTTGTATTTAAAATAAAATTGGAAATTTGGCACATATGACAGGTGGTATCAGAGCATAGTTACAACTTTAAGAATTATATGGGCTTGACATGCACAAAAATATTAAACCATTTATTTATTTATTTTGTGATTGCACAATAACTTAGAAGATTATAGAAGAAAAAATGCAACAAATATTAGCTAATGAATTTTAGAAGAATATAGTATTCCTTGAGAATTCCCTAAAATAATACCCAAAAGCCTTTACGTAGAATTGGGAAATAAGAGAAATCAGGATGTATCATCATAAGTATTGGCTATAATGGAAAGTTTAGAAGGAGACATAGAGAGTACACAAGCTACTTAGAAATTCTATCAAGCTAGGACTAAACAAGAAGATATTAATGAAATATTATTGAGTTTATAACATAGAGGAAACATAAAAATGAGGGTCAAACTACTAGTAATGTGCAAAGAGGATCATCGAAAGAAGAAAATGCTAAAAGAAAACAACTAAACATTCTTATGAAAACATTGAGACTAATGATCACAATCATAGGAATAAATTTATGTTTTCTAAAAGTATTAAATATAAAGAACATGCCCCAAAATGGAAACAAGGAAAATATTCAAATCCGTGGAGAGTTTAAGAAGATTCAACCCCCCATGTTTGATGGAGAGTCAAAAAAAGGTGCAAAAGTGTGGCTTATTAGCATGAAGAACTACTTTTAGGTATATAATTATCTAGTGTATTGAGAGCCAAACTATCAACTTTTCAGTCAAGTAGAAAAGAACCATTATTGTGGCAAGAGACAAAGGCAATTCTTAAGATAAAAGGAAAATAAATAACTTGGTCAATGTTTAAAATGCCCTTTTGAAAAAAAATTATTTGAATGAACATTACCTTGATGAAAAATGCAAATAATTTCATGAGTTGAGATTAGGACAATTCACAATGAAATATTTGGTTATAAAATTTATAAATATTCAAAGTTATGTTCCAAATCTTGGAGAAGAGAAAGAAAAAATCCAATGTTTTTTTAGTTATATTCCTTAATCTTATAAAGATAATATTGAGTACTCTAATCCAAAAACTATGGATGAGGCTATTAGATAGGAAAAATTGACAAACTAAGAAAAGAGAAAAGTTGGAAGAAGAAGAAAAGGGATACAAACCATTTCCATTAAAAAATGCCATAAACATTTATGAAGGAAAAAACTATAGTAAGAGTATTAAATAGAAGGGAACGACTCTAAAGAACACAAGGCCAAATGTAAAGAAACAAGGAAAATTAGAGCATAAACTAATAGAGTGTTTTGGGTTCCAAGGACCCCGTTTTATAAGATATTTTCCATTTAATCCTAGCATAAAAAGGCAAGCAAGTTCATAATTTACAAGAAGTATCAATAGTTAATGAATTAGAAAGAGTCATTCCTCATATAAGTGCAACTTTAGAAGATAGACAAGATGATCATCGTTCAGCGATGGTAGAAATATAAGGTAAAGCCAAAGATAAAACGAGTTCCACTTTTGTAGATCAAGGTGCAAGTTTTAGTTATATATCGCCGAGTATAGTAGATTGTTGCAAGCTAAAGTCAATAAAATATGAGAAATCTTGGTTAGTACAGCTAGCAACAGGAACAAAGTAAAAGTTGATAGAAATTATTCCTTCTTGTTTGGTTAGAATGAATAGTATAGAAAATAAAATAGATTTAAACATTATACATTTACAATAATATGATGTTCTTATAGGTATGAACTAGCTTGAGTAGCATAGAGTAATTCTGAACTGTTTTGCAAAAACATTCAAGTGAATTGATGATAAAGGAAAACCTACAAAGGTAAAAGGAATAATTAAGGCTATATATGTTAGACAAATCTTAACCCTATAATTAAAAAGAAGTGTTAGGAAGGGATGTAGAATATATGTAGTTAAAATTATGGACACTTCTATAGAAAAACAAAAAATATCACTTAAATACTGTGTTGTAATAAATGAATTTGAGGATGTGTTTAGTGATGATATTAATCGTTCACCACCGAAAAGAGAAATAAAATCTACAATTTATTTGATACCACGAGTATCCCTTGTATCTAGAGCACCATATAGGATGAGTATTCTTAAACTAACCAAGTTAAAGATGAAATTTCAAGAACTGTTAGATAAGAAATACAATAGGACATGTGTTTCACCCTGGGAGCTTCAATTATATTTGATAATAGGAGGGATGGAACACTTAAATTGTGTACTGACTATCATCATTTAATCAAATTGACAATTAATAATAAATATCCACATCAAAGAATAGATGACTTGTTTGATCAAGTAAACGATTCTACAATATTTTCAAAAATAGAATTAAGATTTGGGTATCAAAAAATGAGAATAAAAGAAGAGGACATTCATAAGAATTCCTTTGGGACATAGTATGGACACTATGGGTTTGTTGTCCTACTTTTTTGGCTCCCTTGTGCACCAAAAAATTTCCCTTGTTTGATGAATAATGTTTTAAGAAGATAATTAGTCAAGTTTGTTCCTAAATTTATTGATGAGATACTAATATATTCAAAGAATAAAGAAGAACATGAACATCATCTTAGAATAGTTTTTGAAACTTTGATAGAACATCAACTGTATGCTAAATTTAGTGAGTGTGCATTTTATCAAGAAAAAATTCAGTATTTAGGTGATATAATTTCAAAAGAAGGGATATCAATAGACCTAGAAAAGAGAAAAGCTATCATGTGTTGGATTATACCTAAAGATGTGCATGAAACTAAGTCATTGATTGGAATTACTAGATATTACAGAAGATTTATTGAAGGATTCAAAAAGATTCCATATCCCATTTCTTTATAGAAGAAGGGAGTGAAATTTGAATGGAATCAAAGGTTACATAGTTTTGACAAACTAAAAACATGACTACTACAACTCCAATTTTGAAATTAGCTAACCCAAACAAAGATTTGGATGTCTATACAGATTCTTGTAAGGAAGGGTTAGGTGGAGTAATATTATAGGATAATTTAATGTTCTTTTATGAATCTGAGAAACTTAAAAAATATGAGAAAAACTACACAACTCATTATTATGAACTAGTAGCTATCATTGATGCATTAAAAATGTGGTGTCATTACCTAATGGGAAGGAAATTCCTGTTAATGATGGACAAAAAGGAAAAAAATTAGGGGCTGATATTTGTATATAGGATAATATTCCTTTATTTTTCCAAAAAAGATGTTTGCTAATTTATGTTTTTCCTAAAATTGGTTCTCCCAAATTTTATATGATAAAATTATTCCACCCTAAAAATTACCAAAATTTTAAAAAGTTTATCACCAATTTTTTTTTAAAACAATACAAAATCATTAGCAATTTGAATATTTTTATAAAGATATCACTAAGCATTTTTTATATTAGGGACTAGTAATATTCACTAAGGTTTCCATATTTTAAAATAAATTTCCATCCATAACATTTTCCCTATTTGACAACATATGTTTAAAATACTTATTTGAAAAACATAATTTAAATGCTAGACAAGTTATATGGTTGTATTTTATTAGTGAGTTTACTAAGCACATCCAAGGAAAAAAGAATATAATTGTAGATGAACTTAGTCAGAAAATACAAGTTGTCCACACTATCTCAATGAGTAAATATGAAACAAATCTATTAGGCAAGATCGAGTGTGTGTGTTTTTTTTTTTTGTAAATCAGCATTTCATATTAATTCATAGAATACATAGAGTAAAAAAGGTTCTACTCGTGTAGACTAAAGAGAGACACTCTTGCCCAATTACAATGCTTAACAACCACAAAATCTGTCAAAATGACCCCAAGGCACACCACGCAGGGTGGCACAGAGAAAGGTTGGGGCCAGCAAAATAGAGTGTCCATCCCAGCGTTTGGAAAACATAGATAAAGTAGACCATATGGTCCTCTGAGACAGACAAAGACAAAACTTGTAGAAGACCAGTGAACTTGAGAGACAGAGATACAACTAGGTGACCAATAAACATGCGAAACAGAAACAAAACAAGTGTTGAACATCAATAGCAAACTGAGACTGCCAAAACATGCCATTACAACTCGAGGATGACATAATCTTTGGTGGTGGTATCTGGGTTGGCTGAAGTAGTAGATTTACTGGGTAGAGATGGGCACTAAGATGAATGCTTCCCCTGGCTGGTTCCCATGGCCTCCTCTGCACCCTCCCCCACAACAAAGGAATCCTGGTGAATAGTGTGCCTTAGAAGACTGATCGACACACTCATCTTTTGGGAGAGATTGCCAACTTGCTGCACAAGAGTTCTGAGCTTGAAATCCAAGGCTTTCAGCATTGTCATGTGATCCGAGGATAAAACGGAGATGTCTTGATGAGCCTAATTAAGGTATTCCCCTTGCGTACTAATTTCCTTTGCTAACATAGTCTTCATGCGCCATATCTTCGCTTGAGTAAGAACAAATTGGGTTGCCCGAGTGGTAGCCGTTTTGGGTTCTTGGATCCATTCCATCTCCTTTTCCAACTCTTGTTCCTCTAGGTGCTCTTCCTCCTTTGCAACAATCACATCAAGTTCCTTAATTTTATGCTTTTCCTTAAAGGAAGTTATTGTTTCATAAGCCTCTCAAGCACTCTAAAGGTCTTTATTTGTTGAGGCATTCTGGATACCCTCGCGCACCATGCTTCTACAACAGAGAACAGAGATTCAAAACCTTTTGAAAACATAGTTGATACTATGTTGATGGCCATTGGAAAGCAGTGCATTACTCTTTCGATTGGAAGCTGTAGTTATAGAAGAGGGAAACCATGAACCACTTAAGGCTTCCCATCTCGTCGTCTTATGATCGCATGTCCATTAATAATAACTACTGCTCCATTTTCCACATTTTTGTTGATAAAACGAATCCTTATTATTAAGTTTTCCATGCTTGAACCAATTCGCTGAGTGCCAAGTGTCTTCTTTTGTGTTTTGATGCCAGCGGTGCCCATAATCTTTGTTCATTGTGCTCCTTGGTACTAGCCCTACATGCTTGTATATTGAATACCACTTTCTTTCTTCTACTCCCTTAGCCTGCCATCCACTTATCCTCACACCCCTTTGATTGGTTGGATTCATTCTCCACATATGGGGAAATTCTTTGAACCCCTTAGCCTCTTCATTCGTTAAATGATGTCCTGCCTCAAACGAAGAGTGCACCTATTTCATATCTTCGTGCATGTGATTTCCTACCAACAAGTGTCCAAGTTAGCTGAGGGATTATCAATTCCATAATTTGCCAAATGATCTGCCACTATATTCACCTTACATCTGACTGAATGAAGAATTAATCGATCCAGGCATGATAGGTGTTGTGCAATGATTTCTACTACCTTGGCAAGCCTCCAATGCCATGTCACTTTACTTGGTTTAGCTCTTGTATACATTCTTCTTGCTGCTGTAACTGCCAGTTGAGAGTCCCCTTCCACCACGGTGGCTCCAACTTTCAATCTTTTGAGAATTCTCAAACCTTTCTCAAGCGTTGCAAGTTCCATTTGTTATTATTCCCTTCACCTAGTGCTTGACTACAAATGTGCTGAATTTCACCTTTGCTATCCCTAAGAACACCTCCAATGCCTGCAGGTCTCGAATTTCCCGTGGAGGCTCCCTCAAAATTGAGTTTGAGGAAGCCTGTTGGCGAAGGAATCTAGGTATTCACATTGGTATTTAGCTCCTGTCGATGATTTGAAGAAGACGTCAAGGTTCGCATGTTAGTGTCAAAATCTTTCAGAATATGTAATTCTGAACTAGAGTTGTTTTTATCCTGTTCCGTTCTTCCTTTGGTGAGAATTGGTTGCTTGATATTTTGAAGAACTATGTCTTTTATGTGATTTGTGCCTCTTATTTTGTTTTGGAAAAATCACCAGTTTCTTTCTTTCTAAATTGTCCATGCTATGAACCCTGGTATAAGTTTCCATATGGTATTAATTAATTGGGTATTGGAGAAATTATCACTCCAATTCTCGATTATTTCTTTAATTGAATTCCTAACTCAATCCGTCCTTTGAAGAATGGTTTCCGCCCAATTCCATATACTGTCTGCCCAATCACAGGTATTGAGGAGGTGATTCAAGGTTTCCTCTTCAATTTCACACATGGGACATTGAGAAGGACCTAGGAATCCTTTTTTCTGAAGATTCTCCCACGTTAGCATTTTTCTATGCATTAGGAGCTAGAGGAATGTTTTGATCTTCAGCCATAGTTGGGCGTCCCAAACTTTGTTGTGCCATTTGACTTTTTCTTCATTCTCAGTGTCTTCTATGTGTGTTCTTGCTTCTGTAAGTGTGAAGTTGCCTCCTTCAAGCTTTCCCAAGCATAATTGGTCACTATCCACTACTTTCCTTATCCTTCTCTTGGCTAGTTATGTTCGCAAGTCCTTTAAACTATTGTTTTCTTCTATCAGAGGACCTGTCTTATTGAATAACCATGTTCTCCACACCTGGTAATTTTCATTAGGCTTCCAATATTGATTCATTTTGGTTCTTCCTAGCTCCTAGTTGCTTCTTTGGATATCTAAGAATTCAGGGCTTTCCAGCTTGGGGAGTTGTTGCCATGCATCTTCCCAGAAAAGGGTTGTTTTTCCATCTCGAATTTCCGAAAAACTTTGCTCCTAAATTATGTGTCGGTTATTTCTCAATAGGTTCCAAATTGGTGAGCCTTATAGAGTATCTTACATTCAGATTAAGTTCTGCAGTTTGTGATTTTGAGCGTGTATTTCTTTCCAATTTTTGGCACATGGTGATTTGGGTTCCTTCAGCCACCTCCACCATATTTTTGCTCCACAGGCATGGTTAACCATGAATGGGTCCTGCAGGTTTAGCCCTGCCAGATGCTTGGGTTTGCACAACTTATTCCATGCCATTAGCAACCATTTCTTCTTCTCTAAATTACCCGACCAGAGAAAATCTCGTTGGATGACCCTTATCTTCTGCGGAACTCCCTTGGGAGCTGGAAAAATGGAAAGCATGTATTGTGGAATGGCCTGGAGGACTGCTTTGGTTAAGACCAATCGGCCTATGAAGTTAAGGGCTATGTTGGTCCAATGATGAAATCTCTTTTCGAGGCTTGCTAAAATCTTTTCCTAGTGCGATTTTTGCTAGGGCTTGTCCATTAACGGAACTCCTAGGTATCTAGAGGGGAGGCTACTTCTTTTGAAGCCTAGGATGGTAGAAAGTTTTTTTTGAACAGCTAGGTGTGTATTAAGAAAGAAGATAGAGGATTTTGAGAGATTTAACTCCATACTTGAGGCCTTGCTGAAGAGATTGAGAATACTTTTGTATCCCAAAGCTTCTTTAAATGAGCGAGTGCCATGCAACATTATATCATCAACAAATTGTTGGTGTGTAGTTGCTGGAATTGAGGGCAGGGGCTGAAGTCCTTCAATAACTCCTTCCTATTTAGCCTTTCGGATTAGTTTGCTTAAACCTTCAATCAAAATCACGAAAAGGAAGGGGGATAAGGGATCTCCCTAACGTAGAGCCCCCAAAGGAGAGAACTGGGTAGTAGGGGCGCCATTAACCAGTATTGAAAATCTTGTGGATTTGACCAAAGCTAGAATCCAAACTATCCATTGTTCAGCAAAGCCAAAGGCTTTCGATATTGCTTCCAGATAGTGTCAGTTAACCTTATCATGTGCCTTTGATAGGTCTAGTTGCATCATCATACCTGCTCTCTTCTGCGTTTGAAGTGTGTGAATCATCTCTTGTGTTAATAAGATGTTGTCAAAAACTTGTCTCCCATCTACATAGCCTGATTGCTATTCCGAAATAATACCAGGAAGTATGGGTTTCATTCTATTGGCTATGATTTTAGAAATAATCTTGTACAGGACATTACATAGTGCAATTGGGCAAAACTTTGAGGGTGTGTTAGCTTCCTCTTCCTTTGGAATAAGGGCAAGGAAGGTAGAATTGAGGAACTTGAGGATTGAAGAGGAATTCCGAGATTCCTCCACTGCCTCCTAGACTTATGTCTTGACTATATCCCAACAAACTTTGTAAAAGTTGATGGTAAATCCATCAGGCCTGGGTGCTTTATCATTAGGAATTTCTTTTACGACCTCTTCCACCCCTTCTAGGGAAATTTCTCGAATTAAAGCTAAGTTTTGCTCCTCTGTAATTAGCTTGGGGATGGAGGATGTAAGTTCCTCAATGACCTCCTCTCTGTCAATCCCAAATTCTTGATCTATTATACTAAAATGTGTTGTAAGAAGGTTGGAGATCTCTTGATGTGTCTGTATCATGGTTCCCTGTTCATATTTAAGGCCTAGAATCTTGTTGGCCCCTCTGTGGTCAATGACAGATCTGTGGAAGAATTTTGTGTTTTGTTCTCCTTCCTTAAGCCATTGAACTCGAGATTTTTACTTCCAAAGTGTTTCCTCTTGTTGGAATTGTAGTTGCCAGTCCTGCATAAGCATCTTTTCCCTGTACATATTTTTTTGGTCTATGTTACCTTGAATCCATCCTTCATGAATATGTTCCAATTGCTCCTCTAGTTTCTTTTCTTCCTTGAATATATTCTCAAAGACTTCATGATTCCAGATTTTGATTTTGACTTTAATGTGTTTCAACTTACCGTGTAACCAATACATTTTGGTACCTTTAATACCCGATGGTTCTTTCCACCATTGTTCAATTTTCTCAATGAACTCAATATTAGTGAGCTAGAATTTTTTGAATCTGAAAGGTTTATTCCTAGGAGTGCCTTGGATTACTACAGTCAATGTGATCAACCAGTGGTCTGACCCTCCACTGGGAAGAATGTCCAATTCAATAATGATTCCTTCTAGCATTATGCTTTCTGTTACTAAAAATCTATCCAGACGACAGGCTATTTTCTTTTCACCTCCCCTTTTGTTGTTCCACATGAAAGCGCCACTTTTGGGGAAAACATCCACCGGATTGGCAGATTTAATGAAGTCTAGGAAAGCATCAAAGTCTCTGTTGAGTTTCCTTATATCTCCTCTCTTTTCCATGAGTGAGGTGATCATGTTGAAATCACCTCCAAAGAGCTCCTTAGCTTGGGGATATCTTAGCTTCAGGTTGAGCAAAGTTATTAGAAATAGAGGTTTCACCTCTCGCTTCTGGGGGCCATAGATATTAGTGCAAAGATAAGTCTCAGAGTTACCTACTACTTGGACTTCTATAGCTATGTAGGATCTGGCTGCCTGAGAGGAAAGGAGTTGGATTACTTGTGGATTCCACAAAATGATCAAGCCTCCCTCCCATCCATTGCTAGCTATCTCCAAGTATTCCATGCGTTTACCTAGTTTTTTGCTTATATTGACTACCATGCTACTTGGGCACTTAGTTTCCTGCAAAAACACTATGTCTGGTTGTTCCTTTTGGACCTTCTTCTTTAATAAACACTGTTTTTTTTTTAGCCCTCTAGTATTCCAAGAAAGAACTTTCATTTTAAACAGAGTTTAGGAGGTTAGTGAGAAATCCTCTAGGGCTTTAATCTTACCAGAATTTAAGAGAAGTTGTCCCAGTTCTTGTAATGCCTCATTGTTGGTCCTTCATCCTCTCCTTTTCCGATGCTTGGAATTGGTGGAGGTTTGATGCAATCCCTGTGTGCGGACCCCTAGCCCTTTATTTGTGCCGAAGCTCTTGCTTTGCAACTCCATCTCTTCTCTTTCCCACACTATGAATATGTCACTAATTCTCTTTACCTCCTCTTCCGATATGTGTTCCATTCCCTTCTTTTTCCAGTTCTCAACCGTGTTTGGTAGATCCATACCTTCTTGCTCTAGTATATTGCTTAATTCCATATCTCCGATCCAGACTTCACCGATAAACATCTCTGAGTCTTCCTCAACCCCCTCTATTGTTTCTTGAACCTGAAGAATGATACTCAAGGGGTTCACCTCCGGTTCTTTCATATCTGATACTATTGTAGATCTGCTTATTTTCGTGGTTTCTTGTTCTTTAATGTTGTCTTCTGATTCTGTTTCTGTTTCTAAAACTTCAAAAGAATTTCTCATATTGCCTTGTGAAGTGCTTGCCTTGGTTTGGCATTTTCTATTTTCTCTCTATTTAGCTTTCAGTCTGCTGAAGGTTTCCTTCTTCTTCTCTCCATTGCTTTCCTTTTTTTCCCCTACTGCCTTGTTCAGTGGGAATTCTTTGATTAAATGACCATTCCCATGACATTTTCTACACCAGAATGAGATTTGATCATAGTCTATGACTTGGAAGTAATCCTCGTCTCTATATTCCAGCCATAGGCCCACATGCAAAGCTCTCGACACATCCATCTCCATGCAAATTCTCGCACAAGAGGTATACCTTTTTTGTAATGTTGCTTCTGGGGATTTAATGAAGGTCCCTAGCTTGTTACCTATTCGTTCTAGAGTTGCATGTCTCCAATAATCAACCGGAAGGGAAAAATGTGTATCCAAACTGGTACCTGCTTGAAGGTTTTCTTTTCTAGTATGAAGTTGGCTTTCCATGGCCTTATGTAAAGACCAGCGGAGGTAAAGAAATACGGCCCTCCATTGAATATCCAATCCTTGTCTTCCAGATTGGAGAAGACAACAGTAAAGAAACGCTTAGCTCCTAAGTGCAATCTTACATCACCTCTAGGTTTCCATTGTTGCTTTATCCACTGGCACAGTGCTCGTTCTGTTGGCCAGAACCCCATGAACCTACAGATCACTGCATGTTCAACCATGTGATCTCAGTATGACTAAATCTCCAGATCAAAAATCACAACCCTCAGGGTTTCTGCGGCTTTGGGCTTGCACGGATCCTAGTTCTTTTTTCTATTGCATGTTGATGTTGTTCCCCCCTATTCCTCTTTATCCTGATTTACAACCTCTTCCTTTGCTCTTGCCTGCTCCTTCTCTGGTTTGTTTCTTTCATAAAACTATCCTTGGGTTGGATTCTTGCTGTCTCTATATTATGTACTTTTTATTTCATCCTTTTCCTTCAGTTTTTTAGTATTTTTAACTTCATTGCTCCTCTTCCCCTTGTTGGTTGGATTCTCCTAATATGACTTCTCATACCGTGTTATCTGCACCCCATCTTGTGCTATCTTCTTGTTCATCATTATTTGTTTGTATGATGGGGTCCCAGTGGACCCCATGTTTTCCATCTGTTGGGTCAGTGTTTGCCCCCTTCTATGGAGCTCTGCCACTCTGGCCCTATTCTTCTCCATAGTTAGTACCTCGGTTGCTATAGAATCTGTGAGCTTCAAACCATTGTTTCCACCAGAGCTCCCGTGACAATTCATTTTCCCACCTTTGGGAACAATGGCAAGATCGAATGTGTTAGTGAAAAGGATATATATGATTTAAAGTTAGTTGAAGAATATAAAACTAGATGTGACGAAAAAACAGACACTAACTTTAGTTTGAATGAAGATGAGATATTTTTGTACAAAGATAGATTATATGTTCCAAATTATGATGAGTTAAAGAACCTAGTGATGGATGAGTTTCATACAAGACCCTATGTGTATCAAAAAATGATTACAACACTTAAAAATGAATAATATTGACACAAATTAAAAAATGAAGTGGTTGAATATTTGAGTAGGTGTCTTGAATTCCAAAAAGTTAAGGCTATACACCAGCATCTTGCTAGATTATTGCATCAAATACCCATTCGTAAATCGAAATGAGAAGTGATAAATATAGATTTTATAACTGGACTACCTAAAACCAGGAAACAACATGATGCAATTATGGTGGTTCTTGATAAGCTCAATAAAAAAACGCATTTCATTCCTGTAAAATTAACTTTTAAATCCTAGATGATATGTTTATGAAAAAGATATTTGGGTTGCATGGGGTTCCAAAGACTCTTATTTCATATTGTTTTGCAAAGCTTAATATATGAAAATTGTGGAAATCTCTATTTGTTGGTTTAGAGATTCAACTTATTTTTAGCACTACTTATCATCCCCAAACTAACCATGAGAATAAAAGAACCAATTAAATACTTGAGGATGTCTACTGAATGTATGTGATGAACAATCCTACTAAGCGGGAAGATTATATCCATCTGGTATAATGTGCTTATAATAATGGTGACAAAGCCTGACTAAAGATGAGCTCTTTTGAAGTGTTGTATGGTAGAATGTGAAACATTCCAAGAAGGTGGGATGATTCTATAGATCAAATTATTTCACGTCCATATATGTTAAAGGAAATGGAAGTTATGTTTACTCAATTAAACATTATTTGAAAATATCATAGGATCATCATAAGAGTTATCCAAACTTGAAGAGAAGAGACAAGGAATTGGTTGTATGGGACCATGTCTTTATAAAGGTTAAACCTAAGATAAGTACATTGAGAGTAGGAGGATGTACCAAGTTGGCTCCAAGAAATTATGGGAATTTTGAGGTGCTTGCTTGAATAGGCCTTGTATCCTATCAACTTACCCTTCCACCTAACATAAAAGTACATAATACATTTCAATTTTTATTAATAAAGAAATATGTACATAATCTAACTCATGTAATCTATTAGAATGTAATATAGGTTGAAACAGAAGGGGAGTTCCAGGCCAAACCTTTATGCATACTAAAACATAAAAGAATGATGTTGTAGAATCAAGTCATTGCTCAGGTTAAAGTGCAATGGATGTATTTTAGTCCTAAGGTGGTTACCTAGGAAATGGAAGAGAATATGAGGCAAGCTTATCCATTCTTATTTAAATACCAAATTGTGAAAAAAAGGAAGCTTTAATACTCATGACAATGTTATTTTAAGTGGGGAGAAATATAATATCCCCTATTTATTACTTTTGATTAAATTTTGTGGTGATTAAATTTGAGATAATTTTCACTTAGAAGTAAAGGAAAAAGAAAAATATATCATCATTTATAATTATGAAAAGATATCATGAGTGTTTATTTTAAATATTTTATGTTAATAATAATTAAATTCTGGAGAGAATTCTATATGCAATCATGTGTGAAGCTAAAAAAAAAATTAATAACATTTCTTAATTTTTTTTTTTAGTAAATTCCCAAAGAGTGTCGTAAGAAAAAATGAGCCATATCTTGTGGGCAGTTTATTGTTTTCCCAAATTGGTGTGTGCGGGAGACAACTCTCCCCAGTTTTTGTGATGCAGGAGCATCCAGCTCACCATGACCGAGTGAAGTCTCGACCAGGCGAAGGACAACGAATTTACTTTTACGAGTTTTTTTCTTATATGATGGTCAACAGGAAATTAGGTAGGATTATTATTTTATTTACTCACTTAGTTAAAAACGGTTATACAGTTAGGATCTGGTGTTATCTTTTGTTAGCAAATTTGGGTTATCTTTTTGTTTTAGCAGAAAAAAGAAAAGACATATGTACTGAAAGACAAACCTTGCCATACCATAAAGCAACTAATTGATAACCATGTAACTGACAAAGAACTCAACTGTAAAACAAGAATACAATTTCATTAACTGAAAACAGAGTAGCTATAAATGTTAGGGAACAAGACACAAGAGGGGTTCAGTTGGAAACCACTCACACTCTAATAAAAAGAAAACATTAACAGAAGAATTTCAAGCAGTTGTCCATCTATATGTTATTTCCAATTGTTAAGATATCTGACTAAAGATAATCTGTGCATGAATAACCATTAGCTACAGGTTCTATACATCAATTCTTTTTGGTTGCATTAATCTAAGAAACAAACATTTGTTTAATTACATTAAGCACAGTCACAGACAAAAGAGGTCGCATGTTATGAGACGGAAACTACAGTCACGAGCAAAGTCCATTACAGACTAACAAAATGAACCAGAGCATTATTTTATGAACAACATGTCAACAATGTTTAGGAGAGCGAATCCAAACAATTTAATTACATAAATCGATGATATCCAGTAACAGCTACAGTGACAGAATGAAGGATACGAGCCACATAAAACTCAAGTAAACACATTCATGTAATGCACGTCGTAAATATCATTTTTCTTTTTCATTTCCAAAAATCATCAACAGAGCTACAATCGAACAACATACCGAAGGCCATACAGGCACAAACCATAGTTTGCCAACCTCGGAAGAGGGTTTCAAGTCAACCAACCTTTTTCAATAATTACAAAAAACAAAATGTGACGGCCGAACAGGGTACTGAGGACTGTTGAAATGCAAGATCACAACTTGCAAACCTTGGAGGAGGGTTATAATTTCAACGAACCCAGAAGGCAAGACAAGCACTAGGCAAGCATGGTGAAACCCTAGGTGAGGATTTGAAGGCCTATCAAAATACAGACTACAGAAA
This sequence comes from Pinus taeda, assembly GCA_000404065.3. Taxonomy (NCBI): domain Eukaryota; kingdom Viridiplantae; phylum Streptophyta; class Pinopsida; order Pinales; family Pinaceae; genus Pinus; species Pinus taeda. The sequence goes on from APFE031565890.1 coordinate 44,273, forward strand.
GAAAGACTTGGGTTAACAGATTTAAACAAGGAGCCTACAGACACATCGTAACAGAGCCTACCGAATATGGCTGGAAGAGTCTTGGACGAGCCCTCGTGTTGAAGCCCACAACACCTGCAGAGACAGCACACACCCAAAAATGAGAAAAAGCATCGACTGGAAAGAAACAAAGCACAAAAGACGAACCAGGGATGTAACCATACCTGAGAGCTCACAGTAGCAGCGAGGAAAAACAATCCCAGAACTGCAACCACCAAATGTAATGAGCAAGGGGAGAGCCGAGTTAAAAACTGAAAGAAAGGGAGTTGGAAAGTGAAATAGGGACTGGAAGAATTACCTGGAGACCAAGGTGGAGGCCGAAGGAGAACCATAGTGCCAACCTGAGGATGAGCCATTGCTGTAGAAGCCAACTGGAACAAGAATGCCACTGTCGAAACTTGCATGCACTACCTGAGGATGTTGTAACAGAGCAGAAACCAACATTCAACAGAGAACCATCAGACCACTGCTTGGTGGAACAAGGTAAGAAATGGACCAAGGAACGAGAAACCACGAGCCACATAGTTCAACGCGTGACCACAGTAGCCCAACTTGTATAGCTCGGCAACAAAAAAATCTCATAGTAACAATGCAAAATGACCCAACGAGCAGGCACACTGGGAGAATAGTCTAGAGACGAGCAGGAATTACCAGGCAAGGACTGTATTAAATTTCTCATTAATTGTCATACCAAACATCAAATATAACCCGTGCATTCCATACGCGTGTCCATCCAACTGATTGTTTTAATCAACCATCCAACGATTGCATAAATCATTCCATACATATTTGTCAACATACCGAAAGATATCACCTATTACATAATTGCAAGGGGTGTTTGGGATGGGCGCCACCAAAGTGGTATCAGAGTAGGCAAAGTTGGTTGAAGATATGGAAGTGGGGCGAAAAGGTCGTGGCCGAGGTGGCAGAGGTGCTCGCAGATTAGAAGAAGGCAGATTGAGAGAGGAGATTTGCATTCTTGCTGCCTGTTTGGATGCAGTAGAAGTAAGTACACAACGAGACCCGAAGATGGGTGATGAGAGTGAGGAAGAACCTGAGGCAGCAGTAGATGGACAGGATGGTGAGTCGGCAGAAGTGAAATTGTTGAAGTCTGTTCTAGTGGCGAGTAGTAAGCCCAAACCGAAACTCGCGACATATGATGGCATCCTGTATATTGAAGTCTTACTGGATTGGATTAGTGAGATGAACAAGTATTTTGAGTGTGATGAAGTCAGCGAGGACCGCAGGGTTTGGTTCCCTATGACGAAATTAAAAGGACATGCAACCCTATGGTGGGACAATGTCCAGAACGAGAGGAAAAGAATGAACAAATTGCCGATTAAGAACTGGTCAAGGATGATGGCCAAGTTAAAAGGCAAATTTCTGCCAAGAGACTATCAGTTTGCGCTGCACAGGCAGGTGTAGAATCTGAGGCAGAAAGGACTGACGGTAAGGGAATATATCGAGGAGTTTTATTGACTAAATTTGAGTGCTGGATATACAGAAGACACAGTGGAAAGGACAACTAGGTATGTTAATGGATTGAGACTGGATATTTTGGATGAAATCAACATTTTGTCATTGAATAACACTGAGGAAGCATATCAGAGTGCAATGAAAGCTGAGGAGAAAATCACTAGAAGACAGAATGCCCAGAGAGGATGGGGGGCCAGTAGAGGGAAAGGCGAGTCCTATGGAAGAGGGCGGACTGTTAGCAATAACGAAGAAGGCAACAGTTCCAGAGCTTCTGGTTCAGTAGACAAAGGTGATAATGTGAGGGGTGGAATGTCATCCCAATGGGGCAGAGGTAACGACTGAGGAAGAGGGGCTGGTTACCAATGCTATCGGTGTCATACATCGGGACATAGATCATTTGAGTGTCCCGAGGCAGAACAAAATGGGCAGCGGGGTGCGTACATGGGACAGCCGAAGAAACGACAGTGCCTCCCCAAGAAGCGGAGAATGTTCCAGAGATAGGGGAAGCTTTAGTACTACATAAAGTGTTGTTAAAAACAGTTAAATAGGTCACCGACGAGACAACGGAAATATTTATTCAGAATGGTTTGTAAATCGCGAGGTAAGTGCTGTAAATTAATTATAGACAATGGTAGTACCGAAAATTTAGTATCTACAGAGATGGTAGAAAAGCTGGAATTGAAATGTCTAAAGCATCCCAACCCCTACAGGGTTTCGTGGCTACAAAAATGCCATCAGTTACTCATGGATGAACAGAGCGAAGTGGAATTTCAAATAGGTAGATACAAGGACAAAGTTGTGTGTTACATCATGCTAATGGATGTCTATCACATCCTGTTGGGCAGACCTTGGAAATACGATCGGAAAGTGACACACGATGGATTGACGAACTATTATAAATTTGTGAAGGATGGGATCAAGCATATGCTTGTACGTATCGAAGAAGAAGAAGGAGCAGCTGAGACAGGTGAAACCAGAGCATTGGTGGTGAGTGGAAAATAGTTCCTAAAACAGGTTGAGGACAGCGAGATAGGTTACGCGGTGGTGAAGAAGAATAAGTCATCACATTGACTTCATACCCAGAGCTAGTTTGTTGAACAAAGCAGCATACTGAATGACCCCCAGGACAATGAAGAAATCAAGAAGCAAGGGCAAGAACTGTTGGACAAGGGATTGATAAGAGAGAGCTTAAGCCCTTGCGCTGTTCCAACAGTCCTCGCCCCCTAGAAGGGAGGAGAGTGGCAGATGTGCACCGACTCAAGAGCCATCAACGAGATCACCATTCGGTACATGTTTCCACTACCCTGAATGGATGATATGATGGATTGTTTAAGCGGGGCTGCATGTTTTTCCAAGATAGATTTGAAGAATGGGTACCATCAGATACAAATAGAGGAGGGGGACGAAAGGAAAACAACCTTTAAGACGAATGAGGGGTTGTACGAATGGTTGGTCATGCCCTTTGGGCTAAGCAATGCACCTAGTACATTCATGAGACTAATGAACGAGATGTTGAAGGAGTATATTGGGAAGTTTGTGATAGTTTATTTGGATGACATACTTATCTTTAGCAGGATAAGAGCAGAACACCTTCAACATGTGCATAAGGTGCTGGAGAAATTACAGCAGAATAAACTACTGATTAACTTAAATAAATGTACCTTTCTGCAGAAGGAATTGATTTACCTGGGGTTTCTAATAGCGGAGAATGAATAGAAGATGGATCTGCAGAAGGTGGTGGCGATAGTCAATTGGTCATCTCAAAAAAACTTGTTTGAGGTATGTAGCTTCCATGGATTAGCAAGTTTTTATAGGAAGTTCATACAAAATTTCAGCGAGATTTGTGCGTCAATGCTGGATACTATTAAGAAGGCCAGCCAACCTTTTCGGTGGACAGAAGCAGCGGAGAGAAGCTTCCAGATGTTAAAGAAAAAGATTACTGAAAGGTCGATCCTGAGGTTACCAGATTTCTAGAAGTTATTTCAGGTTCGTTGTGATGCAAGCGGGACAGCGATTGTAGTTGTTCTCAGTCAAGAGGATAAGCTTGTAGCATTTTTCACCAAAAAGTTAAATGAGAGTAGACAAAAATACTCATCGTATGATAAGAAGTTTTATGTGGTTATACAGGCACTAAAACACTGGAGGCATTACTTGTTGGGAAATGAGTTCGTGTTGTTTTCAGATAACTCTACATTACCGTATATAATGCAGCAACAAAAACTGAACCACAAGCATGCCAAATGGGTGGAGTACCTATAGAGCTTTAATTTTGTATTGAAACACATTAGCTGGCAAGCTAATAAGGTAGCAGATGCGCTGAGTAGGAAAGATCTACTTCTACAGGAAAGCACTGTGTAGGTGCTGGGGTTTGAGCACTTACGGGATTTGTACCAAGTAAATGCAGACTTTAAGGAGGCCTATGAGGCATTCCAGAACCCCTTGGTGAGGAATAATAGCCGTTGGTTAGACTACAATTTACAGGAGAATTGTTGTTCAAAGGCATACAACTGTGCATATCAGACTGCTCGATGAGAGAAAACATTATTCGAGAAAAGCATAGTGGAGGCTTGGCCGGACATTTCGGCGTGGATAAAACACTCGAGCAGCTCAAACACTTTTATTTTTGGCCAAGGATATAAAGAGATGTGTGGGGATTCGTAGCTAGGTGCAAAGTGTGCCAATTAGCAAAGGGTCACAGTCAGAACGCAGGATTGTATACACCGTTACCTGTTCCAGGCAGACCATGGGACTCCGTCAGCTTGGACTTTGTCTTAGGCCTACCTAAGACACAGTGAGGGTACAAATCAGTAATGGTAGTGGTGGACAAATTTTCAAAAATGACACATTTTATTCCCTACAGGTAAACTAGTGATGCCACTCACATGGCCCACTTGTTTTTTGACGAGATCGTCAGGTTACACGGATTACCCAAATCCATCCTGTCAGACAAGGATGTGAAATTCACGGGACATGTTTGGCGTACCCTATGGAAAAATATGAATGCTCAGCTGAGTTACAATTCTTCTTACCATCCACAGACAGATAGATAGATAGAGGTTGTAAATAGGAGCTTAGGGAATCTACTGTGAAGTCTAGTGGGAGAGAACTCGCGGATGTGGGATTGAGTGCTGGCACAGGCAGAATTCACTTACAACGATTTGCCTAACCGCAACACAGGCTTGAGCCCTTTCCAAATCCTGTACGGCATGCATCCTCGTGGAGTGCATGAGTTGCGGGACTTAGGACTACAAGAACAATGAAGTGCAAATGGAGAAGATTTCGCTAACACGATGAGGGATTTTGCACGAACAAGTGAAACTCAAGTTGCAGGATAGTAGTTTAAGGTACAAACAACAAGCAGACTTGCGGAGGAAAGAGGTATAGTACGAAGTAAGAGACGAAGTCCTCGTACATTTGCGCAAGGAACGCTTTCCTAAAGGTACATACAATAAGTTGAAGTACAAGAAAATAGGGCCCTGCAAAATTCTTTAGAAGTTTTCAACAAATTCCTATTAGATCCAGTTGCCACCAGGAATAGGCATTTCACCTATTTTTCATGTAGCATACTTGTTTCCCTATACGGCCGACCCAAAGGAGAAGGAAAATGAAGGAACCATGCGACCCACACAAGGCACTCAGGATGAAGGAGGAGTTTGGAAGAGACAGATGCCTTACGTTCCACCTCCCGAGATCAAGAGCATTCTTGACACTCAGGTAGCGAAACAAACTCAGTGAAAGGAGTACTTACAGTACCTGGTCAAGTGGCGGAATTGTCCAATTGAGGACAACTCGTGGCTTGATGCCAGGCAGATCAAACAGACAGGTACTTTTGTCGAGAAGCTCATTGACCGTAGCCATGATTTTATTTTGCCCCAGGAGCCTGATGTAGGAGCATCCAGCTCACCATGACTGGGTGAAGTCTCGACTAGGCGAAGAACAATGAATTTACTTTTACGAGTTTTTTTCTTATATGATGGTCAACAGGAAATTAGGTGGGATTGTTATTTTATTTACTGACTTAGTTAAAAAGGGTTATACAGTTAGGATCTGGTGTTGTCTGTTGTTAGCAAATTCGGGTTATCTTTTTGTTTTAGCAGAAAAAGGAAAAGACATATGTACTGAAAGACAAATCTTGCCGTAGCATAAAGCAACTAATTAATAACCATGTAAATGAAAAGAACTCAATTGTAAAACATGCATACAGTTTCATTAACTGAAAACAGAGTAGCTATAAATGTTAGGGAGAAAGACAAAAGAGGGATTCAGTTGGAAACCACTCACACTCTAATAAAAAGAAAACATTAACAGAAGAATTTCAAGAAGTTGTCCATCTGTATGTTATTTCCAATTGTTAAGATATTGACCAAAGATAATTTGTGCATGAATAACCATTAGCTACAGGTTCTGTAAATCAATTCTTTTCGGTTGCATTAATCTAAGAAACAAACATTTGTTTAATTACATTAAGCACAGTCCCAGACAAAAGAGGTCGCATGTTATGAGAAGGAAACTACAGTCACGAGCAAAGTCCATTACAGGCTAACAAAATGAACCAGAGCATTATTTTATGAACAACACGTCAACAACGTTCAGGAGAGCAAATCCAAAGAATTTAATTACACAAATCGATGATATCGAGTAACAGCTACAACGATGGAATGAAGCATACGAGCCACAGAAAACTCAGGTAAACACATTCATGTAACACACGTCGTAAATATCATTTTTCTTTTTCATTTCCTGAAATCATCAACTGAGCTACAATAGAACAATATACCGAAGGCCATACAAGCACAAAACCATAGTTTGCCAACCTCGGAAGAGGGTTTCAAGTCGACCAACCTTTTTCAGTAATTACAAACAACATAACGTGACGGCCGAACAGGGTACCGAGGACTATCGAAATGCAAGACCACAGCTTGCAAACCCTGGAGGAGGGTTACAATTTTGACGAACCTAGATGGCAAGACAAGCACCGGGAAAGCACGGTGAAACCCTAGGCGAGGGTTTGAAGGCCTATCAAAAATACAGACTATGGAAAGAAAGACCTGGGTTGACAGAGTTAAACAAGGAGCCTACAGACACATCGTAACAGAGCCTACCGAAGAGGGTCAGAAGAGTCTTGGACGAGCCCTCGTGTTGAAGCCCACAACACCTACGGAGACAGCACACAGCCCAAAAATCAGAAAAAGCATCGACTGGAAAGAAAATAAGCACAAAAGATGAACCAGGGACATAACCATACCTGAGAGCTCAGTAGCAGTGAGGAAAAACAATCCTAGAACTGCAACCACCAACTGTGATGAGCAAGTGGCGAGCCGAGTTAAAAACTGAAAGAGAAGGAGTTGGAAAGTGAAACAGGCACCGGACGAATTACCTGGAGACCGAGTTAGAGGCCGAAGGAGAACCATAGTGCCAACCTGAGGAATAGCCATCACTGGAGAAGCTAACTAGAACAAGAATGCCACTTTCGAAACTGACATGCACTACCTGACAATGTTGTAGCAGAGCAGAAACCAACATTCGACAGAGAGCCACCAGACCACTGGTTGGTGGAAAAAGGTAAGCCATAGACCAAGGAACGAGAAACCAAAGGCACACCGAGACAGACAACCAAAACCATAGTTCAACACGTGACCATAGTACCCCAACTTGCAGAGCTCGGCAACAAAAAAATCTCATAGCAACAATGTAAAATGACCCAACGAGCAGGCAGACTGGGAGAATAGTCTAGAGACAAGTGGGAATTAACAGGAAAGGACTGTATTAAATTTCTCATTAATTGTCATACCAAACATGAAATATAACCCGTGCATTTCATACGCGTGTCCATCCAACTAATTGTTTTACTCAACCATCCAATGATTGTATAAATCATTCCATACATATTTGTCAACATACCGAAACATATCACCTATTAGATAATTGCAAGGGGCGTTTGGGTTGGGCGCCACCATTTTGGAACCATGGGGGAGGCCAAGGTGGAGAGGGGAGATAATGATGAAAGTCCTTGGAAAAAGGTTATTCAAGATTCATTATTATTTCTTCAAGAAATGGATTGCAAGAGAGAGGAAAAAAGGTAGAGTATAAGGTTTATTGCTTGAATAATCTTATTCTGTTTAAGAGCATTGCATCCTTCTTAGCATATCATTACTCAAGAAAAGAGAATTTGCTTTCATTGAGGAAGAGGTTAGGGTTTACCGAGTAAGAGGTTTGCTTAGTCTATGGATGGGAGGAACACTTTTGTATATATAATTTTCCCCAAAAGTTGCACGAAGATTCATTTTCAGATAGGTTAATTTCTTTGAAATATTTACAAGTTGTTTGTATGGTTAAAATTATTTAGTTCTTTGCATTTATATATTAGAATAAATGAGGGTTAAGGATTACTTCCATTGATAACTCAAAAGGTTAATGGAAAATACCCCTATGTTACATAAATGAGTAGATGCTTTATCCCTATGTTACATAAACGAGTAGATGCTTTATTGGTTTTTATTTTTACTTTAAAGAAAAAAACTTTATTTAGAAGAAAGTGACTGCCTATAGTTTTTTGGTGAAAGAAAAGAGTGAAAAATACATATTTGAATACATAGTCTTTATTTTGCAAGCATAATAGATGTTATATTGAGTTATTTCTAAAGAAAGTATATATATATATATATGTTTGTTTCACATATTGATGTAAGAAAAGAATGAATATTTGAGCTATGCATTAGAAAAGTTAGAAAACATGCAAAAAACCATAATGTAAGTTTTATATTGCTGAGAACATTTTTGAAGAAAGGATTATGTGAATTTATGCAAAAAAATATATTATATATATATATATATACTTACTTCACGAAAATAAAAATATTCACAACATCTTTACTAGAGAAACTAGAAGGGTGCATGGTTCTTTAAAGCAATCATATCTCTGTAAGTATATGTTCAACAAAATCATATGATGCTAGAAAAGAGCAAGTTTATCCCATAGGAAAACAAAGAGATACAAATAATTAATTTTAAACATAGTGGACTTTATTACCAAAGCAAAGACACAACTATGGTTTCATATTCTTATAGAATAACATATGATTTTATAAAGTTGAGTAGGGCGGCTCTGTAAGATAAGAGAGAAAATTTTATTCATTTAGAAAGAATTAGACATAGTATCGTTTTGATATTATACTCAAGGTGGAGCAATGGAATAAATATAGAAGAAAGACTACAGGGTTCTGTAAAAATGTACACTAATAGGAAATCCTTCATAAAAATTGTCAACTGCAAAGTCGATAGCAAAAAAGACATTTTATAAAGATGCAAGAAGTGTGTGCTTTATGTGCACAAAAGACCATTACGCAAACCCTAACTACTACTAATTCCGGAAGAGGATAACAATAATGCCTTAATTGTCATAGCATCCAAGCTAGATATACCTACTTGAGAAGAATCATTAGAAGATAAACCTTTTGTTTATCACATTGAAACTTTAAACCATAAAAATCCATAATGCATGAGGAATAGACTTAATACGCCATCGAATGCAGTGTACTGGTTCATGGGAGTGGGAATAACCACGTTGACCAAGTTTATAGAAATCAAGAAAGCTTTTCGTTAAAAAAAAGTTACAGTTAGAAACTGTAATATTAAATAGGAGAATGTTTAAGTTTCGAGAGCTAGGAAACTGGGTTCTAAACCCATGATTATAGATGTTGAAAGACATAAACTCCATTCTCCTTAGAGGTATATTTCAAAGCAACTAAATAGGTCATTTGCAACATTAAACCAATGTTACAATGAGCGATGAATACCTATTATGCATAAATGATTTATAACTAATTACCTAGTAGGAAGAAAATGGGAAGTGTCAGTCACTTCGACTTGTGGTAATTCTTTCATGGAAACCTTGCAAACAAGGGAATCATGTGAAATAAGTATTAAACAAACTATGTATGGAAATTCTTTTAAACTACTGTGAAATGAATGAACAATATATTACCTGATATGAATCGCCCTCCAAATTCTCTGCAACTTAAGCGATGGTTATTCCTGATACATTTGTAATGGTGTCGAGTTCCTTTGATAATGTAGTATTCGTTAAAATCTAGAATGCCATCATGTTATGGTTGCAAGGTATTGGCATTGAGTTCCAAATTTACGTGCCCACATTAGATAGATCGTGGAGGAAAATGACTAGTTCTATAACCATATTATCCATAACACAAATGAAAATACATTGTAGTAGAGCGAAGCTGATCTTGGCTTAAAAAATAGACCATAAACATTTTTCCATGTCAACAGAAAAATATGGAAAAGATATAAAATACATTTGGTACATACATTCAATTTAATATTGATACGAATCTATATCAACGATGGATCCATAGTTAAGCATCAAATACAATCCAAAAATGAAGTATATAAGATTACAAATTATCAATGTTACGATCACCAAATCAATGGCATATCAAATCATGTCCATCAATGTTCAGTTCTCATGATATATATCATCGACATAATCCAGATTAGGATGAGCTGGATACAAATGTCGGATAAGGAAACTGCACTAGTAAAATCACATTCAAGTCACACTAAATTATCGCTCCTCATGATATATATCATCGACATAATCCAGATTAGGATGAGATGGATACAATTGTCGGATAAGGAAATTGCACTAGTAAAACCACATTCATGTCACATTAAATTATGGCAGGTGAGATATTGCGATACACTAGTTTCATTTAAATACCTTGTGTGCCATTTCCAAGGGACTCCAAATATGTGCTTGGTAAGTGGAAGTGATAACATATACCTTGAATTCACATAAATACCATTGTCGCCATTGTACGAGTTGTACAATATTGTATAACATATGATATCATCGAATTGAAAATAGGAAAGAGGTTTATGACATGAAGTTTTGACACACAAATCGTAATTGGTAGTTGGACCTCGACAATGTTAAATGATGATGAATCTTGACGACAAGGCACTCGGGTTAAGCCTAAGTCCTATCAATCCAAGGGTTATTTCATATAATTTGAAAATGCTTTTAAGTATTGGGTTAAACAAAGTTTCTGCGAAGGGATTCATAAGCGAAATAAATAGGAAGGAAGCAACAAACCTTGTTACCAGAATGTTAATAAAACAAACACCTGTATACCTATGATAGTTATTGGAGGAGGAAGGTCAGAAAAGTAATGATTAAATCCTCCGAGATGTGGAAATTTTGTGCAGTGTAAATTAGATAGATATTATATTTAATGTCTTTATAAAACTTGATGTTTTCATTATATCTTTAAGGGATCCATGTAGACATAGAAGTCAAAGGTTAATATCTAAAATTATGATAGAACTTTAGTGTTATACTTGTATTTAAAAAAAATTGAAATTTGGAACCTGTGACAAGTGGTATTAGAGCAAGGTCATAGCTTTGAGGTTTATATTGGCTTGGCATGCACATGATTATTGATTTTTTTTTATTATGTGATTACATAGCGACATAAATGATTATAAAAGAAAAAATGTAACATATATCAACTACAGAATGTTAGAGGAATGTAGTATTCCCTTATAATTTCCAAAAATAAGACCGTAAGGCCTTTATGTAGATTTGGGAAACAAGAGAAATCCAAATGTATCATTTGAAGTGTGGAATATAATGGCAGTTTTAATAGCAGAAATATGGAGTATGAAAGCTGATAATGAGAAATTAATGAAATCTAGGACTAAACAAGAAGAGATTATGGAATCTTATCAAAGAGTCTAACAAAGTGGAAATAGGAAAATGAGGGTAAAATTACTAGTAATGTGCAAAAGGATCAACCAAGGAAGAAACTTCTAAAATAAAACAACCAGAACAATCTTATGAAAACAATGAGACTAATGATCGAATCATAGAATAAAATTATGTTGTCCGAAAATAGTACATCTAAAGAACACACCCCAAAAAGGAAATAAGGGAGGCATACAAAAATTTAAATCCACAGAGAGTTTAAGAAGATTTGACCCCTAATGTTTTAATGAGACATGGAAGAAGGTGCAAAAGCATGGCTTATTCACATGAAAAACTACTTTTAAGGTATATAATTATCCTACTGGATTGAGAGACAAACTAGAAACGTTTCAGTTAAGTGGAAAAGCAGTGTTATGGTGGCAAGAGACATGAAATTCATAAGATAGAAGGAAAGGAAATAAGTTGGTCAAGGATTAAAAAGCACTTTTCAAAAATATATTTAATGTTACCATGAATAAAAATCCAAAGAATTAAATGAGTTTAGATTGGGACAACTCACAATGGAATATTTTATTACAAAATTTATAAATCTTCAAAGATATGTTCCATATCTTAGAGAAGAGAAGGTGAAAATCAAACATTTTATTAGTTGTATTCCTCAATAATTTAAATATAATATTAAGTTATCTAATCCAAAAACCATAGTTGAGGCTATTAGACATGAAAATTTTTGTTATCAACAATTTAATCAGAGGCAAGAAACACCAAAATATTAGGAAACTAAGATAAGACAAAAGTTGGAATAGTGAAAAAAGGGATACATACCCTTTCCATTAAAAAATGCCACAAAACGTTATCAAGGAAACAACTATAGTAAGAGTAATAAGTACAAAGGAACAATTCTAAAGAGCTCAGGGCCTAATGTAAAGAAGTAAGGAGAATTGGAGCATAAACCAATAAAGTGTTTTGGGTGTCAAGGAAGCTATTTTATGAGATATTTTTCATTTAATCCTGGCAGAAAAATTCAAGTAGCCAATAATCTGCAAGAAGCATCAACAATTAATGATGTAGAAGAGCCATTCCCCTTATAAGTGCATATTTAGAGGACAGAGAAGCTGACTGCTAGTCAACAATGGTAGAAGTAAAAGGTAAAATCATAGATAAACCTACTTCCATTTTGATAGATCAAGGTGCAATATTGAGTTATGTATCACTTAGTATAGTAGATTGTTTCAAGGTAAAGTCAAGAAAATAAGAGAAATATTGGTTAGTACAACTAGCAACGAGTATAAAGTAAAACGGGAATGATATTGTTTATTTTTGTTTGGTTAACATGAATGGTATTGAAACTCAAATATATATAAAAGTTATACCCTTAGGATCATATGATGTTCTTATAGATAAGGACTGGCCTACGAAGCATATAGTAATTCTAAACCATTTTGCAACAATTTTTAAGTGTATTGATGATAAAGGAGAATCTACAAAGGTAAAAAGTATAAATAAGGCTATATCTGTTAGAAAAATCTCATCCCTACAACTAAAGAGAAGTTCTAGGAAGGGATGTAGATTATATGCAGTTCAAATGATGGATACTTCCACATAAAAACCAAAAATGTCACTTAAATATTGTGCAATAAAAAAAGATTTTGAGGATGTGCTTCCAAATGAGATTCCTCTTTCACCACCAAAAATATAAATAGAGTTTAAAATTGATTTGATTACCAGAGGAGACATTGTATATATGCATCATATAGGATGAGTATTAATGAATTAACTGAGTTAAAGATGCAATTGCAAGAACTATTAGATAAGAAATACATTAGACCAAGTGTTTCACAATGGGAGCTCCTGCTATATTTGTTAAAAATAAGGATGGAACACTTACGTTGTTTATTAATTGTTGGACCTCCATTTTGACACGATTTCACCCATCTTTTCGCTCTATGTTACCCATATCTATACCCAATCCTACAATTATCACCTTCAATATATACATATTTGGGCTAATACTATAACCTTGAGCATGATAAGGTAGATTGTTAATTGATTTATGAATTTCCTTTGTTTTAAATGTTTTAAGGAGGTTTAAATGATATTTTGATAATGATAGTGAATGTTGAGGATCAATTCCTGTGCTAGATGGAGAATTTTTATTCACACAGTTCAATTTCTACTAACAAAGTGTAGTTCTATATTTCGTGCCATATTTTGTCATACTTCCAGCTATCTTGACATAAATTGGGCACATAGGTTTTGTATATTGGAGGCCTTCTATGGAATCATGTTACTTGATTCACACCTAGATTCTCAAGAAGAAGCATGGAGTGTTGGTCAATTATTTGGTCAAATCCCTCTTCATGCATAGGTCATCAAAAAATCGAGATTTTCAATCTCATTCCTATGAATGAGATCAAATGAGTCATATTTAGAAGTTATCCATAATTTGTTGTTAGATAACACAATATTTAGATATAATCATGGTTATAATATAGCAATGAACTTGGTTATATTTGTGATTCTATTTCCACAGGCTGAGATAGGTCACATCTTGTAGAAAGAGGATTCGATTTAGGAGGATTTTAGTTTGGGATTGCTCTACTTATGAAGACACAACTCAATCATTCTTGCTATTCATGAAGATGGAAATCAGAACCAACCTCATGATATTGTAGGAATTTACAAGGTAAGTTCCTCAGATAGAGCACTAAAGGACACCGCTCACAAACATATCACAGATCAATACACCAGTATTGTTGATGTGGTTAAAACCCTAAAAGAGGGAAACAGTCCACGACCTGAGCCAACGTGGCCACTCCAGGCAATTTATTAATAAAAGAATGAAAATTTACATAACCTTTTCTCATGAACAGTTACTCTACAAATGACCCTCCATGCTCTTATATAGAGATCATGGACCAATCGAGTGTTAAGCCATGGATCAAGTGTCGGTAATACCGAGGATAGAATAAACCATTAGATCACTACATATCGTGACTGTCAGATTGTAAGTTACAAAAGTTAGATAGTAAAGAAACACACTTTACCTAACTCTACAGTAGACCAGGTTATACTTAAATATTCCTATGTGTCGGAATATCCTAACATCCCCCCTTAAGAACAACTTGGGATAGGATTGAAGGATGTACAAATATGACACAATAGGAGAAGGAAGGAGGCACTATAGCCTATCCCCCCTTAGTGACAACTTCCTGAAGTCCAACCATAAATCGAATTTTAGTAAACTTCGCCTCTGTGAGAGCCTTTGTAAAGATGTCTACAACTTGATCATCTATTGAACAATATTGCACTTCAAGAAAATGGTCGTGAATTATCTTTTTGATGAAGTGCATGTGCAATTCAATGTGTTTACTGGGCTAATGTTGGAATGGATCTTTGCATAGTTGAATAGAAATTTGATTATCACACCAAAGTGTACTCGGATTTTGTTGCTGAAAGGCAAACTCTAACAAGATTTGGCGAAGCCATAGGTCTTCCTTTACAGCTTCTACGGCACCACGATACTCTGCTACTGCTGAAGAAAGAGAAATGGAACTTTGTTTCCTACAAGCCCATGTAACAGGTCTTGAACCAAGAGTGAACACATAACCTATAGTAGACTTCTAATCATCAAGGTCACCAGCCCAATCAGAATCAATGAAACCAACCAATAGGGGAGATGCTTCTGCACTGTAATGAATCCCAAACTGGACTATACCTCAAACATAATGAAGTATTATTTTAGCTGCTTTCTAATGACTTTCATTTGGGTTTTGCATAGATTGAGCAATAAGGCTAGCAACAAATGAAAGGTCAGGATGAGTATGGGTCAGATACAAAAGTGTTCCTACAAGTTGATGGTATAAGGTAGCATCAACTTCAGGGGAAGTACAAGTGATTGAAAGTTTGGCTTCAGACTGAAAGGGAGAAGGGGCTTGCTTATAGTCTTCCATGTGAAAATGGCATAGAAGATCACAAGCATACTTGGACTAGGAGAGGGAGATACCTTCCTTGGATTGCAAGACTTGAAGACTAAGAAAATAATGCAAGTGTCCTAAGTTTATCATTTCAAACTTCTTTTAAGCTTAGACTTCACATGGTTGATAAGGTTGGGGTCACTACCAGTGAGGATAAGATCATCAACATAAAGAACAAGAATGATAAGATACATGCCCACTTTCTTGGTGTAGATAGTATTGTGAGAATGACACCTAGAAAAACTAGATTCTAAAAGAAAGCTATCCATTTTGGCATACCAAGCCCAAGGAGCTTTCTTGAGACCACAAAGGGATTTCTTAAGCCAACATACAAGGCTGGAGTCTGTTTGTATAAAGCCAATAGGTTGTTCCATATAGATTTCTTCATGCAAGTCCCCATGCAAGAAGGTAGATTTAACATCCATCTAATGGACTTCCCATTTGAAGAGGCAGCAAGAGAAAGAACAAGGTGGATAGAGTTCATTTTGGCAATAGGGTAGAATGTTTCAGTATAGTCAATGCCTTCAACTTGTGAAAAACCCTTAGTAACAACATGAGCTTTATGTTTATCAACTTTCCCATCTGGTCCATACTTGGTTCTGTAAACCCATTTGTATCTAACAAGTTTTCGTCCCTTTGGTAGAGGAACAAGATCCCATGTATCATTTGCCAATAATTAATTATATTCTTCATTCATAGATGTGTCCTAATCTGGATGGCCTAAAGCTTCTGTAAAGGTGTTAGGATCATAATTCGCTCAAGCTTGAGGGAGTAAAGAAGAGGCTCTATCAAACTGAGAATGTGTATATTGTTGATATGTAGGATCATCGGCAAGATCACCTGCTCCATCCCAAGTAGCACATACCCATTTTGGAAGCTAAGGAGCTAAAGGAAGATCTTGAGAAGGTGGAGGAGGATTGTCATCGTCACTTTCATCAGCTGAAGAAGAAATATTTTCAAAAGTAGAAGAGATAGAGAGAGGTGGCAAATCTACCAAACTAGGCTCGTAGGCCGATATATTTTCAGCAAACTTTACATCTCTTTTAATGATAAAATTTTTGGACTTAAGTGGAATAAGTCTATATCCTTTGACATCTTCAGAATATCCAACAAAAATACATTTTTCACTCTTAGGTTCTAAAGATTTATGTTTCTCTTTTGGAATATGGGCCCATGCTTCACTTCCAAAAACATGAAAGTGACTTACATCTGGTTTAATTGAGCTCCATGCTTCTTCTGGAGTGATATTCTTTAAAAACTTAGTAGGAGTGCGATTTGTTATGTAATTTTCACAGTTAACTACTTCTGCCAAAAAATTAAGACTAAGTCCTTTAGATTGAAGCATACAATTAGCCATTTCATTTAAGGTGCGATACTTACTTTCAACTACACCATTTTGTTGTGGAGTATATGGAACATTATGTTGCATTTGAATTCCATTCTCAGTGCAAAAGTTGATAAAATTATTGTTAACATATTCTCCGCCATTATCAGATCTTAGCTTAAGAATTTGATGTCTAGATTGTTTTTCAACAAAGGCCTTAAAGGCCAAGAACATGTTAAATACTTCACTCTTGAGTTTTAAGAATTATAACCAAGTGTGTCTAGAGAAATCATCAATGAAAGTTAAAAAATACTTGTAGCCGGAGAATGAAACAACTAGAAGTGGACCACATAAATCACTATGCACAAGCTGTAAAGGGGCTGAGGCATGCCAAGAGGCACATTTTTCAAAACTATCCCATTGATGTTTTCCAAGTACACATCCGGAACAAGCACCATCTCTACAAGATACCATTGGAAGACCTGTCGCCATATTTTCTTTACATAGATTCTGAAGGGAGTGATAGTTTAAGTGACCAAATCACTCATGCCAAAGTTTGCTCACTTCATCATTATGAGCAACAAATACTGAGGGAATATTTGATGACCCAAAGTTGTGAAACTTATACAACCTTATATAATCATCAGCAATGCCAGTAGCTAAAATCTATCTAGGATCTCTTAGGTCCTTAATTACAACACTGTGAGGTGAAAATTCAACGATTTTACCTTCACTTGAATGAGTTATCTGATATACAAATAGAAGGTTGCAGGATAAGGTTGGAACACATAATACATCATTAAATTGACCATTGTCTATATGAACAATTCCAGTCCGTACAACACTAAGTGATCTATCATCACCAACATATATATTTTTGGTGTTAGAATCATTTAAAGAAGAAAACATGGCTTTGTTTTTGGCCATCTGATTAGAAGCTCCAGAGTCAATGAGCCACTCATGAGAATGAGAAGAAGAAGATACATTTAGTGCGTAGCTAGACCGAGATGCTTGACAAACACATGTTGAAAGTGCTATTCCTGAAGATGAAGTTGAAGTTAAAGAGTGCTCCAAATGGATGTTATGCTTCTTCATTGTTGCTTCCAAGGCTTCCATCTTCTTAAAGCATTTGGATTCTAAGTGGCCATCTCAATTACAAAAGTGGAAATGTCTATTATTCTTGTTCAGTTTGTTTTTATTTGTCTTATGATTTTGTTGAAATGATTTTTCATTTTGAGACTAGAATTTCTTAGGACCTTTGCTTGGTTTAGGACCATTCCTTTTAGTATATGACTTCTTAGGATTCTTTGAATTTGGTTGCTACTGAGCGGCTAAGGATTTTTTACAAGAGTTTCCAAGATTAAGAAGACCAATATGTAAGAGTTTTTCTTGTCCTCTTATTAAAGAATCACAAAAGGAACCAAAGGAAGGGGACTTGGAGGCTTGTCCTTGAGAAATGAAGGCTTCTATTGTAGAATGTAATGTAGAAACAAACACAGAGTAGGCTGGTCCAACTTAGTAACAATGGAATAGATAAGGTTACTATCTTCTTTCTTAACCTTAACACCTTCCAAGAGAAGTCTAAGGGTCTTCAACTTAGACAAGAAATCTTCAATGGAAGAAAAATTATTGGGGTCCAATGTAAGAAACTCATTCTTGAGTTGATGGGCTCTAAGTTCATTTTTAATTCCAAAAACTTTAGTGATCTACTTCATTGCTTCATTAGGAGTATCAACTTTTTCAATATGGAATCTAAGATCTGGAGAAATAGACATCCCTATCAACCAACATGCTTGATCTTGCCTATTTTCCCATTTAGCTACCTTATCTTCATCTTTTGGTTTGTTTTCTTGGCCTGAGGCTATTCTGTAAAGACCTTTACTTCAAAGTAAATCCACAATGTAGGACCACCATTGGAAGTAGTTGGTGTTGTCAAGAATAACTTGGCATGGACTTTCCATTCTAACAAAAGTTGAAGCTATATATGCTAAAACTAAGTGTTTCAATGGAAATATGTCAAAAAATTAGGCTGATTAAAAAAAATAGCTCTGAAAACGACTTCTAGATGAAGAAGTTATGGCTTTTTGAAGAAAAGTTGTTGAAGATGTCGACGAAGTGTGAGAATGTGCAGAAATGAATGATAATGTTATATTAAAAAAAAATCTGCCCCCTTTCCAAACTTAATCTAATAAATTAGCTTTGGACAAAGAAGGATTTGAACTCAAGACCTCTATTCTCATAAGGTCACTTTGGACCAAGTGAGCTAGATCAAAAGGTTAGTAATTTTTGGAAAAGAGGAAAGGTTTTTTTTTTTTTTGAGTCACTGAAGCTTTGGGTTGTGGGCTTACTTGAGAAAGCTCTTTTTTCCTACAAAACAAAAAACACAAAACCCAACATGGACATACACAAAAAATAAACCTTACGGCTTGAAGTTAGCTTTAGCCAGAAACTAAATATTTTCCTCAATGTTTCTGCTTTTCTGAGATCACACTTAGGCACGTCAGAAAAGAGCACACACATGAGAAAAATCCTTCCTCTCTATTTTTGATTTGCCTAGATTGCACAAAGTCATGGGGCAAAGAGCATACACAGAAATGAAAGGTATAGATCGGGTAATTAAAAAAGAAAGAGCTAAATAAAATGAAATAAACAGAGAGAAAATAACTAGAAACTAGAAATAAACATTCTATACCTCTAGATCTTAAAAATGACGTAGATAGGGCTACCAGAAACCTTTTTGCATGAAATGAAAGGGGTTCCTCATTAGAACTGATGCTCCTAACACAATACAACAGTCCTCTCAGCCCGAAAGTAGTCAGAAACAGTAGATCTAGGAAACAGAAGTTGGATGCAGTTCTACCGGTTTCAGATTTGGATCACCAATGGATGCCACCCTCAAATAGCTCTGATACCATGTAGGAATTTATAGGGGAATTTCCTCAGATAGAACACCAAATGACACCACTCACAAATAGATCACATATCAATACACCGGTATTATTGACATGGTTAAAACCCTCAAAGAGGGAAACAATCCATGGCCTGAGCCAATATGGCCACTTCAGGCAATTTATTAATTAAAGAATGAAAATTTACATAAGCTTCTCTCATGAATGGTTACTCTACAAATGACCCTCCATGCTCTTTAAATAGAGATCATGGACAAATCGGGTGTTAAGCCACACATCAAGTGTCGGTAATACCGATGAGAGAATGAGCTATCAGATCACTACACATCATGACCGTCAGATTGTAAGTTAAAAAAAGTACATAGTAAAGCAACACATTTTACTTAACTCCACAGTAGACCTAGTTATACTTAACTATTTCCTATGTGTCAGAATATCCTAACAGATATAAGAACCCTATGATCTAGATCTTTCTCCAGGGTAAAAAGTGGAGCTGGGTTACACTTTTTGGCGAGATAGGGTGCATTTGAGTGCAAAAAAAGATGGCTCGATCAAGAAATTCTTAAGAGATAGATCAAGTTGTTTTAGGGCTTGAATAATGTAACCTGAGGTTATCCAAGAGCGCAATTAATGCACTAGTTCGATCAAGGAATAGGCTCGATTGAGCCACTAGTTCAATCAATCAATATGTTTGATCGAGCCATGTTTTTGAAATTTCTCGCCAATATAACTTAGGCATGGAATTAAAAAAAGTGGTTTGATGGAGTCTTAAAACTTAACTGAGCTACAAGCTCGATCAAGCCTTAAATCTATATCTAGCCTTAAAGCTAGATTAAACCATAATGCTAGATTGAGTTATAGACTAGATTGAGCTTAAAATCTAGACCAGGCATTTATTTAACCACATTAAGGGATCAATCGAGGGTTTCCTAAAACCTTAATCAATCTATTTTAATTTTGAAATCAAGTGCTCGATCGAGCCTCTTAAGTCCTAAAATACACAATTTCAGCTCCCCTTTTGTAAAAGTTCCTACAACATGCTAGCAAGCTTAGGGATAAGTTTGTCCTTAGGTGGTGACATTGATCACATTGGGTTCATGAAGGAATTATCTATCCAATGGCATATGAGTTTGACATTTTCGAATTCATATGATATTTTTCATCTGATTTATTTTAAACAGAATGCTTGATTTTTTTTTGAATTGTTTTAAATAGGCTGAATAAGAAATCGATATTATAAAATATACACAACGAAATTTGTTTAAAACATACCAATATCTTCATTTAAAAATCCTCTTCAAAGGGGTACTTTTGGTTTTTCAATTTATTTAAATAGTTCAAAAAAATCTTACTTGAACACGTGTCTACAAAGGAAAATGAAATATTAATTTTCCAACTTCAAAAAATAATAAAAAATATATTTTTGCATTAAAAAAAGTATGAAAAAATTAGCTCTGTGTGTGTAGATCATGCTCATATATATATTTTTTTTAAATTTCACATTTTATACTAAATTATGCTACATAAATAGACACATACCTCTTAATATTTGTGGAACTTTTCAAGGAAAAACATTTCCTTTAATCAAAATTTGACATATTATATGGCACTAAATATTTTTGCAAAAAAATCATTAGGAGAACAACATAATTCTTTACAATTTGTCTTTTTACTCCAAATCAAAATTCATAGTGCTTATATGAATTTTTACGGCTTCAATTCGATAAAAGAGGAAAAAATTGAAATTTCATCACCACATTTTCACCAAAATTGTAACCCATCTTCATGCATTGAACCCCCATCACTTATGAGAAAGCAATGTAATTGATTTGTCCTCTAATCCATGAGATCATAGGAACTGATCTTATATATAGCTAGGTGTTATTCTTATAAATAATGTATCAAATATTGTAATGGGATATACAAGGGAGATATAACAGGATATGCATGAAAAAAAGCTTTTCTTAACATAATGACACTCTTAGTTTTCATTATCCTATGGTACTATGTCGATGTATCATTGTATTGACACCCTTCAAAATCTTGTTGACACTTTAATTTTGGACCGGACGGAGCATCTCACAATTTTTCATCTATGATCACTTCATTGTTGATTGATCTTGTGCTAAGTGTTCTAAGTCTTCTTCCAAGTTTCTAACTGTCAAATTCACTTGCTAACATATGCTCAATATGTAATGAAATCATAAACACACTTAATTTATACAATCTTAAATAGACATAGAGGAGTCCATCTAGATAGTTCCAATGCGAGGTTAAAACTATGTCAGTAGTCAATACACACTTTCAATTGAAAATCTCCCTCACTTTGATTGAAATTATAGTAAAAGAAAATAGAAAGGAGAAAGCATAAAGAAACACCTGTGGAGAATAAGAAACAAATAGAACTATCATGGAGACATGAAGCAAATCATGTGCCAAGATAAAAAGCACACGTTGAATGATGACTCAAAGGATTACAAACCTCACTGAAGACCCTTTGGAGGGTAACCATAAGAAATGAAGAGGATATTTCACGAAGATGAAGCATAGATCAGATCTACCATCAAGAATTCAAGATGAAGCAATAAGGCAGAAAACTTGGTATCACCACCTCATCATGAAGTCCATGTGATCATTGTCAAGTTGTAACTTATACAAGTGTCATCATAATGGTAAATATGTTTCCATTTTTCATGCCACATCATCATTTGGAATGAAATGATGTATTGTCAAGTAAAAGGAAAGAATGCAATGTGTGGAAGTCCAAGAGTCATATGTGGAATATGAAGAGTGACATAGTCATATATGGACAAAAGAGTTGTATAGAAGTCTAAAATTCAAATAGAGAAATACAAAGGACATTTATATGTTGAAAAGTTGTTTATAAGTCCAAAGGACACATTATAAGTCCAAGATTCATGAGGAAAAACCAAGAGTCAAGGGGACATGAAAGGTCATTCCTCTTGTTATAAAAGAAACCTCATAACTCAAGCAAAGGGGCTTTTTGAGGATTAAGCTTTGGAGAGCTAGTCTTGGCTTCTCCACTTGGCACAAGAGAGAATAAATATTCTTTGGAGAAGAAAAAGGTGACTTAATGTTCTAATATTCAAGCTAGTTCTACATCACTGTAATTGTGTACTTGGATCTTTCACATAATTGAAATTCAATGAGTTGAAATAGTTTCATGCATGTATCACAAATGTTTAGGACTATTCTTGGGATGTTTATGGTATATTTTTTGTTCGTAAGTATTTAATAAATTGAACAATTTCAGTGGCGTTGGTACACATCTAGTTGAATGTGTGTTGTATTCGCTTTAACAATCGTTATGTGAGCTATTTTGCTAACAAATATTTTCATGCTCTCGTGTTTCTCTCCTAGTTGAGTACTATTACTTCGAGAGACTCACACTTGTTTCCCACTCATGAAGGTATCCTTTTACACATTGAAATCGGTGTATTAGAATGCTAACTTACTTTCTTATTCAAATTTTATGTACATAATCTCTTATTCGTTAAAACCAAGGTGAACCCTTTTGTGGTGGAAGAGTTAATATCACAGATGAAGCTCCTACTCCAAATAATGTGAGATTTAATTAGGAATTAAAATTAGGTAGATCCCATGTACATTGGTAGTATCCAATACCATCAACATTCTAGCACTAGTAGGAGGGACATATGACAAGTCTTCCTCTCTTTCCTTCTAGGGTTCATGGTGCATCTTTATGCAACAAGCATTCCCACCTTGTCCCTTCATCTTTCCCATTACACTGGAATAAGGAGAGATCCTCTTCATTGCTCATGGCATAGCATAAATGAAAAATGTATCCTTCCTCATCCACTATTGAGTTTGACTGCACCCTTCTAATCAAGCCTCCCTATTTCAACCCTCTCAGAGCCATATCATGATTCGACCTGTCTATGAGCTAGGTAGTGATAAAATAGATGATTTCAAGACTGATTTCACTTTTTTATGAATGATTTTAATTGAAATGAGTACATTCCTAGGATGAAAAGGTAATTCTCAAAGAAAATAGTAAGGAGAAAGCATAAAGAAGCACTTGTGGAGAAGAATAATAGAAGAGAGCTATCATACAAACATAAGTAGATCATGGACCAAAAAATGAGAGGTATCATGGAGACATGAAGCAAATCACTGTCCAAAAAGAAATAAGACATTTCGTGATGACTCAAAGGATTCCAAAGCTCATCCAAGAGCATTTGGAGGGTGAAGATAAAAAACAAAGGAGATATTTCATGAAGATGAAGCATAGATCAGATCTACCATCAATACTGCAAGATGAAGCAGCAAGGAAGATAGCTTGGTATCACCACCTCATCATGAAGTCCAAGTAATCATTATCAAGCTGTAAATTTTACAAGTGTCATCATAATGGTCAATATGTTTCCATCTATCATGACACATCATCATGTGGAATGTAATGATGTATTTTCAAGGAGAAAGACAAAATGTAATGTGTGGAAGTCCAAGAGTCATATGTGGAATATGAAGAGTCACATAGTCATATATGGAAAAAAGAGTTGTATAGAAGTCAAAAAGTCACATACATAATACACAAGTCATTTATAAGTTAAAAAGTTGTTTAGAAGTCCAAAGGACACATTAGAAGTCCAAGGTCCATGAGGGAATACTAAAATTCTAGGTGAGATGAAACGTCATTCCTCTTGTTATAAAATAAGCCTCATAACTGAAGCAAATGATATTTTGGAGGCTTAATATTTGGAGACCTAGTCTTGGTTTATCCACCAAGCATAGGAGAGAATAGTTATCCTTTGGAGAAGCAAGAATTGACTAAATGCTCCAATATTGGAATTAGTGCTACATCACTATAATTGTGTACTTGGATATTTAACCTAATTGTAATTCAATGAGTCGACACATCATGGATGTATCACAAATGTTTTAGGACTATTCTTGGGATATTTACAATGTATGCTGGATAAATTGAAAAATTTCAGTGGCTTTGGTACTCATTTAGTTGAATGTGTGCTATATACATTTTAACAATCATTATGTGCACTATTTTACTAATGAATATTTTCATGCTCTCATGTGTCTCTCTTAGGTTAGTACTATTACTTCCTTCTAGAGACTCACTCTCGACTCCCAGTCATGAAGCTCTCCTTTTACACATTGCACTCGGTGTCTCACAATGTCAGCTTACTTGCTTATTCAAGGTTTATGTATATAATATCTTATGTTATCTGTTGAAATAAAGACAAACTTTTATGTTATGGTGGCAGGATGATATTCTAGATGGGGTTCATACTCTAAACAATGTGAGGTCTAATTGGGACTTCAAATTGGAGAGACCCCTTGTATGTTGGCGACATCCAATGCTGTCAACCTTCTGACACTAGATGTAGGGAATATGACAAGTTGTGCCCGTTATGTCTATTTTGAATCTCTTATCTTAAATGGATCTTTCCCAAATCATAATCCTAGAGTGTTTCTCTAACCTATCTCTTGGTAAACCATGGAATTTTTTTATGTCTTGTCTCAATTCAGGTTTGATGGTGAGGGTGTTACATTTTTATCCAAACACATAAATGATTTTCTTGAGTTTTTATAATATCATGAAATCAATGATGAAGATGTTGTGTGTATTCTATTCATCCTCACTCTTGAAGGTCATGTTAATAAATGGTTTCATACCTTACCATCTTCTTCCATTCATTTTTTTGCTCAATTGCTCAAGGAGCTTCATCGACATTTTGAAAGGTATGATTACTGAGTCTTTTATAAAAGAACCAATCAACTCATAGTGGAGCCTAATGGACCAATTGATGATTTTTCTAATAGATTCCTTCATTTATTTTATGAGTTTCCTGAAGAAGTTATATATTTGGATTTCTAAGAAAAAGTTTGAACATTTAGTTTGGATCTCTTTGAGTTAGTTTAAATCTAAACCCCCAAGTGTTCTTGTTTTCCCAACGTTTGTAAAATGTGAGACACCTCCAATATCAGAGGAGGGACCTAATGTTCCTTTTTTTCCTTTTCCTCCTTTTACAGGGTGTCTCCTTGTGATAATGTTGAAGTCGGGAAATCTTCAAATCAAATCATTGATCCACCTCTTCAACCTTCATTTGTTTCTCATGATTCTAATGCTATGGAGGAAATCTTGAAATGGTTCATGAAGCTTATTGTGAAGACTAATCCTTCCATTCCTCAATATGGTATCAACACTCATAACTTCCATCTTGAATCTGATTTAGAATCTTGTAATCATCGATCATCTCATGATCCCTTACCCCTACATTTTCTGATCAATATTTTCCTCATCCAAATAGTGATCAAGTTTGAGGTAGTCACTCTTCACAGGTAGATGACAAAAAAGGTGAGGATTACTTTGATATTTCTTCTCTCTTTCAAAATACTTTATGTTAAGATGATGTTCTCCCACCCTTGGTTGAAATTGAATCTAAGAACCTCAATAATGAATCAAATGAAGTTGATTCACCTAATCAATCTGAAGTCTTGGACAAACATCATTTTTATGATGACTTTATTATTGTATGTGATGATTAATGCCCAAGTACATATGATAATATTTCAATTTCTCACAAATATTTGTTCTGAAGGATTTCAAGCTTGAATTTGATTCGGTCCAAGAAGATTTTCTTATGTAAACTTCCTCTTCACCTCACTATCCCTCGTGCTCTACTATTTGCAATGCATTTTCATCATATAATGTGTTGGGTTTTGAATTGACATAGGGTAGTTTGATCATCAATGATCAAGAAGAAGATAATGAAATCATTGAGTATCCTTTCCATCCTTTGCCATTTCAAATTTTTCACGAAATAAATTCTTCTATTCAGGTTAGTCATGACAGTCATTTTCTCTATTCATTCTTAGATGCGTAATTAGAACCTTATGACTTGTGTAGTCTATTTACCAAATATGTAAAGTTTGATCAAATCAGTAATCTAGTTGGCTACCACTTACATAGTAGTAATTTAGTTGAAATAGTTGATGGTAGGTGTCCACATACCTTACACGATCTGATTCAATTTTTAAAATGAAATTCTGCAATCTTTGAAAGTTCAAGGACATATCAAGGAGTCAAGGCACTTCAACTTTTACCGATGGTTATCTCATGTTCTTGAGACTTTGGTAAGATCCTCAAACTAAATTGAATTTGGATTTTCTCACAACTTTTTTCCTTTACATGGTATCATTGGATGTAGATACCTCCCTGGAAGGTATGTGGTATTTCAGATATAACTTGGCAAGCTTTCAAGATTTTGTTTCTAGTAATATTGAGTATTTTTCTTCAATGGATGGTTCCTCATGAAAATATCTTATATCAAACTTAGGTTTGGAATGCATACCTTTCATGGATATAAAAAATTGTGAAGTTAATCATTCTAAAGATTATAATTGGTTGAAGGATTCACACCTATCACATTGTTTTGAAAATAATAAGCTCCTAATATTTCTTGTGAATATTCTAATGCTAATTATTTTCTTCGTGGTACAATATTTCCTCTCGAGTGTTAATGAATGCTTGTGCTATTTGTTGAATCAAGTTCCTCTTTTTCATTCACTACATGACTATTTTCATGTGCTCGCCATATTGACATTCATTTTTAATGATTGTGATGTCAGTCCATTTTGTAGCTAGTGACAAGCAGATGGTTTGTCACATCCAACATATGAGGAAGATGATTCTTCAATTCTAACCATATGCAAAGTTGTTCAAAATTATATATATTTTTTTCTCCTAACCAAGAATCGTATGCCATAATCAATCCGTTTTATCATTTTTCATATTCCAACATATGTTACTCAATTGATCATTTTCCCACTAGTGTACCTAATGCTGGTTGTTTTACATTAGTTGATATTTATAGTTTACAATCTCAATATTCATATACTTGCCAAGAAATTGAGGCACTTTAGCCTTCACTGATGGTTATGTCAATCCCTCACTATCTTGACAAACCTTCTAAACATGGTTAAATTCATTTTCCCTTACATGAATCTCATCCTGTTTCTATGCAATTAATTGAAAATTCATCTTTACAAAATTTTCAAGGCTTTCAAGAGGATTGTTTTTAATTTCATGATATGATCTATGATCAATTAGAAGTATCTTAGCTACCAATCCCTTATGCTATTAACATATTTCTATCATTATTGATGTTTTTTAACAAGGACAACATAGATGTAGGTGCTTTCCCAAGGAGTTGTAGATATTTGTATGATTTTTGTTCTTATCGAAATGGTAAAGTTGTAGATTGGGTAAAGTAAGGTGATATGAAACATATTTATTCCTTTAAGAAAGGAATTCAACATTTTGTGGAAGCTTTCCAAGCTTTTATCTTTTCTGTTGCACATTATTATATATCGGTTTTCATTGCTCGTCTTTATGTTTGTAGGTCAAGACCAATTATGGTGGCTTCATTGGAAATATCATTACACTTAGCCCTAAACTTATAGCTGATTAGGTTATGAGCAAGTCTAGTTGAATTTAGTTTCCTTTACATTGCATCCACCCTTTATCATGTTCTCCGTTTACTTTCTGCATTTGTTTGTTTTCTTGTCTCTGTTATGCATTTTTCTTTACATGTCGATTTTATTTGATTGGTTATGTATTTTATTTTGTATTTTCCTAATAAGAATTTGCATGAAAGATGCTCCTTTGGCTCAAAAGACAATGTAGAAAACTTGAAAAGGGAAATTGTGATTGCGAAAAATGCTTGGATACTCTGTTACATGTTCTCTATCTGCCTATACATATCTTTAAAGTCAATGATGTCTAAATGGAAAATATGATCCACTTGAATGAAAAGCCTTTGGTTAAAATATAAAGAATTTATCTATTTGCGTATCATCATTACTTGAATTCGAATTGCAAGTAAATAATGTTTCTATTACAGAACCAATCAAGTAGAGAAAGATAAGGGGAAAATCAATTAGTTAGCAAACCAATATTAGAGGTCTATATTATCTTCTCTAAAGGAACACACTCTACTTCTCTCAATAAGTCGAGATCCCTCTTCCACCTGTGAAATAAATAATTTCCTAAGAACAATTCTATAAATACAATAAATAAAGGGTGAAAGAAGAGAAATGCTTCCTGGTCAAAGAAGTGAAACAAGTAACTTGATTGGGGTACTTCTCAGGATCACTAGCAGCGAGGCAACGCTTGGATTCCTGTAGATTCTTTTTCGAGGGTACTATCTAGGCCTGTTGGAAGTGGAATAACACCAGAGATGAAAATTAATTCTGTGATGATCTTAAACTCTTTGTTATATATTAACCTTTCCTAGATTGAAACAATTGTGATTTGGTAAGCCTTGATATGTGTTCAACTGAGTAAGGGAAAGGAGGGGACTATATCTGTAATTGGGTTAAGTGGGGAAGCCAAGGTAATCTATAGGATGAATCAATAATACCTGAAAGACTAACCACTTTCACTTAGATAAATAATCGTTAAAAAATAAGTTGTAGTTCTACCAATCTCATGCCAAGTGTTGACGTTGCAATTAACACCCTCCAAAATGAGACTTGAATTTTGGAGCCTAGTAAGGATATGAAGATTTCTCGTTTATGGTCACTTCATTGTCAATTGATTTTGTGCTAAGTGTTTATGTATTTTTACTAGCCTCTAACTATCAAAGCGACTTGCTCACACATCCTAAATCCATAATGAATTCATAAAAACACTTCCTTTATCAAAACTTGAATAGGCATAACATATTTTACCTAGACAGTTCTTTTGTGAGGTTCAACCCATGTCGACTATCAATGTGCACTTTCAATTAATAGTCTCTGTCACTTTGATTGCAATTGTACTTTTAGTTCGATGAGTTTTATTTGTCTATTTTATGTTCGTAGCTATTTGTTTTCCTCAACTTCACTTTAATAAGTGTTATTTTAATGTTTCCTTCACTCTGAAATTTGTTTTTTAATGTCGTTCATATTTTACTAGTGTCATATTCATGTTTTCTACTTGTTATAGGTGTCGCTTTTATTGTTTTCACTCCTATATGTGTCGCACCTTTGCATATGACCAAAATTATTTTTGGCATGTCCTTTTGTATTACATGGTCCCTCATATCATTATAATATGCACTAGACACATTATTATAGCCTAGCGTACATTTTGATCAGAGTCAATGCTTCCATCGTAACTTGTATTCTAGGTGTCGCAATGTATTGTCTTAAATGTTGCACTTATAAATAAGTTCCATTTTGTTGTTGTTTCAAGGTGTGACTATTTTTCATGAGTCTCATGTGTGCCCATGGCTTGTGTCAATGGAATTTGTGTGTGTGATCCATGTTTGAGTCTTGTTCAGATGAATTTTCCTCTCTTACTCTACTAACCCCAGACTTAGCCACCTTTTAGTTCTTCTTGGTCCTCTTGCCCAGTGAAAGTTGTGAAAGAATTAGCCTTCTTACTAGGTGATGAGTGTAGCCTATTAGTGAGCCTCATTGATGTATATTTTCCTCCCATTATTTTGCATTAATCATTTTCTATGGTATCCTCCATCTCATAATGTATTAGTACTTCCTTGGATAAGTGAATTAAGCTTTTGTTGTATACCTAAGTGAAAATCAAATTCGAGATGAACAAGACTTAGTTCGGGAGAACAAGGTGAACTTCAGAGAAACAAAGACCCTTCCAATGGACTCTAGAAAAAAAAAGACCCTTCAACCACACTTGGGGAAAACAAGGCACACTTCAAAGCAACAAGGTGCACTTTGTGACAAAAAGGCATACTTCATAAAACAAGGACCCTTTGGGTGCACTTCAGAACAACAAGGAACATTTGGGCACACTTTGGGAAAACAAGGTGCACTTTGGAACAAGAAGGCACACTTCAGAAAAACATGGATCCTCTATCTCTTTAAAAGTGCATGGTGCATCATCAATAAAAATAAATCCTTCGCATCCCTTATGACACATGGCATAGTCTTAAAGGCCGAAGCCTTCCTCCTTCCCTTTTCCCTTAGGGCACATGGCACAGTCTTGAAGCTTGAAGCCTTAGTCTTTCCATCTTCCCCTATGCACTATATGATCAAGCCTTGCTTAGAACCTTCCTCTTCAATGTATGGCATAGTAGGAAATTCTGAAGGATGCCTCCTCTTGGCCTTGGACTAATCAAACTACACTTTCCAAGTTTCCCTCTCTTTCCTTCTAGGGCACATGGAACATCTTTAAGAAACAAGCCTTCCCACCTTGTCCCTTCATCTTCCCTAGTGCACTAGACCAAGGATATCTCCTCTACATAGTGCATGGTTGATCCATATTTAAATAGGAACGCAATAAACTACAGAGATAACCATATAAACAAAGATGCAGCTAAAATAATACTTCATTTCATTAATGGAAAATACCGAAATATGCTTACAACCAGAAATGGAAAGAAGCCAGCTAGGGCGATGGTAGCTTATCTCTGAGAAGAGATGTGGTCACTACATGCCTCTGAACTGTTCCGAACTGTGTTACAATGAGGCTCGAAGGCCTATTTATTATTGAGAAACAATGGAAAACCCTTCACATTCCAAAACCGACCCTTAGAAGATGAAACGCCAAATTGTGGGCCCCGTTTTGGGTAAATTGGTACATCAATTTCCCGGGGTCGTAACTTTGGCATACGATCTCCGTTTGACGCGTATGATAGCTCGTTAGAAAGATCTATCCGAGAAATACCACTTTTGGGAAGGGAAACAATGGTCCATGGACCCATGCATGTTGCCCCCATATTTCCCAAAAAACATCGTTTAGGGCCTCAAAACGGCTCTGGAAGTTCAGGGCCCGAAAAAACTACTAAAAATAGTAAATTGTGCTACAATTATGGAAATTGAAAACTGAAAGAGACAGTTGTGGGGGTCCAAATGGGATAGGTGGGTGGCCACCAACATCCACCTGGATCAAACATTTCCATGGATTTTGTTGGAGGAGTTCCTATGTCCAGGAGAGGGCATGATTACATGTATGTTGTGGTTGATAGATTTAGCAAGATGTGCATTCTTGTTCCATGAAAAATGTAGGTGACAGATAAATAGACTGCAAAGATGTTCTTCGAACAGGTATGAGTTCATTTTGGGTTACTTGCTTCCATTATTTTTTATCGAGACACTTGTGTTGTAGGAGCGTTTTGGTCCACTTTATGGGGACTCATGGATACAAAGCTAAAGAAGAGCACAACTTTTCATCAACAGACTGACGGATAAACAGAAGTGGTGAACAAGACAGTCATACATATTCTTCGAGGGTACTACAGTAAACTTCCTAAGTTGTGGGATGAATCTTAACCTTATGTGCAACATGCTTACAATTGAGCCTTACATTCTTCGACTAATCGATTGCCATTCGAAACATTTTTTGGGTATCTACCAAAGTCACCAATGGATTTCATGTTTAGTGAAGAGGATAAAGTGGCTAAACATAATGATGCAAACAAAGTAGTTAAGTTCCTTCAATGGATACAACAGATACATGAAGTAGTGCAAGATCAAATATAGAAGAGTCAGGCCAAGTACAAAATGTGCCATGACAAGCATCGAGTCGATCATGATTTTCAGACCGACGATCATGTGTGGTTGTATATTAGTAAAGATAGGTTGAAAGGAGAAGGTAAGAACCCGAAACCTGTCAGGTATGGCCCTTTCAAGATTGTGGAAAATATTGGAAATAATGGATTTCGATTAAATTTACCTCCTTATATGCGTATTTACTCAGTTGTAAATGTGGAAAATCTGAAGTTGTATGAACCTCTAAGGATCATGGATCCTGACGAAGATACACAGATTCCGACCATTGATGATTGGGCACCTGCATATATGAATGAGCTGTACGAAGATACCATCTTGGACAGGAAGATTCGATCTTCAAGGCTTGGAGATGTTGAATATCTTCGAGTGGGACTCAAGGGCATGAATTCGAGCAAGGCAAGGTGGATGGAGATCAAAAGAGTGAGGGAACTGTACCCTCACTTGATATCTTCTTAAATCAAACTTTTGTGGTCCAAAAGATTTCAAGTGGAGAGGATTGATCCAGGAGGATCTTGTCAGTCCAGTGTATCCAAAGAATTTCAGGTCATCTTCATCTTTGTCAGCTTTGCGAGTGTCTTTAGTTCTCTAGGGTATTGGTTACCTCTTCATGGTGGATATGATCCAGGTTGTCGTCATGTTTTTGTTGATTATTGTCATAATGTGACAATATCATTGTAATGGGTTCAATTTTATTATGACAATGTAAAAGGGGGCTTAAATCCTAAGTTTTAAGGCCTAAACTATACCATCCTAAGTCCTAGTACAAAAGATGTGCTAAAACCTAATGCATAAACCTATATCAAAAAGCCATCGTAATAACCCATTCAGACTTTATTATATAAACAATTTAATACACAGCCTCTAACCGTAGAGACTAGACCACAGCAGAACCATCAAGCATGTGAGTAGTCAAGATAAGCCTCAAAGTGTGAGACCACAAGCATGCAGGTTTGGAGACTGCATCGGAGACACATGCATGTGAAGATGAAAGGGTAACCACCGTAGTTTTGGTCGACCTCCAGTGCTAACTGCAGCTGAACCACCACAGTCAGGAGACAGTTTTCACATGGATAAGGATAATGTTAGGTAAACTTGACTTGGGATAGAGTCAAAGTTGACCAGGTTAAAAAGTGATGGTTTTGGGGCACATGGTATTGTGCACCCATGGTATTATACGTAATGGAGCTTATAAAAGGCTAGAAGGACTTCATTGTAAGGCAAGACCTGGAGGTGAGTGGTGAATGCTCACTTGGTCAGATTGGCCAAGGTTTTGGCCAATGCTAATAAGATCTTATTAGGTTGGGTTTTTCCCCGGATTTGGGTTTTTCTCGGATAAACAATTGCATTTATGTGTTTATGGTTGTTGTTGGTTATTTTTACATTTATTCCTCTCAGTAATTATTTATGTTATGCAGTAAATTTCTTAACAACTGGTACCAGAGCCAGATATTGGCTTCAAAGAGATTCTTTGATACCAGGGGTTTATAGTGCCTGATGAGATCAATGCAACCTTTTTTTTTACAGATATGGGTCTGAAAATAATGGTGGAACAATCGTACGTAGAAGAACCTTGAGGAGAATGTGCGGAAGATAGTGTCGTAACTACCAGGGATCGCAGTGCATTTGTAATATTTACCGGTTTGGAACATGTTGACGAATTGTTTGGGATTTATGCGGCTATTTAAAGAAGGTCAGCAGAAGAAAATTGTTCATGTGGCTTTGAAAATTGTTCGTTTTCTGCTATGTGAGGCCACCGGTGCTGGAATCTACGAGGTTCTCATCGGGCTCATAGTTGGAGCGGTTTGATAGAAGTTTTTGTGCAAATCAAATTGAGAGAGGATGGATCAAAATCACAGTAGCAATAAAAAAATAATTTAATGAAGCCAAAATTATTGCATGAAAATGGGCATACTACTGTAAGACCTAGTAAGGCATGTGTACCCCTTGGTGATCATTGGTAAAGTCTGGGTTAGACCTAGGTGATAGGGGGGATGTCGGGTTAACAATACCATGGGTAAAAAATTTGAGGGGGGTAAGGGCTAGAGTGAGCGGGATTGTCTCACTTAGTAGGTTTGGCTGGAGTTAGTCAAGGAACCCCAAGTCACGTTTAAGGGGGGAATTATTAGGTAAACTTGACTCGGGATAGAGTCAAAGTTGACCAGTGAAAACAGTGATGGTTTTGGGGCACATGGTATTATGCTTGTGGTATTATATGTAATGGAGCTTATAAAAGGCTGGAAGGACTTCATCGTAAGGCAAGACCTGGAGGTGAGCAGTGAAGGCTCACTTGGTCGGATTGCCTAGGGTTTTGGCCAATGCTAATAAGATCTTATTAGGTTGGGTTTTTCCCCGGATTTGGGGTTTTCCCAGATAAACATTTGTGTTTATGTGTTTATGGTTGTTCCTGGTTATTTTTATATTTATTCCTCTCAGTAATTATTTATGTTATGCAATAAATTTCTTAACAGATAAATCATTAGATACCATTTTTGGGATTCTTTAGTATCACAATAAAATAAATTTCTTAACAGATAAATCATTAGTATCACAATGCAGCTTGAGAGACGACCACCGGAAGACTACAACCATCGGGTTTTGGAAGTTGTCACATGGCAGATTCAGCATACAGTGCCGAAACTGCTGGATCCAACCTATAAGGTGTTTGCCTATGGTAAAACCACAACAGTCACATGATCACAGTTAGTTGATAGCCAGAGTTATCCTAAGTCTATTTTGGGTTTTCGATGGTTGTAATGTGTTTATTAATAAACCACCATGTAACCTCTCACCCTACGTGTCACTATATGATAAGACCGAGACCCCATGATTTTTTATGCTCAACCAAATGCTATATTTTCCCATGGAAGCTCGAAAATAAACCTGCAACTCTATAAATTCATCCTTTTACTCATGGAGAAGACATTAGAGTGATTTTGAGTCTTGAATGCAAATGCTGAGCCGGAGAGGCAGTTGTTGTTTTCAGTATATCTTGGTCATCTGGAGGCGGAATTGGGAACCGAGATAAGCATTGGAAAGCTAGGAGAGAGAGATTTCTGTTGACAGATACCAGAAGCATTTGCATGCACATTTAGTCTAGTTTTTTTGTTGTGTAAAATACCTCTTTTCATCAATCCTAAAAAGTAGACGCCCATCTTGAAAGCGGACCCAGAGATGTAGTCCATCAGCAACGAACACCGTAATCAATGTTTGTTGTCTTCTATTTCTATTCTTACTGCCAATTCATGCTTAATTGTGTTTCTTAAGTTGTTGATTAATTCTAAAATCAGCTGCTTTCCTTCTGTCTTCCACATTCAACACTTAAGGTTAACGATCAATTCACTATTGGAAATTAATCAATTCTACTTCAGTTTTAGTTTATGATTGATTTTAGATCATTTGATCTCTCTCATGAGTCATATTCCTCTTGAAAATCCACTATAAAATTTATATTAACTAAGCAGCTCTTTCCTCTTTCACCGAAAGTGCACTCAATAAATAGTTTCCCAACCCTATTATCGTTAAACATAAACAAACCTCGATTCTTAGCCAACCATTAACTTCAAACTTTGGTAAACCAAAATTCAATTCTTCATTTTGGAGAACCACTTTCCCTTTTGACATTGTTGACTTCAATCCGAGTATGGTGATCCTTGGACTTGCCTAATTACCCTGTTTAAAAATAAAATTTACCTTTTTTTCTCCCTACAACCCAATTCCTACTTAGAGTACTCCCCTTGCAACGCAAACAAGGCCACATATGCCATCGATAGGTCATGTCTCTGGAGGTGTTGTGCTGGTCAAGGAAGATGTACTTGTTCCTTTTCTTTGGTTGTTGTCTCTTTCTATTGCGATACTGAGCCAATTTTTTTTGTCGGATTTCTTTGTGAATTAGGAAAGAACGGTGCAAGAGGCATTGCAATAGATAAAATACTATCCACCAATTATGTTAATGTTAAACCTTACATATCTTCTTTTATAGATGTAGGTAGATAAGTGTGGGATCTCTCCTCAATAGTTGTCATATAAACAAATCAATATTTTGTATCACTATGTTGTTGAGCCCCAGAACTACCTCTCTTCTACATACTTTTCTAAACCTTTTCTCTTCCATTTTCCCACATCACTACCTCATAAGCTATCAAAGATTGTTACATATTGATTCTAGGAGTGCATTTAAGTGATTTTCAAACTATATCCTTGTGTGTGCTATTTGATTTAGATTTTTTTCATCAGCTACGGAATGTAGCCACTTTCCATAGCTAACTTTCAATTCCGCAGTTGTTTTCATTGTTCTGTAGGTTACAAGTGCCGACAAGAGAAACGAGACACATGGACAGCTTAGAAATGATCCACACATGGACAAGATCCTATTAATTTAGCCAAATTCATGAAGAAAGGAATCGTTCAAAGGACGGTCAACAGAGAGTCCTACATCAATTAGGAGTCTGTTCCAGCACGTGAAAAAGTCCGAGACCATTCCTATGTTCATGGATCCACTTTTTCCAGCTGTAGGCCATCTCCATGACGTAATCTAACACCTAACTTTCGTAGATTTAATGTTTATTGAAACCAAGAGGCTGAACTTTCGGATTTTGTCCTATTCACATGTCCTCTGCTAAAGATTTTTCTCCAAAAGACAGTTATCTACTTTCCTCTATAAACAAAGTGTTTGCAACACAAGTAGTTAGCCTTGATGCTGTTGTTTTAGCGGTAGTTTTCTATTGTAACCAAGAGACATATCTTCTATTTTGCAATACAAAACCTCTGTTTTCTTTTGACAGCGTATTAACCCAAGGTTGTGCAGAGGGCCCTTGCTGGCTCAGGTTTTGCTTTTTGTTTTTGTATATTTTTCATGCGTGTTTTCTCTTATTTCCACTATACATTTCTCATAATTTTTTTATGGTATTAATCATTTTTATTCCTATACATGATTTTGCAGCATTGTTATATTTTCCACTAACATTGATCAGTGCATTTTAGGATAGGTTATGCTCCAGCTTTTAATATAGTTTTTTTTTTTGCATCAAGTGGTGATATGAGATTTGCTTCCTCTGCTGAAATTTAGCTTTTAATTCCAGCTGTTATGCTTTGATTTCAGTGAGATTTGTTTACTTCTTTTAGCTAGTTTAGATATCAATTTCTTCATGCTACATGATGTTATCTCTGGTGCCTTTAGCTTAACCCCGTTTTAGAAGTTAATTGGCGAGATATCGGATTGTAGGTGAAGCAATTTGATTTTTCTTTCATTAGTTTGCAAGTAGACAGTTTAGATATTAGTTCTTTATGCTACATGACGTTATCTCTGGTGCCTTTAGCTTAACCCTTTTTTAGAAGTTAATTGGCGAGCTATCGGATTGTAGGTGAAGTAATTGATTTTGCTTTCATTAGTCTGCAAGTAGATGGTTTAAATGTCATTCTTTCATGCCATATGACGTTATTTCTAGTGTCTTTAGCTTAACCCCATTTTAGAAGTTAATTGACGAAATATCAGAATTATGGGTGAAATAAGTGACTAGTTTCCAGCTTATTTATTCTTTTTGGTTTTGAATACAATAGTTTAGATTTTATTATTGTAATTAGATGGACAACAGAGACAGTAACCTCGTGTTCAGTACTTCATCTTTTGCTTGATTTAAGTAGTTGTATGTTTACACTTTTTTTCAAGTTCTGATTTTATAAATAACATGTTTTGAGATCTTTGAAGTGCTAAGTTTGGAAATTACCATAAGAGGCATAAACCTTGTCTTAAATTCTACATCCATACTTGAAGTTTAAAAGTATTCTTAAGACCTTAGAATAGGATTTCCATTTGCATTAGACACTTTAGGAGACCAAAAAGAACAAAATTCCAAAAACAAGATAAAAAATGAAAACAATAAAGTAAGAAAGAGGTTGTCTTTCACATACAGTGTGCCACACTTCATCAGTTTACGACTCCCAGATTGATAATTAATGTAGCAATTTAGGACACACTAAATTGACTAAACATATTTTTTCTTTGCTTTTTAATCATATCCATCAAAATAAACATGGTTTTATATCTGCAAGAACAATCTCACAAGTATACGCAGACAACCAGCCTGTGAGTTTGGGCCCTTGATACACAGACAATTTTTTTCTCCTTCTATAGTCTTACCATTGTAATAGGCTTGGGCTACTTGGTTAAAGTTTAGATTCCACAATTTTGTGATTGTATGTAATAATTGCTTACAATTGGTAGAGGAACACAAAGAACAAATGAAATGGCTTGTAAACATTGTTCTAGTGAGGCAGTTTTACCTGATATGAGATGAAATTTTTTCTACTTTCTCTCTTGCAAATCAAGAAATGCTCCAAATTAAGGTGGAGTGGGTTGATATCTTTGGAAACAAGTGAAGTTGGACATTATCACCTCATAGGCCGATTTCATAATGCAACAATTTAGTAGCTACTTATTGAAATTCTGGACACTATAAATGGTATAATCTGTTTATAATTAATAATTTCACAATATCTTCTAGCTATCCATCCCTAACTGAGGTTTTCTCGGGTGGATGGTTTCACTGTCTATCAAGACACTCATTTCCAAGGTTCAAGAACATAGTCCTAGAATCTGAGCAACCGGGTTTTATTTATTCCACGCTTAGATCAGACTTGTTGAGCAGTATCTTCATAATCAACATACCAATTGAAAATGTTGCTTTCAAATTCAACATTCTTGGGTTTACCAGAGATTGTTTCATACTCTTCCATAGAATTCTCCTCCTGCTGTGAAGAAGACCCAGACAAGGAGGGACTCTCCTCTATTCTTTTTCCTCTATCTACTGCATGGATCTTTTTTTGTTTGTAAGGAGAAATTGTAGGTTTTATCCTCGTACAGAAATTACCTACATACAAATTCTAAAACACAGAAAATAAACAATGCGAGAGCATAACACATAAAACACATATACACAGAGATTTCCCCTGGATCCCAAAACCAGGACTACCAGCTTGATTTTTCATTATGTTCCTTTCAATGTTACAATACATATTTATACATGCCGAAGAATCCAATACCATGGAACGAAAACCATCGCGTCGAAAACCATGGAACGAAAACCAACGTGTCGAAAACTGTGTGCAAAAATCATGCACAAAACCATAGGTAGGTCCGCCCAACCTAATACAGGGTCCAAAAAAAAAATTCTCGGGGTGCTGCCCCAAACCCCACAGAAGGCGGCTGCCTGCCCTGCTCAAGCCCCCCAGCTGTGTAATCGGTGCAACAAATGGGGGCTCCACTGCCCCTCTAATCCCCCGGTTCACTACATCGACTAGTCGCGGAAAGAATAACACAACCCAAAATTCTCCCACTTGCTTTTTTCTTTCCACAGGGGGCCACAAGAGAGGTTAGTCATTTATCCAGCCCTGCAATGCCCATTGTTTCTCTACACCAAGAGAACTTCTCAGAGCTAATAGATTTTCTCAATGCATCTACAATATTCTTCAAAGTGTCCACCTTTACCAGCAACACCTTTTTGTCTTCTATCATATCCTTCACAAAGTGATACTGAATATCAATGTGCTTTGTCTTTTAATGGTAAGAAGGGTTTTTTTCCAAGAAAATTGCACTTTGGCTGTCACAGTCTATCCTTATAGCTCCCTATACTAACCCCATACTTGAACACAATCTCTGCAATTAAACTGCTTCCTTGCTTGCATGAGTAGATGCCATGTATTCTGCCTCTGTAGTTGATAGTGCCACTACAAATTGTTTCTTACTCATCCAACTGACTGCACCTCCAAATATGTTAAACACATACCCACTTGTAGATCTTCTCTGATCCAGATCTCCAGCCCAGTCCGCATCAACAAAGCCACAGATATCGAAAACTTTGTACAATCCTAGTCTTCCTTGGTAGCACAAACCATAATCACTAGTGCCACACAAATACCTGAAAACCTGCTTCATTGCTATCCAATGCTCCTTTCCTGGTTTTTACATAAACCTCCTCAATACTCCCACTGCATGTGCAATGTCTGGTCTAGTACATACCATCGCATACATCAGGCTACCGATTGCACTTGCATATGGAACACGGGACATATCCTATTCCTCTTCTTGTGTCTTGGGACACTGTTTAGCAGATAACCTCACACCTACAGGAATAGGAACCTTCACCGGTTTACTATCTTGCAGATTAAACCTCTACAATATTGTCTTGACATACTTCCTCTAGTTTAACCAGAGCTTCCTCTTTGCCTGATCTCTTTTAATTTCCATGCCCAAAATATAGTTTACAACACCAATATCTTTCATGTCGAATTTGAAGGACAATTGGGTCTTCAAATCCTGGATAATTTCTTTGTCATTTCCAACCAGCAACATATCATCCACATATAAGACCAGATAAATAACATGGTCACCAATTAATATAAAATACACACAATGATCTGCTTTACTTCTGGTGAAGCCAAGTCCCTGTATAAATGCATCAAATTTCTGATACGACACCCTTGGTGATTGTTTTAACCCATACAGAGACTTCTTTAGCTTGCATACCAATTCTTTCTTACCCTTCACCGCAAAGCCTTCAGCTTGCTTCAAGTCACTGACCCCTTGGTCTAGTAGTTCCTTTACCTCTTACTGAGCTTTTTCCTCTATTCTTTTGACTTTGTTTCCTCAATATCTTTTCTTCTGCCTTCAAACATGCTTGATAGGCATCTTCAATAGTCTTCAAACTTAACAAGCTAATTTCATCTTGTATGTCAGACCTTAAACCATTGATATATCTAGCTAACTTTTCCACATCATCCTCTACATGCCCTACTCTAATATTCAATCTATAAAATACTTTTGTATATTCTTTAACAGACATTCCTTTTTGCCTTAATTTTCCAATTGTTTAAAATGATTCAAATGATGGTCTTTAGGCGAAAACTTGGCTTTCATTTTACTTACCATTTTGTCCCATAGCCTGATCTTGGACTTCCCTTTCCTCATTCTTGATTTTTGTAACTCGTCCCACCAGATAGTTGCATGACCCTTCAATCTAGGAACTGCAAACTTCACCATCTTCTTCTCCCCAACATCTTCATAGTCAAAGTACTGGCCTAAGGATTTGATCCAATCCATTAGCTCTT
This sequence comes from Pinus taeda, assembly GCA_000404065.3. Taxonomy (NCBI): domain Eukaryota; kingdom Viridiplantae; phylum Streptophyta; class Pinopsida; order Pinales; family Pinaceae; genus Pinus; species Pinus taeda. Next base: position 85,355 of record APFE031565890.1, read on the forward strand.
CTACATTTAGACTCCCTTGATACATAGGAATTTCCACCTTAGGTTTTCCTCCTACTTTCGCTAACATCTTAATGACTTTGTAAGTTTCATTTTCTTCATCCACTACCTCCTTTGTAGGAGATTCTTTTGAAGAACTTTCATTTCCTTCATCAGGTGATCTTCTCTGGGCAGTCTCAATTGACTCCATTCTTGTACACAGACTTTGTACCTCTTCCAATAGAATTCCATTTGCTTCAAGTCTTCCTCGACCAATGCCTCTCCTTGGCAGCATTTTCTCTACAAACAACCCCTTCTTCTGCTCTGATACCACAAATTATGCAGCACGGAAGCGGAACTCACAAAAACCCCAAATCACCCCGCGGATCCCCTTTTAACTATAGCCGACTATTTTTCTTTTAAACTTAAATGCACTAAAAAACAAGTCGAAACAAAGGGAGTTACCTTTTTATATTAGCGCACTTATCTTACGCTGAAATTCAATGCACTGTTGCTTTGAAACTGTCGATCTTGACCGGTGAGATCTGACGATCGTCAGAGATTTCGGATAGAACAATAGATCAGGAGTTAAGTGCCCGATAAGCGGTTTTATTCCCCTCTGCCTTTTCTACATGTCGAAGGGTGAATGGGATCAGGTGCCGACCCTTCCAAACAACTTACAACTTTTAATGCACCCAAAATACCTTCCACTATAGCAAAACTGCTTCCGCAATCCAATGGTCGCGGTTGATCATAATCCAATGGATGTGATTGAATCGGCAAATCGCAAATCGCGACACCCACTATTTAGTATCTTTCCACTTCAAAGCGCTGATGCGATAGCGCTTGCAGACCCAATAGATTATAACCCCTTCTCTATAATGTTTCAAATCCGGTTATATCGTGATGTCAGAATTCGACGATTTAGCAAGTCAATTCCTCTCGACTAAAGCGATGCAATTTGTTTCACGCACCCAATAGCATTAAAAACCTCCATCAATAAAATTTGAAGTCCGGATTCCAAATCCGAATGTGTTTTGCATTGACCTTTAGTGTATTTTGGGCTTTCCCCTTGCGGGACCAAAACAATATAACAAACTCGTCGATTACTCTTTTAACTCAGTATTTCTATTGTAAAGCATGGAAATGAGCAATCATTGATTCTCTTCTGAACACAAACAAAGCATATGAAAGCATAATATGACTTCCACAGGTTTGATAATGAAATTACACAGGCAATATCATTTATTCATAAATAAAAGGGTTACAGAGTCTCGGCTTTGGGCCTGATTACAACAAATTAAAAGACCTTTGTTTCCTATGAAATCCACACCCTTTTTTTCTCTCGCTCTACTAAATCCACTCCTCAATCCCCTCTCTCTCTATTTTGATTACATTTTTCCTCCCTTTATAAATTGAATATCACTCTAACTGTGTCTAACAAATCAATCCCTATTTTTAATAAATCTAACAACAAATCTTCTAATTCTTAGCTCTATCTCACACCTATGCTAACAACTCAACTTTGATCCTAAAATAAGACAATTTCTAACTTATTATGATAATGAAATACAAATCATTTCTTGATAGATCAAACCCTCCCAATAAAAGTGATTTTTGACCGATCAGGTCAATCAAATTCAACTTGTTTAGCCACAACATGTGAACAAACTTTCACATTGCTAGCTAAGTCCAGATGCTCCTACATCAGAATGGCGATGTTTAGTTATCGTATGTATAAGAAGAATATTTACAACATGGATGTTAAGAGGTTCCCCAAAATTTCTTCTAACTCTAGCTAGAACCGCTATCTTTGGCTCAAGCAAAGATCGCACAAGGATGTCGAGTCTTGGATCGATCATTGGAGGATAAATGAGGAGACCTATATTGGAGAATAAGGATAATATGAAAAATACTATTACTTCCACATTTAAGGATAAGTTGTGTGATGATAAGGAGCTAGAGTGAAAAATTAATCTAAGGTATTATAAGGAAAGGATCTACCCCACTATTGCTAACGAGAATTATCTCTTCATCTTGATTAGTGCTAAGAAGAAAATGAACATTGTGGATATAAGAACTAATTCCCACGAGCTCCAGATTGAAACTTGGCAATGGTCTATTTCTAAAACAGCTAGGGATGAAAGTATCTATCACACTAATAGGGTTGAAGATGAAAAGCAATTTTTGTTGGATTGCTCGGTTTTTACTCACATCTATTTTCATTTCCAAAACATTTGCCACACTACAAACCTGGACAGGTTATGTCACCTAGAACATTTATTTCCCTTATTTTTTATCATAGAAAGAAAATATTAAAAAGTTTCAATTAATCTCTTACTTTCTTAAATTTCGATAAACTGCATTGGTCTTAGTGGAACCTCATTATCATTATCATTATCATAATCATATATATATATATACTAATATATATATATATATATATATATATATATATATTTATATACTAATATATATAGTATATATATATATAAGAATAGACTGAGTATAGTTTTATTCAGAAGCCAATGAGGTTACATACATTCAAGAAGTCTAGTCGAATCCATGAAATGGATCTAGTAGAATCAACTTGAAATAATATGTATTACACAAAATAGAGTTCTTCAAGAATAATCAAGAATTAAAATGCATAGAAGTTAAGCGGTATTTTCATGTTTAACTTGAAGCTTACAGGTGTCTTTCTTAAAATAAAACTAAATCATTATATAAAGAGAAAGGAAATGTTGGCTAAAAAAGAATATGCTATGCATATTTAATTAGTTGTCCATAACAAGTGACTTAAATAAACTTTTTGAAGATCTATATTAACTAATTTAAAAATACAATTTAAACAATGAAAAATTACACATTATTTTTTGTACTATAAATTAATTTGCATTCGAAGAACCTTGATCCTTCTAGAATTTTGTTAGATCAGTGTTTAAAATAAATATATATTGATAAAATACAGTTGAAGCAATGGCACAAAGTTCCGCATAGAACCTATTCCCAGGTTGAATTGATGAGTCAATAACCCCACTTGTTTGACCATCATACAATTTTGCGTGAGGCTTGGACCCTCTCCTTGGTAGTACGACGCTTTGGCCTGAGAAAATCAAAACATCCCACCAAACCCTAATTCATTATGTTGGCTAAGGATAAAATTCTTATTTCTTTTTCAATGCAATTAAAGAAACAGACCAATAAAAAACAACAATCCCTCATTCTTGATGTAGTTTGAGAATGAAATACTTATTTAATTTTTCAAATATACTCAAATCTTGTTGGTAAACTTCTTAGAATCTTTTCAACCATTATCATTTCTTCAAGTTTCTAACTGTAGAGCTATAACTAGGGTCTCTCACACCTCTAATTATTCCACATTAATAAGTCAATCCGGGAACGTTTTGTTACTGCAAAGAGTAGCTCAATCCGAGGTTATTTGTTCAAGTAATGCTTAGTAGTATAGTGTTCAGAAGATACAAACGAAAACAGATGCTAAGATGTAACTAAACGAATCCAAAAGATGGAACCACACAAAACAGTTGATCAGTCAAGGGTACGAAAGCAATAACCCATCCCTCTAGAAACTGATGAAGAAAGGAATTTAGAGCATGGACTTATAGGTCTGGGAGCTAGGCAGTGTCTTGCTGAGGCTCACTACAGCCTTAGACCTTCTCTCACGCCAAAACAACAAAGGCAGGTAAATAAAACGGCAGAAGGCAAAATGGAACAACAAACTGGAAATGGAACAACAGTAAATGGAACAGCAGTAAAATGGAACAACAGTTAATAAAATGGAACAACAGTAATAAAATGGAACAACAGCCATCAACCGTATGTACATGTTTTATACTAATATAGCAATCTGAGAATAATGAATGATATGACTATGTTTCTAAACAAAGTAACGTTACTTTCAAGTCCCACAAATATTATTTCACATGGATCCAATGACAGTAACATTCATA